>JAPMOR010029212.1:0-37456 GCA_026543865.1 Argiope aurantia
TGCTTTGTTTCACTCCGAAGTTCTCTTTATTGTTGTGTGAAATGTCTATACTGTTTGTTCGTTTGCAGAAAAAGCACTTGGCAATGAAAGAACTTCACAAAATAGAGATTCTCGTAAAATCTCTCTTACTTAAACTTTGCATTTTATTAGTTCTCGACTCGTAATTTTTTTTTTTTTGAAGAAAATGGGAAGTCTTTTCTTTCAATATGCAATATCAGCAAAAAAAATTTCTTAATTTTTGAGAGATTATTATTTCAAATAAGTAGAATTAAGAATTTTATATGTTTTATATGTTACGTTAGTTTACGAAACTAATTGTGGAAGAATTAAAATATATTTATTTTGAAAATTATTTTTTGGCAGAGAAATCTGATAAGTTTGAAATAATTTCGATGTCTTTAGTTAAAGCATGGGGGAAAAAACTGGGGAATACATTTTTGCTTAATATATTACATTGAATGATATTTGGTTTTTGAATATTATACATTTGTAAAGAACCCATTTTTGTTCACATAATTTTACAGGTGTTTATGTAAAATTGCCTCATTTAGCCCTCTTGGTTTGTGTTAACGAACTTATAAGCGAATCTTATTAAAAAGCACTTTGTTTAGTTGATTAATAGCAGCTTTTAAAAAAGTCATTCGCAATGAAGAATGATTTTTAGCATATAGCATGATATCAAATTTTTATTGCTTATTGCATTATTTTAAATAACATAGAATCCAAATGCAATTCATTTCTGCATCATACTCTATTCTACTGATATTTTGCTTTATAATGTGGAAAAGTTTTGATGAAATTGAAAAGATATTTTTAATTGAAAAAAAAGATTTCTGTAGTAACGAAGTAAAACTTTCATTTTCTGCGATAGCGATATTCTGGACAGCAAGAAGTTGTTTCATTTTAATTAGTCACTTTAAAGTCACGTTTTGAAACAAAACAACTTTCTTGGAATTGACTTTGAAATTCTTGTTCATTGTAAGATACTACTTGAATCGATACACTACTTTAAAACTTTCACACTATGCCAATAAAAAGGCATTTAGTTCTCAAAGTCAGGTTTGATGTGCACAAAGTTTATACATTTAGTGAATATTTTGTAAAATCTAGTTTTGATTTTACAAATCTCGATTTACATTAAACCTCGAAACTGGAAAACGTGACATAACTCTCAAGACAGAAATAAACAAACTAAAGATGATAAATGCACGGTTAGTTCATTGTCTGAAAGAAAAAAATCACATTACGCTTAGATGATATCATCAATTCAGTTTTTAAACTACACCATTTTATAATTTTCTTATTGATTTTTATGAAACCCAAATGGTGAATTTGTATGTGAGCATTGTATTTAGAAATGAAACTTCTATGAACTGGTTGAGGGTTGGCTGTTCTAGATTGTAAAATAAAGTAAATTTTTATTTTTATTTTATTAAATTAGTAGCAAATTTGTTTTTATATATACTATTGTGTTTTAGTAAACTCGAACTCAAAAATATCATACTAGAGAAATGTATTTCAAATACATGATTTCTATGCTGGTATTTAAGAAATCAAATATCAAATTACTCATATATGTTCTGATAATTATTATTTTGATTTTTGCTCTTTTGTTTTTCGTATTCGGTTTGCTCAATTTTGTGAATTGAGACACATTTTTGTTTCACATAATGTTTCTTGTAATAAATAGGTTTGGTTTGGTATTTATGTCGCAGTTTCTTTTCTTTTTTTATATTATTTTAGTAATCTTCATTTTATTGTAATTGTCACCTTAGCAATGCCAAATTTACTGTAATATTCATTCAGCTTTTGAAGAGTTTTATTGCTATTTGTAAATTATTTGGAATATTCTATATTGTTTATTGTATTTATTATATTATTATATGTTTTAAAATTCATTTAATTCTGCTATATTTTAACTTTAGTGATGTGAGAATTCGAATGTCTGAAAATTCGAAATATATTTTCGTACGCCTGAAAATTCGAGATATATGCTTGAAAATTTGAGATATATTTTTATGTACAAAAACAGAATGGAATTTCCTCTTTCATATGAGTTGCTGGTCTCAAATTTTCATTTGTTACTATAATTTCTGATATCCTCCTGAAATCATCCTTGTCAATGGTATCTTAACTAGGCAATTTTACACGAGTCAGAGGTCATAAGGTGAAGCATTTCAAAATGCATTTTAATTGAATTCCTTCGATCATTATTAAAAGTTTTCAGTGCTTATCAAGGCCGCGGTGGCCTGGTGGTAAGGTCTCGGCTTCCGAACCGGAGGTTTTCAGGTTCGAGACCCGATTCAACCGAAGAAACGCCGTGTAAGGGGGTCTGTTGCATGTTAAATCCGTCATGACCAAACGTCCTCCCGAAGGTGTGGTGTGGAGACGGAGGTGCCAGCTCAGGTGTCGTCCTCATCATCTGACCGCGGTTCAAAATTACGAGGTCCGTCCCAAAATAGCCCAAGTGTTGCTTCAAACGGGATGTTAATATAATTGAACAGCACTCAGGGCTTGTCAATCAAAATAATCTTAAATTTTAATGTATTTCAGAGCAGATATGCATCCAGTTTTTATTTTTTGAAGCTTTTAAAATAAATTATATTGAAACTTAAAAACTTAATTTATACTCTTAAATATTTATAAACAAATTATATTCTTAAATATTCTTTTATATTTAATAAATTCAGTTTTAAATAATTTATACATTTCTCAAATTTCTAAAGTTTGCAGATCAAAATTTATAATTTTTTAAAAATAAGATTTCGTGCTTACAAATAGAATGCATCCAGATATTTAATTTCGTTTTTTAATGTCTCAGTGAAGCTATTATTTTTTGTGATATAAAGTTCATATTGATATGCATTCTGTAACTGAAATCTTATTGAAGAGGTATTTTCTTATAACAAATAAATATTTGCAAACAAGTAAAAAAAAAAAGAATAATCAGAAATTCATAACCACATTGAATTCTGTATGCTACAGTTTGCCTTCTTTTTGAAGTTTGTCTATAAAAATATTGGGAAACATTGAGTTAGAATTCTTTAAGACTTGTTATGCAGATTTTCATCTAGAACTGAAAGCTCCACTCCTATATTTTTAAAATGACTTTTTAGAACTTAGCAATCAAAATATTTTCAACTTTTAAATTTTAATGCATTTGTAACGTTTTAGAATGGAATGCATTCTTAATGTATTTTTTAAAAGAAGTTATATTAAAGCTTTATATTTCTAACATGTTCTTAAAGACTTTTTTAATATTTAATGCATTCAATTTTAAATAATTTATATGTTTTTTGAATTTGTAAAGTTCACAGATCATAATTTCAATTTTTAAAAAATAAAATTATATGTTTTTGGATAGATTACATTCAAATGTGTAATTGGTCATACGCTTTTAATTCTTTTATTATTTATTATGTGTAGCTATTATTTTTTGTGTTCTGATGTTCATATTAAAATGCATTCTGCAACTGAAATTTTATTAAAGAGATATTTTCTTTTAACAAATAACTTTTCGCAAACAAGTGAAAAAAAAATCACAACCACATTGAATTCCGAATGATGCAGCTTACTTTCTCTCTTTCTAAAGTTCGTCCATAAAATGTGGAAACTCACTGGGTTCGACTTCTTTATAACTTGCTATGCAGAGTGTCATCTGGAACTGAAAGCTCCACAAAGGAAAACAGGGGCTAGTTCACAATAGCACATGAATTACTTTTTGAAGCAAGCACGTCTGGATGTCAAAAAGTTTTCCTCTTACAGATGGCCGACTGTAACACTCGCAGTGAAATGTCCGAGAATAAATTTATTTGAATCCAAAACTGTAAATTGGTCTGGAAAATTGTAAGAATCCGGACTTGCATGCTTTAACTAGAAAATGCTTTGTGACAAGTTGGAAAATAAAATATTTAGTTTGGATCCGCTATAGTAACATTTTACTTTCTGAATTTTTAAAATCCCATACATGTATTCATGCATCCCAAAAGAAAATAGTTGAGCAATTGTTCAGAAACGCTACAGAATGGAATTTGCTCTTAGTCTGCCTGTTAATTGCAATACCAAAATAATTTTCTAAGAAACATAATTATTTTCATAACACCTTTTTATTGGTAACACCTTCCAGACGCAGATTATATTTATTTTTAGCATTTTATCTTTACACTTTTATTGAAATTATATAATCGTGTTTGGTAATGCATGCAATTTTCATTTCAGGATGTATAAAATCAAAAAAGAAAATTATTTAACCCTTTCGCGACGGGAAGCACAAACGCCCACTTATCACCGAAGCCGGCAGACTCTTTCGCGAGTGTCTGTCCAGGGCCGGATAGATTTTTTATTTAAATCTAAATCCATGAAATATCGAAATATCAATGCGTTGTTTAACAATGTTCTGTGAAGTATTTAAACGTCATATGCTTTATATTATATTTTTATAGATACTTTATTTAAAGTTATTCCTTGTTTATATATATATTCTAACTGTAAAAAGAGAAAAAAAAATTCACCTTTACAAGATCAAATTATCCATTAAAAACTGAACTGCAAACCGAAATACCCAACCCTGTAGCGAAACTAAAACTCCCCTGCTTACTCACTATAAACAAATACCACATGCGAATTTAAAGAGCTATCATAAAGTATTCGGAAACATTCCTTTCTTCTTATGTTTATATAATCAAAACCAAGTGTATGTGAGTCATGCTACTCTCATTTTCAGTAGAAGATCAAATGTATCTGAAACCATATAAACATACAATGTTGTGCCAAAAGTTACAGTTTCTAAAGCATTCCAGGACACTGGCACAAATGTGTGACGACGACCGGGGATGAACGAGAAAACGCTCTGACACGCCAGCGTGTCGGCCAGGAATTGAGTGCGTTTCTTGCCAGCACGTACTATATGTGACAGTCAGCGCAAAAGGGTTAACGTAAGAAAAAATTTAAGCTTTAATTTAGTGAGTAAGCAGGGGAGTTTTAGTTTATTTTAAAACACATTATTCTAATTCCAGTAAACGGTCAACACAATAAAAACACAATATTCTTGTTCTAATAAACGAAATGGTATTCTTTAAAACACTTAGATAATAAGTCTATATAGTAAACACCTATGTAGGTAGTATTCCTTGATTGTGGCCAAATCGATACTTTCTAAATCAATTGATAGACATTTACTTCCAATTGAAAAACTGCTTTAAATGACGTATATATCTATACCCTTTTACCTCTGGTTGCTAAAACAATGGGCCATGAATAAATTTAGAAATAGGTTCTAACATCACAATATCAGATAGCAAGTTTTGCAATACATTTTAGGGAGAAACTCTCATGCAGTAATTTCTAAAAAAATAATACAAAAACGAATAAAAACCTTTTTTAATAATAAATAATTTGTTCCCTAACAGAACTAAATATTAAACAATATTTATACGCCATTGTTACGATATTTTATTACACTATATCCATCCTTCAGAATATCGAAGTTGTCGAATCATTCAGGAGTATTTTATGCTATTAGGGTTGTGGAATTGCTTATACGCAATATTTCTTACTAATAGGGATCACGATGCTTTAATATTAAACTAAAAACTCATTGCAATTGATCTCGGCCTTAATAGACTTCTTGGATTATTCTTGGTCACATAACTGCACTCGATTAACTGTTTCATAATATGAGGTTTTATGTAGAAACATATTTCAAAATATTTTTAGACAGAATGAAAAGAAAAAAAAATCAACAATGACATAAAAGTCTGCATGGCAAGCACTTATGAATTTCTTTTATTTCAAAGTGCAAATTTTACTAGTTGAAGAGACTTTCATTAATTTAATATTTTGGAAAATTAATTAGACAGATACTTTTAAGAGCAGACTCTGAGAAAACAATCATTTTCCTTGTTTTATAAAACTAAAGTTATAGGACAACTGAATTTATAGTCATACATTTTTGCGCTCTTTAACACTTTCACTATTCAGTGATTATCATGTGAATTAAACTTATTATCTAATTATATAGATCCATTTAATTAAATGATTATTTACTCTACTACAGTTGAGAGACAGATAAGAAGTGGGCATCTAGTTAGATACTTGGTACAAATGTCAGGCATTATCTATGGCATCGAAGGTGTTAAAAAGCGTTATTACGATGTGAATCATTACTTGCACCTAAATATTTTTACTAAAAAAAAAGATAAATATATATAAAAGTAGATGCAGGCAATTTCAGCATTACTGTTCATTGTGAACGATAAATTTTAAATTTCATTTAAAATTAATAAATAATGAATGATTTGTAGCAAGTTGGAAGGGATTCAACAAAATTGGAGACCAAAGGAAGGAAAAAAATGAATGTGATAGTAATAAGAGTTAAACACACACACACACACACACAAAAACGTTCTCGTGAAGAAAAAGAAATTGTGGACGAAAACGGAAAACCGGTCTAAGAACTGATAAAATTCCAATAAGAAATATAAAATAAATCCAAGAAATAGAAGTACAGATTTTCGAAGGGATTTATTAGATTACGGAGTTGAAGAGAGTATCTTATTTGCACTGAAAAGGCTACAAGCCCGAAGAAAAAGCGACTTCTTAGTCAGAAAATGATGTAAAAACGTTTAGCATGAACGAAAGATTACTGGTAATGGACTGCTAACGACTTTAGAAGGTAATTTTTAGTGACCAAAGCATATGCAACACACAGTTTTCGGGTTCTTTTCACAACAAATGGGACTGGAAGCGTTTTCCGTCTGGAACGCATATTGAATTACGTCAGATACGTAGAAATATTTCGTAATAGGATTTTTCTATTCATATAAACATTTGAACATGACTCGGGTCTTTGTCACACATCGAAATTGGTCCAGCCTTTTATGCGGGAAATTAAAATAAAAATACTTAATTGGCCTGGTAATTCAACATACATAAATCCCATTAAGAACTTACGGCAGCGATTCTCAACCTGTGGGGCTCGCCCCGTAGAGGGGCGCGAGCACACTAGAGGGGGGGAGCGAGAATATCCAAGAGAAAATATTATTTTAAAAAATTGATTGACTGAAAGGAAAGCACACATACACATAGAAAGCAAAATACATTTCGACATATTTAATAACTTATTAAAGTAAAACAACTTACTAAATTAGAAACAAATTTAATAATTATTAGTGACTTTCTTGGGCCTGTTTTGCAAAGCAAAGTTTTTCGATGGAAGGCTTAATATTAGAAATAGCCACTCAACAGTTCTGTTTCTATATTTTGTCTTCAAAGAAGCCACAGCAGAATATCCAGTTCACAAAAATTGGATGTTGGAAATGGTAATAGAATGTGAAATGCCCTTGTTTTTAGTGCAGAAAAATCATCCCTACTCCTGCCCAAAATTGAAATAGTGATTTATTTCTAAATTGTCTTTTAAATTCGTCACTTATCGTGAAGTCTATGTATGTTTCTTCCTCATCAATTGAGAGTCCTTCGGATGACTTATGAAAAGGATCCCTAACCCACTCGTAACTTGCTATCAGTTTGCCGTCAGCAAGAAAATTCTTTTTGAAATTCTTTACCAGCATGGCTAAAAGATTTTCAATGGTTATAAAACAACTTTTACATGTTCTTCAGCCTTGTAAGTTTTAATACAATCATCCACATTTTCAAACATTGTTAGGTTTTTTGCTTTAAATTTCTGCTCCACAATTCCAATTTTCTACCAAAAGCATTAACTTTATCAATCGAATCCAACATAAAGTGGGTAAAAAAAGTTTCCGTACGCAGCTATGACTGTTAATAAAAGTTCTATTTTTGGCACAAAATATTTTGTTATGAAAATGAAAATTTTTAAATTGGTTTAACACAATGTCATTTATTGTTTATGAATATTATAAAGGAAAAACTATGACGAAAATTAAATACTGAATTTGAAAGAATAAAAAAAATGCCACTAATAAGGAACAAAAAAGTTTCCGTACGGTATTTATATAGTACATGAAAAACTTTTTTCATGCTGATCAACTTGCCTTTAATGATCGGTTGGCCTTCCTTTGGCCTTTATCACTTCTCTCAAATGTTGTTGCATAATCCCCATCAGTTTCTTTGTTCTTTCTGGAGAAATACGACTCCAAATGTCTTGAATGACTCTTTAGAGTTCAACCTTGTTCTTTGTGTCATTTGTTTTTAGTTCACTACCGATTTCTTTCAATAAATGTCCTGTAAGGATCAAATCGGGTGACTGGGGAGGGCTATGAAGCTGTTTTTTAACATTATAGAGATATTACTCTTGACAAATCTTGGAGGTGTGCTTAAGAACGTTGTCCTGTTGAAAAATAAAGTCTGGAAAATAAAGTCAAGTTGAAAAATAAACTGTTACAAGGGACAGTTTATCTGCATTGGTTAAAACGTTTTGTTTTAGAATGTTAAGATGTATGCACCTATACATATTTCCATTTATAAAACATAAATATTCGACACCAGCAGGACTTATGCACCCCCATACTAATATTCCAACCAACACCGTGCTTCACAGTTCCACATAAATTCTTAAGTAATATATGCTGTTTTGATTTCCTCCAGATCACGACTGATCCAAGTGACACGACTGATCCATCTGACCCAAGGATATTAAATTTTGATTCATCACTAAAAAGGACCGATTCCCAAAAAATAGAGGCTTGCTTATATGCTTCTTTGTAAATTCGAGATCCTTTTTCTGCAGCAGAGACTTATAACAGGCTTCTTACGGGCCCCACATCCATTATAATCTTTTTTTAAAATGGCATTTCTTATAATTGAAGATGCGAATTTAATGTTATAATTAACCGTTAAATCAGTTGCAAGTTGAGGTGCACTAATCCGAGGGATGATTATCTTGCACTTTACACATGATATTTCTTTTATGCAAGCGATTTAACTTCGGAGTTCTTCCGGATCGATCTCTATCCTCAAATGTTTACACATTACGGTATCTTTCAATAATATACTGCCCTGTAGACTTTGATTTGTAAGTCATGTCACTGATTTTTTTTTCATAAATAATCTATTTTTTTGCAACCGAATCACTAACTCTCGAATGAATTTCCGAATTTCCATTTTAAGACGATCAGCGAAACATTAGAATTAAACAACTGTTGTTATGTCGTATTCTTCACTCTGAAAATCCATCAAACTTCGAATATTTACTGTGAATTAGTTGTAGAGCTCGTCAGGAGGAATTTACATAGTGCGTACGGAAACCTTTTTTGCATGATACTTCTTCATTTATCTTAAAAATTGCAAACGGACTTGCTGAGTTTTGTAAAAAAGAGAAATTTATTATGAAACTTCCTTTTAAAGACTCATATTAACAACATATAATTAGTTTATAAAGATAAAAAGCAAAGATTAGAAATTATGCTAGTTCGTTTTTATTTTAGTCTTCCGTACGGAAACTTTTTTTACCCACTGAATGTATATTTGCTCCTTGGAGTTGAAGATTCAAGTTATATAATTTCTCGAATATGTCGAACAGGTACCTCAATTTCATCACAAATAAACCATCGCGAAAATTCTCGGCCTCCGGTCTGTTTCCTTCTGCTAGGAAATTGGCGATTTCTTCTCTTTATTCCTAAACACGTTGCAAAAATTTCCCACCTGATGACCATCTTGCCTTGCAATAAAATAGTAATGATCAATGTATTGAAACCCATGTCTTTACAAAGTGCGGAAAAGATTCTCAATTTCAGGTATCTCATTTTTATATAATTTACTACGGTTACAACCGTAGTTAACACAATATTCAGACCAAGACTCATCGCTTTCGAGTCAAAGCTTCTCTGTGTCACGCAACTTCGAGAAAAGCTGACACTTTACATCTTCGGCTATATCGCCAATTCGACGAGAAGCAGTATCATTTGAAAGGGTATGGACTGCAATTGTTTCAAAAAATTATCTCCAAACATAGTTTCTACAATCTCAATTACTGCTGGCAAAATAAACTCTTCATCAATGGTGTGAGGTTTTTTACATCTGGCTATTTTATATGAACTTTGTAAGATGCAATTAAAGCTTTTTTATTCGCAGACAAAGTTTCTTTAAAAATGACTTTTGCTTTTTATATGATTTTAATTTAATTTCGAAAAATTCTCTGGGTTTGTTGACGTACTCACTATGAAGAGTTTCCAAATGTCATTTAAGTTTATTAGGTTTCATGCTGTCTGTGGCCAACATTTTTGAGCAAATGATACACAGGGGCCTTCCTTCTTCATTTACTTCAGCACTGGTAAACCCATAAATTAAGTATTCTTGAAAATATTTTCTTGATTTTATTTTCGGAACCACGCTCGTCTGTGTACTTGTTGATGTTTGACTATCATCTAATGTTTGCTTACTTCCGCTTAAAAATTTATCCATCTACTGCTTTGAATATTTATTATTATTATGAAGCAGTGTTCCAGACACTTTTAAATGAAGCAGAAAGTTATTTCAGTGATAAGGATAATTCAACAGAAGAGTTTTTCGATGAAAGTTCGCATTCAACTGATTTTGATATGTTGTACAAACATAATTAATTTTTCTAGTGATAATGTATTTCGAAAAAATTATAAAATATATTAATATACCAAGAGATATATATACAGAATTTATAGGTTAATTTTTATACTAGTTCTTAACATGTATATTTAAAATGCCCTAGAATGCCTATGAAAGTCATTCAAGCCGATAAAAAAAGGGCTAATTTTACCCATTGTCGATTTTTTTATTTTTCATATAATCGTTGAATTTTACGTTATATTGTCTTCTATATACCTTCATATACTGTAAAAATAAATATGATTTAAAAAGTAAAAAGTAATATGTTTTTTCAAGAATATTATTTATTGTAACATGTAATTTGATAAGAAAATGTATGTTCCAACGCATTTACTTTTTTCAATGATAATATATTTTGAAAAATTTCTAAAACATATCTATATATCAAGAAAAATATCTGCATAATATATTGGCAGTTTTTCAAATTAATACATTCATTTGAAAATTTAATTTAAGTGTAAATGAAATGCGGTCTCGTAAACCGCACCTCCCCAGTTAATTCCTAAAGTTTCACCTCCCCAGTTAAGGGTTAAACATATTTAGTCTTGATTAATTTAACTTTTAAATATGTTTCTCACTATATTCACAGCATTGTTGTGAATATATTCAAAACATTTTCAGTATTCCATCAAATATTTCAATTTTTCTACTTTTGTTTAAAGGTAAAGAAAGAATGTTATTAACTGTCTATGTAATATAAAGGATGAATAAAATATTGAAGACACAATGCCGCTAAATATACAGTGCGAGTACAAATGATGGACCCAATTTAAAAAATCATATTTTCGATACTACTGTACATATTAAAATAAGTGATAAATGAATTTAAAGAGAAATATATCAATTTTTTTCAGTTACAAATGTGTGATGAGTGACCTTATTGCTTCTCGCCATACGTCCAATCTGTAATCCAGTTCGTTCCAAACATTTTGTAGCATCACTCTGTCAATGGTTCTGAATGCTTGCTTCAATTAGATGCATGGAGAACCTTAGTGCCTAGGCTCTTCTACTCAGTTTGAGGTAATAAGTAGCAGAGGAAAATACATAAATAATGTATCATTGATGCGTCAGTTGAGTAGAAAAAGGATTGCTTAAAAGCATTTGAGATGAAAACTGAAGCAGTTCTTTAGATGCAATTTGAATTTCAGAAGACGCTAAGGAGGTTTAAGTGGCAAAGTCCATTTGGTAGTAGAGTAACGAAAGACGTATTTTCCATTGCAGTGGGCATAGTTAATTTGCTCCTTACTGTGGGATTTTCATGAGTTTTGAGTTGATTGAAAAATTTTCTTGAAAGTTATTTGAGGGAATCATTGAGCTTTCGAGTTTTAAGATCTCTGTGTAAAATATCAATCCGGATAAACCAGGGAGCATTGGCAATGATACGAAGAATTTTATTTTGTAAAACTTGAATTTTGTTTCGGTTGGTTTTGGCAGCGTGTCCCCAAATTTGAGCATCATAAGTAAAATTTGTTTTTATAATAACATTTTATTCTTTACTGAGAGGGGGAAACTACTGCCAATGAGTGGGAAAATGAGATGAACTTTAGTCCAGAACTTCATTTACTATTGATGAGACAGCTTTTAAAAGTGATTTTATTGACTAGGATCAATTTAAGGTACTTCACTTATTTTTCCCAAGACAGATTATCTTCAAAGTATTCGAGTGTAGTTAGCGGCCTCTTTAACTGCCCTTCCCTGAATATGACAACTTGAATCTTGTCCGTATTGATGGCAATACGTCGCTTAGAGCACCAAGTTGCAATCTTCAGGAGTCCTTTTTGAAGAGTTTTGGTGACAAAATTAGTGGTACCGCCTTGCGTAAGGATAGCAGGGGCATCAGCAAGGAAGCAGTTTGTGATGTAGTTGTTCTTGGGGATGGGATAAAGTAGATGGGATAAAGTAGATAGGATAAAGTAGATAGGATAAAGTAGAGGACTAAGGACATTTCCTTGAGGCGTTCCAGCTTTCATTTCAGCCTTTGAAGATAGAATATTATTTATTTCAATTTGAAATGTTCTTTTGTTGAGGAAATTGATTATTATTTCGATGAGGTAGGAGGGTATTTTGGAATCTATGAGCTTGTAAACAAGACCGTTATGCCGCATTCTATCAAATGCCTTTCTTACGTCAAGGAAAATACCCCCAGTGTATAATTTGCTGCTGTAACCATGCGTGAAGATATTTGTGACCCTCAGAAGTTGATAAACACATACCTGATTGGGTCTGAAGCCAAATTGCTCGTCAAGGATGATTGCAAGATTTTTACATTGGTTTTTGAGTCTGATAAGAATAATAATCTCATGGATTTTTCCCAGGTTGCTCAATAAACTGATTGGCTTATAATTACCATGAAGATTGGTTCTGAATGCTGCACAAATGCGTTATTTAAGTTCTCGTATTGTTTTCGGCTATGGTGGTACATAAACAATGACTTGTCTCAATGATTTCTTTTTGTGGGGTTATGTCAAAGATAACAGACAAAACAAAATACTACAAAATGTTTGGAATGAATTGGATTACAGATAGGACGCATGCAGTGTAACAAGAAGTCACACATTGGATATTTGAAACTGAAAAATAACTTGGTATATTTCTCCTTAAATGCATGTATCACTTAATATAATATGTGTAGTAGTTTCGAAAATATGATTTTTTTTTAAATTAGTGACCATCATTTGTACTCACCCTGTAGTTTAAACAACATATTGCAAAGCAATATTTTTAAAGAATGCCGAAACTGAGTAAAAAAGTATTGCACCACAACTAAATTGACATTAATAACATGTTGAATGGCACGCTAATTTCACAGAACTTGCCCGTCTAGCCAGCATGAATTTCCCGTTATACTTTGAATATTTTAATAAAATATTAATAAGAACAGAAAGTAAAGCTGTATAATTATTCATAATTTATTCCTTTTTCTGAGGTCACCGGTAACCCCCTTGGAGCTGAAATGCTAAGTTAAATACATATACATATATTGAAAAACTTATGAAACATTGGCAATTTATTCAACGACCCCTGTAGCGCAACATAGAAAGACAGTGCTACTGATCAATGATCCCCAAGTCATTCAGCGTGTTAAAAAAATTCTTTTTTAAAAATTCTGAATCGATATCAAACGATTACTTGTGAGTAAATACTTTCGGAATTATCTCTGAAAAATGTTAAAGTTTAGATTAATTTGTAATTACTTATGATTTCAAATATAATTTTTTTTTATTATGAGAATCGTTTTTCCAACATCCAAAATATATTTGTACCAAAACTTGTTGAACTCGCTCATATAATCTTGTTGTGTAGAAAGTTGACAAACACACAATTCTATTCTAAAGACACGCATTTTATTTTATAATCAATTAATTTATATTTAATTAATAGTCTTTTATATTAATCTGTCAAATTTAATCCTAATATATTATTTGATTCTATTCGAAATATATTCTATTATTTCTTAAATGGAAATAGATATACAGTATTTCTTAAAAGAGGAAAATGAAATTATTAATAAAACTGAATATCTATAATGATCCTTGAAATCGTCTGATTACAATAAGAAATTAGATTTTAAAAGCTGAATATTCTTCTTGATATATTATTATAGATAATTCTCATTTAGAGCATGCACTTTCTGTTTTATAAAAAGAAAAGTATTAATAGTCGCTAGAAAAGAAATTAAAAATTATTTGATATTTTCTTCTTGGAGACGTCAGTACTTTTTTTCTTTAAATTTCTTTATTTCATTCTTGGAAAAGTATAAAATTTTCATTAGTGA
Source organism: Argiope aurantia (assembly GCA_026543865.1). Taxonomy (NCBI): domain Eukaryota; kingdom Metazoa; phylum Arthropoda; class Arachnida; order Araneae; family Araneidae; genus Argiope; species Argiope aurantia. Next base: position 14,336 of record JAPMOR010029212.1, read on the forward strand.
AAATATAATGTCGTTCTCTTTCTTCGAATTCTAGGAATTGTTGATTTAAAAGTTCCATTAGACTGTTGATTTAAAATACCCATTTTCCAAGTTTTAATCTCAAATAACTACTAAAATTTGTGTCTGTAGAATTTTTGAAAATTTTCTGCAACAAAATACATATTATTGTATACAACTTTCATATGGACTAGTCTTTAGAAAATTAATAAAGAATTGCTGATTTAAAAATATGCATGAAATTGTATTTTATTTGTTTCAATATTTTATTAAAGTTAATTACAATAAATTATTAGTAAATTTTTAATATATTAAATTTCGATCATGTACATTTTCATACTTAAAAATGGACTCCCATTATAAGATGGTTAAATGTGTTAGTAGTTATAAAACAATTTGAATATAGTTAATTAATTGTACTTCAGTAATAAGTATATTCGAATTTTTAAAAAAATCTTTCAGTTATATTCATTTAATTTCTTTCAACCTTTAACCAAATATTTTGATACTATCATTTCTGAAAAGTAAAATTTATTCAATAAAATGCTTAGAGAAAATAAATAATTAACTTTATGGAAACTGAAAAGATTTTTGTATTTTCTTAACTCCAGATTTGAAAATATAAGTTTCAATACCTATTTTTCTCATAATATTTGAGAAATAAAAACTTCATTTGGAAAAATAGAATCACTAATTTTTGATTTTTGGTTCAACGTTGTAAACTGTATCTAAATATTTGCAATTACTTTTCAAAATAGCTCTTTGAACTTTCCAGTTCTTTGAATTCATTATCAATTTCCTTAATGGATTTATAATAAAGCCAAAATTAATTCAAAAAGTGCATATGGCAAGTCCATATATGATAGAGTGAATTATAATATTTAACGAATTTGACTAACACTCAAAATTCGTAGAATGGGGATGATTCCTAACCAAGCTAATTTCAAAGAATTTGCTCGTATGCTTTCCATTGGTCGTTTCGAATAAAAAAGTACAGTATCTCATCCTTCTAAATTGCATTTTTAGTTAAGCTTTTTTTAAAACTTGATTTTATTATTTTTTTAAACATCTGAAATAGGTGCTTCATTTATTTTCCGATTTGTTATAGCTTAAAAATTTTGTGTAATAGCGTAAACATTTCTCACCTTAAGTTCTTCATTCTTGCAGTTTATTTTTGATGTAATATTAATATGATATTATCTTATATTATGTGCGTAAGTGATATTAATATGAGAAGAATTTTTCGGTATTAAACATTTAAAAGGGAAAAAGGATCTTCTGTTTAGTATTCTAATAGATGTGAGTTTTTAGAGTGTATAAAAATTATTGAAAGAGAAATTCTAGAAATAATTTCGATTAACACCGTATAATTTTTATTGTTAGAATTTTTTGCATTGTAAATTTGGGGTTCATATGCATGCGAAGGCAACCACTAAAATATTTAGTTTAGGTATATTTATTTGTAAGCAAAGCGTTAGGCTTCTTCGTTGTTAAATTTCGTATTTTTATACCTCTGTTAGATGACAACACATGAGTATGAAAATTTGAAAAAAGACAACATACTGTTACGAAATTTTACCGGGGGTTCGTTTGGATAGTGGAAGTTATATGGTGTGAATCCCTGGAAGACCAGTTCTTCACCTTCGCTTCCGACTACTACTCCGTCGTTTCCGACAAATCTTTTCGAGTCTCTGCCTCTGACTTGACTGCTCTGGCAGCTGCGGACCCTTTCATAGGTCTCAGGAGGTGGGGCTAGAAGCCTCGCAACCAATCAGGAACGTTCGAGGCATATCTCGGTTCCTACTGGACGGATCGGGAAAATTCTCGATGTTTCGAGTATAATCAATTTTGGCGCCAAAGTCACCAAATTCAATGCCAAGGCGCCAAATGGTCGCCAAGCTCCGGGACCTCCGATGCGCCACCCGGACTCCGTCTAATACCGATGACTTTAAAACAGTCTTTCTGTTGATGGAACAAACTATGCTGGGAAGCCGAATTGCAGGTTTGTAACAATACGAATTATCTTCTTTCTCCAAACAGTGACTGGTTGAGACAGAAATATAGAATCGAATTTCAAATTAGAATTAAAACTTCTACTTTCATGCTTTTGAAGTAGTGGAGGGAACAATCAAGATACCATTGAAGCCAAATTTTAGTGCAAACGAGACAACTCTAAAAAAATGCCAAGATAGTCGCAGTTATTGTTTCTAATGGCACTTGTCATGGACAAGTCCGCTGTTTGAAGACAGCCGATATAAGTCTATAGGGAAGCACCTCTTGTTTGTATAGTAGCGCCATCTAGGGCCAAGAGAACGACTTAACTATACACACGTCACAACCCTTTCTACGGGGATAACTTCATTCATTCAACCACAGATCGTAACTTAGACCTGAATCAGGGAAAGATCACCCCTGATCCAGTAGCCTCAGTGGTATTACTCTCAACATGGAGGACTTTGTGACCACTACAGATTCATCCGCACGTCAGCCACCAAGCACGTGAGAAAACTTTCGCCGGCGGGGTTCGAACTAGCAACCTAAGAGACACGAATCCAACGCTCTACCAACCAGACTATCCCGGCCCAGATCGTCGTAAAAGGTATGATCAAAAGCTAATAACTGCGCCACGATGGCTCTTACGAATTCTTTGACAGAAGAAACTCTGCAAAACGTTATGAGATTAGACAATGCTAGAGATGCTTGGTTACAGCTAAACAAGATTTTTGAAGACTCAAAGATTTTCGAAGACCCCAAAATATTATACAATAGACAATTATATAATATCCGTTCCAAATTTTTTTAAAGCTTAACACTGGAGAAATAAGAACATGGTTTTTTCATTTGTCAAAGCTCAAAAATTTGTGGAAGAACCCTAATGGAGAGCTGGAAAATAAGAGCGAGAATAGGCACACAAAGACACTTTTAATAAATGCCAACATTTAGACATTTTACAAGGAACTATAACAAGGAAATAAAACTACGACGGCATGTTATTTGAAATGTGTAACTCATTACATCATTTTATTGTTCACTCCAAATAAGCAAGGACCAATCACCATAAAGGACACTTTTCACTACTGTATCCAAAGTACCCTTTGTGTAATTAAAAGTATAATAATATTAAGGAAATTCTATGAAGTCAAATACAATTTTCAAACTCAAACCAATTATTCTAGATTTCAAATTAACAGACTTTACAAATATCACCATTGAGAAATAATAGACTTTATTACACGAAGCATAATTCATTCACACATTTTGCTGATTTCTAAAGAAGTACTTGCATAACATTCATATCAGAATAAAGGAAAGAGATAAAACTCTTAGCACTCGCATTTCAGTGAGAAAACTGTCGATATATAGAGAGAGGCGTCTATATATAGGGATTATTTAATGGACATTTTAGACACAGGGTTCGAAAGTCAAGAGCCATATGTGTAATGATGGTGCCATTCTAATGTGTGTCCTTGATGCACCTTGAATTTGACATTTGAATGGTATAGAAGGTATAAGAATGAGTTCCTGATCATAATTTGGTTTCCTTAATTAATTAGGTATCAGAATTATCGTATCTGTTCCAAATTATATTTTTCACAATTTTAAAATTACGCCTATAAAAACGCACAAATTCTGCTGCAGAAGAATTATTTTCTATATTTTCTATTTTTAAGCAAACAATTCGACAGCATTTGGAATAACTGTTAATATAGAAGAGGCAAATTTACATAAATAAAAGACATATTGTTAATAAGAGACTGATTTGATTTTTTAACCTTATGTTGTGACTTATGATACGTTGCAAACCCGCTGACAGTTATCTGTCAGCGATTCAAACCGAGTGAGAGTCTCTCGTTTTTTCAGTAGCGTCAGCTAGGGCTAAGAGCACGACTTTGCTACTTCATGCTTCACATTCGCTTGCCCAACACCTTTTTACAGAGGGGGGGGGGGCATTTACAAACCTCAGAGATAGAACATAGAAGAGGAGCAGCCTTGCTCAACTGGGACGCCCAAATCACGGGGAAGACGCTCTACCTCTATGCCAGGACGCCGGCAACCTTGCATATAATTCGTTTTTATTCAATTTGACTTGAAATAAAGAAAATGAATTATGTTTAAAAGATTAAATCATTGGATTTAGAGATAAATAAATCCTGCAATTTTAAGCATAAATCTGTTGTGTTAGATTTTAATTTTTAATCTATTTTTGATGCTAGAACAAACAGATTACGCTTTCATGAAAATGAAGAAAATTAATTCGCAAATACCACTTTTCTTTTAATTAGAATTTCTTTCATCAAGCCACGCACAAATATTTTTTCTATCTTAGTTAACAAAGCCTTAACTCCGAAGAAAAGTGCTCCAACTTTCTTTATTTACTTATTCGAAATAATCATTTTTATAATAAAGCTATTTTTTAATCATAACGACAAAATTGATGAGATTGAGATTAATTGTTAGGAAAAATATTTTATTCAGTTTTAAAGGACAAAAGTGCTCATCTTTGAGTACCTTTCTTCTACTTGTAGTTAATTTAAAATAAGATTTCAAGAAAACATCAGTTTCTTATAATTTCAATTAATTATTTTTTATTTAAAACGTTATTTATTAGTCTTTGAATAAAAAGGAAAGTAATTTATCGAAAAACTTTGCCTTTTTACTTAAAATATAGTCCACGAACTTGCAAAAATTGAATCAAACAAAAGCTTTATTAAAGAAAAATAAATAATCATAACTTTGCTTTGTGGTGATTATAATAATATTTTAAAGAAACTTCGTTAACAATAACGTGAAATTTGAGAGTAATTGTTAAGAAAACGGCATTATAAAAAAAGGCAAAAATCACCCCTTTCATTGTACTTGAGGATATTTCAAATAAAACTTAAGAAGAGGGGTATTCCTTTTGTAATACAAAACTTTTCATATTTTTCTTCTGATAGAAAATTTTAATTATATTTTTTTACTAAAGATAGGTCTTTTATATTCACCTTTCTTTTCTTCGGTAATTTCTTTTCATAAGTGCATCTAAAAAACGTTTCACTAATTCCCATTTGCATAGAAAAGAACCGAATGAAAGACAAGAGATGGATTGGAAAAATTCCATTTCGACTTTTGACCGTCAGGGAAAAGGAATGGAAAAAAGTAGTGGTAAAACTTAGACTGCAGAATTCTAACCCTAGAGCATGCATGAATTTAAAAGTTTTGAATAAATTCTCTGTTTACAGTAAAACAAGAACATTCCTGACATTTTCAATTTATTCTTAAAAATTCATTTTTATGTTTCATTCTATCTTCCATCAATAAAGCAATTAGTTTTAAAAAATCATCTGCGGAAGACTTCCTGAGTGTAATGAAGTTTCAAACAAAGGGATTAGTTGTTTTTCTCCTAGCGCGTGGTAGAAAAATGCATTTGAAAAGCATCCAAGCTTTTGAAAAGATGTTTATTGAGTTGAATATACTTAAACGGTACTTTATGTCTTATTTCCGTGGATTCTTTTGAAATAAAATTTCATCTGAAAGGTAAATTCTGATTGTTTAGATTCAACTTAAAGATACAATTATCTTAATTTAAATTTCAAATTTATATATTTACATTCTTCTATCCTTTTAGTTTCGGAAATCAAATATAAATTTATCTCTCATTTTTACTGAATAGAGCAAATATGTTTGCCTTTCAGCATTTAATTTAGTTTATTTCTATTGAAAATTTTCATTTTTTAAATGGAAAATCCTATTTTCTGATCTAACAAAAAAGATACCGCTATGTGAATTTATTTTTATGCATTTCTAATTTTATAAAAATATGTCTTAGAAATTCTTATTGAATATTATTACATTAAATTACTGTAATTATAAATTTTGTTAGCATTCGTAGATTTTATTGAATTGTTTTTTCTTTATCGTTACAAATAATGAAAAAAATTTGAAACATCTGAAAAATTGATAAATACGTGTTTTTATTATAAATCTAAATTAAATATTATTTATTTGTCCACTTTTGTATAACGTTAAATTCCAATTTAATTTGAAACATCTGAAAATTTGATAAACGCGTGTTTTTAGTATAAATCGAAATTGAATATTATTTATTTTCCACTTTTGTATAACGTCAAATTCCAATTAATTAAGAATTTTTTTCTGATTAGCCCGTAACTGGAGATGCGAGTCGATATGAATCCGAATTGTTCATTAGCTTTGATTATCATGTGGTATTTTACCCTTGTATGTTGTTGTAGTATGTTGGCAACAATCTAAGCATGAACACGTACATATAACAAAGTTACTCTTTTTCAGAATTTTTGTTTTTAATTATGGAGTTGTTGCTCCATGCTTTTAATTTTAATAATGCAAAAAGAATAAAGAAATATTCTTAAAATAATATTTTTATTAATATATTTAAAATATTTTTATTTGTTAAATTCTAACAGTTATTAACATTAGAGTAATTCCGTAATATCTAAATGAAATAAATACTCATTAAATCATTTTTTAGGTTTTTTTTCTTATAACATCATTGCAACATTTAACATTTTTGGTAACTACATGATTTTCAGAATTAATTGTGTTTCCAAAATAAATTCTAATGCTGTTTACAAAAGAAAAAAAAGGAGAAATAACAATGTGATTCTATGCCTCTTGCTGCATGAGGAAATTCATCTCACCAGTTACGGTTTAAAAACGCCACAGCTGATGAGAAATTTACGAAAGCTTGAAAGAGAACACACTTTTGCAAAAGTCTACACTTTGTCATTAAAAATTAATATTTGTGTGGTAAAAAGGATAAATGCTTTGGGTAGTAGAAATAATTAAAATGAACTTCGAGAGGTTAATCTTCTATTAAAGGAGGGATAGACGAAATAAATGAAACATCTCTTAACAATCACCTTACATAATGAGTGACTCGCATATCGAGCAAAACAAAATGTAAAAAAGTGACTCGCTGAACGAATGGCGTTTCACCGTGAAGACACTGCAATGTCACATGTTGGATTGAAGTGTAACCATCTATGTTGAGAGCTTGTTTAAAAAGAAACTTTTATATTTATATCGGAAAAGTTTCGACCGTTTAGTGTTACTGAATGCTATTCCAAGGAGTTCGAGCAATCGCTAGAGCAGCCTTAATGAACGAGATTTAGTATCTGGCCAAAATTATGAGTTGAAAAGTGGTTGGCAACGACGTCGATCAACTTGAGGAGGAACATAGTCATATGAGAGTATGGAGTTGCATTCTATGTCACAGCATAAAACTACAGAGGAGCTTTGTCTGTAGGAGCTGAAATAATTGACGTATCGAAGCAACAAACCTTCGGTGAAATTAGAAAGATTCTGAGAGCATGGGAAATTATTGCATGACATGTTGAGAAGCATTAACCTTGTAAGGCAGTGAATACACTCGTTAGAATTACATTTAATGATATTGCTGTCTCAACCAAGACAGCCAGCGTGGACAGAAGCGTAGCCAGACAGATATCATAAGGCAATTTTATTTTAACAAAGTGCTTATTTAATATTCATTATAAATTATAAGTACATTATTATAAATTTGACAAAATATTTTTTCCGGAAAGTTGCACATTGTACTATTTAACATGGACTCCTATGGAAAAAAAATGTTCCGTTTTAGCATTAAGTGTAAATTCGAGAACGATCAGATTAAACGGTGTTCGGCTGCATAATATGGTGTAGAATTTTATTTATTACTTATTTCAAACTTCTAATCCACACACATCAAAAGAAACGCCTTTTATTTTTAATAATTCATGTAGAAAAAATTCGGACACATCATCAGTTTAAACAACATAATTTTTCACCAAAGTTCCCAATCTTTTAATAGAATTGATTTTAAGTTTGAAGTTAAAAATTTCTTTTAAAATATAATACATATTTGAAAAGAGAAAGTTAAAATTTCTAAATCTGAAATAAAAGAAACTTCATTTATTTGTAATTGAACGTGAATTTTATTCTGTCATTTTTCTATGGATATATTTGAGAAGATTTTCTAGCTTTTATCCGTCTATGGAAGAACATCTTTTCAATTAGAACCAAGTGCAGCACAAAATTTAGTTGTTTATTTCCATATCAATTTGTACTTTAAACAGCCTATCCGAATATTTCATTAAAGCTCTAAACGATCCGTTCTTCTAGCATTCGTTAAAACTCATTGATATCTGATTGAAAACTCATTGATGTACATTGATACTCATTGATATACTATTCATTGACAAAAAATACATCTTATCTCGGCGAAAATTTTTAGTATTTTAGGGTCGAATATTTCCCCTTCCTTATCAAATAGATTTAGTGTAAAATTAAATGAAAGTATTAGAAAATGGGTTCAAAAACAGAATTCTCTACGCAGATTTATAAATGTTTCCATTAAGATTCTACTGCCTTTAAATACTTAAATTGGAAGCATTTTTTTGTCTAATTACTGAAAAACGACAAAAAAATGGAGTCAATTTTCTAGTATATGGAAGTGAATCCATGTGATTTTAAATGTTATACACTAAACAACATTCAACATTGTACAATGTACAGTTCTGAATATCTTCGAAATGCTGATAAACTATTAAAATCAGTTACATTCATATAGAATACAAATGTGCATTTCGTTAAATTAAGGGTAACTTATTTTTTTTTCAGATGCAGTACCAGATGTACGAGAATATAAGATTATTTTTTGTGAATACCGTTGATTCAATGGGACGCATTTTCGAACAATAACAACAACAACAACAACAACAAAAAAAAAAAAAAACAGAATAAAAAAAATGAAATGAAACAAAATAAAGATTTTTTATCGACAAACTTCGAATGCATCAACAAACATGAAGGTTCTAGAAAATACAAGAATTATGGTGCTATATCTATTAAGAGCCGAGATCAATATATTCTAAAGTAAAATTCTGACATGGAGGATATACAAGCTGAGCCTGACATGGTGAATATATAAGCTGAGGCAATAATACGAAAGACGATCTATCTTTGGAATAAGTATCCCAGAATAAACTGTCTAGTTGCATTCTGAGCACTATTGGTCTTTCTATATACTAGCGAGTTTCTGCATTGCTGTGATTACATTCAGCTGTGTTTTGCATCTGTGTTTCATGTTTTTTCGTGGAATAAAGTTTCTTTATACATTTCTGAACTTGTTCGATCTTTTTATGGTATACCCATAGGAAAGATTTCTTAATGATACTTTTATTCATATTTGTGGTGATCAATGTATATGTTTCCTGAAATAAGGTATTGTAAAGATTGTTCTCTGAATATTTTAATTCTTCCTAATAATGCAACTAAAACGTTGATTTTTGGGTAATAAAATTTTCCTAGAATGCCGAAAAAATTTCTTTTTTCCTCTCTAACACTGCATTAAAAAAACTTCTGAAGTATTTGTTTATGCTTTGTTGTCAATCAACACAATTTGGCTTTTTAAAAATGTTTTCATCTTTAATTTAATGCTTTACATTTTGTGAAATGTTCAATATGAAAAAATAATTAATATTTTTAAATGAGAAGCATTTAATTTATATTAACAAGATTATAATTTATATTATATACCGATATTTGGGAAAATCAGCAATTAATTATTCTTAAATACAGACGAAAAATATGCTTTCTAATTTCTGATGGCGATAAATATTCCCTACTGAAATGAATAGCTACATTAAAAAACAATGAAGTTCTTCGATTTGATTTGTTTGGATTTTTCTGGCACAAGAGAAATAGTTTTGTCTCTACAGCACCAAACCAAGATTAAAATCCTATCAATAGAAAAGAGTCAAAAACAAACGGTGTACAAGAGTACTTAATAATATTTAAATGAGTGGTTAAAATTTTATCGACTTTAAAATTGCGGTTCTTCGAAAGTGGACATTAAAAATATCTAGACTACGTAGCTAAACCTTATGGAATTCAAAACAAAGAAGCAATTAAAATTGTAATTTATTAGAAACATTTCTAATATTCTTAACGGGTGGAAAGTTTTTTTCTGTTATGTTTGAATCGCTTTAAGCGTTCCTAATTTTTGAAAATTGAATTCTGTTCGTGTGCCTTTTTTTTCACTGCCACTCTGCTTAGTGTAATTATTCTACCTTCACTATTTCAGGTCGAATAACGGCGAACATTATATACCAATATAGAAAAAACCATTTGTAAACTTTTAGATCATTTAAAAGTTGCAAGAATCTACTTTTAACTCTAAAACTCTGGTTAAAGAGTTAAACTTTAATCGATAACTTTGATTCAAGTTTCGAAAGAGAGTAGAGAGAAATAATTAGTATCAGCTTAGATAAATTTTTCTTTCGGAAAAAAATAGTTCGGATAAGAACTTCCTTTAAATGAATTTTTGTCAAAATTTTACTTTAACCACATCAGAAATATTTAATATTTTCATCGCTTAGCACAAAAATTTTACTATGATAGGCAACACTTTATATGGTACTATGATTATATACTTTATATGACTTTTACTGTCATAGGCAACGGATTTCTCAGAAGACGGTTATTTTTTTTAAATTTAAATTATTTTTAAATTCGCTTGATAAAAAGGAAAATTTTCAATGCCAATTCCCATTTCAAATTCCTGCCGTTGTTGATTATAATGTGGAATACAAACCTGCAATGTTCAATTAGCTATTTCAGTTTTGCTTTACATTGCGAAATATATTTTTAGCTATAGCTATTTAGGTTTTCATTCATATTTTATATCAAGATATGTATTCTCATTTATCTATCGAATAAGATCTTCAGATGGAACAAGAGAATTTTATGCTAATCTACTGTCACTCATTTTGAATAAAATAACTTCAATTTTATTGGCATAAATCGCAATTCTGCAAGTTCTAACGATATTTACGGGTTATTCAAAAATTACAATGCTGTTAAAATGCATTTTTCTTTCATTTCTTATACAAATTCAACTGCATCATCTCATCACTGCCAAGCTTGGCAGCCTCACAATAAATAGAAAGATAAAATAAATAGAAAGATATTCTAGTTGTCTAAAAAAGGAAAAATAATAATGTATTTGCAATTTAGAGCATCATTTGATGGAATATATTATGGGATTTATTGTTATTCACTTAAAACCAAACAATCTTTTGTTTTGTTTAGTTTTACCTAATAAAATTTTATAACCTATTTTAGTAAAAACGAAATGATTTTTGATTCAATTGACCGAAGCATGAAACTGATATAGGGAGACACTACTTAATTTAATTATCAAATTAAAAAACTGTAATTACATTATTTATCTAACAAAACTAATGCTCTTCTTGAAAGGTTATGATATATCAAAATTTGTAAGCTCTACTTCTTAGTAACCAAATATTAATGATTCAATAACAATTGATTTTTTACATTAGCAGGTATAAATCATACGATGCAAACCACAGGCTTGGCGATTTTTTAATTATTGACTCTTAAATATGTAATTATCCGTCTGACCTGAAATCCAAAAATTAATTATCACTTGACAGCAAACTTTAATACCATCTATTGGCACAATCTTTTATGGCATGGAAAAAATGTGTTTCAAAATGTTTTTGTTTCTCTTTTTTCTTCTGTTATTAAACTAAATTAGGTAAATTTAAGGAGAATACTGTTACGAATCACAGTCTGTCTCATCATGGGAAAGATAGTTTTACGGACAGATCTATCGGATTCAATTCGAACACCACATCAATGAACCTCAGGATTGGCGACCATTTGGCGACTTTAACTGCAAAATGGATGATATTAGAATATTATTAAAATTTGATGATACAACCAATAGGAGGCAAATTATGCTTGATTTTTTGAGAACCTTCTGTGCTCTTCTCCGGAAGCTATAGAAGGCCGGTAGACCGGGTCGTGTGCTGAGTAACAATACATATTTCAAATTTCCATTAGGATTTCTTCTTGTATTGTGCAATATTCCAACAAGAAATATAATATCTTTGCGATAATATTTGATGATTGTGGAAAATAATATGATAACTTTTCTATTTCAAATATTATTTTATCCATTTATAATAATAGTCCTGCAAATATTTATGTTACAATATGTTAATGATCAATGCTTTTTCAGCAGAAGTTCTCTAATGCTAGAAAAAAAAATATGCTCGTTCGAAAATCCCTATGACAGTTGTCCAACACCCCAAATTCAAAACAATACGTCAAATTCTTCTTCTTCTTCCAAAAACTTCAAAAAAAAACTTGGAAATTATATATGCCTACCTCAGCATTCAGTATTTTACTAAAAATTATTTGAATAGATAAAAAAAAAGAATGGTAGTCAAAGAGAAAACAGAGTTAAAAAAAAAAGAGGACTAAAGTTTTACTGAAGTATTCGAAACTGAATACCTTTATGTTTTATACACTGCCATTTAAACTACAAGAGATGTTCAAAAATGAAAAGGTACGAAACGACATTGTGGGTTTAAATGAAGACTTTATTCAAAGTATACACCATAGTCCTGAGCACAACGATCTCATTAATTAATGAGCCCAAGGATTCCTTGTACCCAGAATTCCTCTCGCCTTGCAGGGAACCACTCCTTGACAGCGTTCTTGAATTCGCCTTCCGAGTTAAAGCGCTTCCCTTTCAGATGTTTTTTCAGGAGACCAAACACATCAAAATCGGAGGGCGGATGGTCGAGCTGCTCCCACTTGAACTTGGAAAGTTCCGTGTGACCCTGGAGACGTGTGGACGCACCTTATCGTGGAGCAGAACCACACCCTCCGTGCGTAGCCCGGTCTTTTGTTCTTGATGAACCTGCGTAGTCTTCGGAGTATCTCACAGTACACATCTGAGTTAATGGTTCTTCTGTGCTCGAGGAATTCAACAAGATACGTCAACTGGACGGCTCTCTTTATAAGAGCATCTGATCTGTGCTGTGCATACTCCGATCTACGCCGGAGACTCCAATCGCATCTCTAGAAGTCTCGGTACGTTCTCCCATAGCGGCATAGGCAAAATTTACGTTGTTACGACGTTTCGTATCTTTTCATTTGGACACCCCCTTGTATATTCTGAATTCTTCTACTTATTTTTCTGTACATTGAATAAAAGAATGAAAGTCCCGTGTGAGTAAAAATCGTAAAAAGTACTGTGTGAAAAAAAATTCACAGATTATTTTAAAATATTTCGATTTGTCTGTACATGTAATACATAAAAGCAATTGAAAGAATGATATATTTTCAATATGAAGAAATAAATGCAATACAGACGTGCAATTTTTTAATCCTTTAATTTCTTCATGTTTTGAAACAAGATTAAATCAGTTATTTATTTATTATCAGTTTCCTTTGGTGATCCATTAAACCATTATGAATGATTTTTGCGGTTTATTGTTATAGTTTAAACACATATACATGGCATGATGTTCTTGGTTTTCGGAGCAAATTAATTTATTAACTTCACAATGACATAGACTTTTAAGTTATGTTATTTTACTAGCCTTACACATCTACTGTTCATCGTATATATACACCTATCTAAGTTGGCAATAGTATAGCGAGACAGTCAAATGAGAAGTGTAACAGATGAGATATGCAGGTCATCAGGCATCAAAATAAAATAATCATTTTTAGTTTTTTCATTTAATTCATATTCAGTTTTTAACAATTTAATTAACATTATTTTTAGCTTTGAACAATTTACTTTATAATATTCATTTTATGCTTTTAACAAACAATAAGGGCACAACAACTAATATAATATAATCTAAGTCATGATTAGGGATTGAAATATCGGACCAAATGTCCAATACCGGTATTCGGTATTTTTTAGATCTTAATACCGGGAAACCATTTTTAATACCAGTATTAGAAATTTTAGAAAAACAAAGAAAACACAGGTGTTTCTTTGTTTTATATGCCAGTTTTATTAGAGAGTGTGAATATCACAAAAAATAATTTGTAACATATAAATTGTAACAGTATATAAAGAATCACAAAAAAAGTAAAGGAGCATCTTATTTATTTAAATCACAAAAAAAGTGTAAATATCACTATTCAGTCTGTGATACCATTACAAATTTTTGAAATGTGATCTTAAAATAAACATAATGCGTCAAGTGTACTGTCATTAAGCCTGAAAAGTAATTTTGTGCAAAAATTACCAGCTGTCGAAAACGCTCTTTAGGCATCTACGCTAGTTTGTGGTATTGCTAGCAATGAGCGATATACTTTTTCCAAGTATTTACCTCTAAATCCCTCATTTTCAAATAAATCGATTTCTCGTCGGATGGTTTTGGATACAGCTGATTTATGTACATTATTTTTGTTCGTTGAAATTTTTTTATTTATCGCTAATTCTAATTTTTGTTCAAGAGACAATTTCTTTTTCACTATCGACATTAGTATCATCATAATCTTTGATAACTGTACCGAATTCTTCTGAATGTGGATAGGTTTGTGGGTAAAAAATTTTAAGAAAATTTACCATAAACTTGATCAGATTTGAACTGGGGGTCTCGTTTCTTCCTTTTCATTCTCATTTTTAAAATCATTATAATTATGTAAATACCGTTAGACATTTTCTATTTCCGTATGCCTTACTTCTGTGCGATTTTTCAATGTAATATGTAATTTTTCAGATCTATAATATATAATTTTTTAGAATCTAATATTAATATATATTCTGTTTTGTTTTCAGTTAGTATATATTTTAGTAATATGTCATTTTTTATAGGAGAACGTTTAAATATCTTAACAATTTTTCGAACTTTTTAAATTATGGGAAGCAATTCTTGAAAGGTTAATATTTTATCCTCATTAGCAATACCTTCTTTAAGAATTACATTGTCATTATTTTCATTGTCATTATCACTCTCACTCTCTTCAAAATCGGAACCCGAAGTTTCTATATCCACAGTGTTTGGATTCTTCTGTGCTTTATATATTTTTTTTTGGTATAATATATCTATTACTCCTAATTGAATTCCATGAGCATAGCACAATTGCTGATTTGCACCAATCAACTTACAACTTTTTTCATAACTGTTGTTCCATCAGTTGTTATAGATACAATAACTTCTTTCAGGGATAATCCATGTTTCGCTAATTTAGATATAAGCAATTAATTATGTCATTAATTAACTAATTAATTTCGCCCGTTAGGGAAACATAAAAACAAAAACGTATTTTGCTATGTTCGCTATCCATGAACACATAGTGGAGACAATTTTAAAAATTTCTAGTAAATACCGAAAAAACGGTATTTAAACGTGAATACCGGTATTACAAAATTCTACAAATGGCCCAAAATACCGGTATTTGGTATCCCTGTATACCGGTATTGCAATCCCTAGTCATGATGTATAAATTTTATAATTTTTTTTGGAACAGCTTGTTTTGGACGGCTAAAATTATTCTTACGTAGATAATTATATAAAAAAAAAATCATAATTGAATATCTTTACTTTGAACGCAGACTGATAAATAGTTAATTTATATACACATAAATTTCAAATTTCACTTAATTTATATTTTTTCACTTTCTCAACAAAGTAAATGAGAGTTTTGAATAGTGACATATTTCGCCTGACAAATTACAATGATAATATTCCAGGTAAATAAACAGATTACTAAAGACCTATAGAAAGGAAATTTATAATTTAAAGCAAATTTCACTAATCAGTAATTAAATTCCTACAAACGAGCAGCTTAATAAAATTTCAGGTATATATTTCAAGCAATATAAAGAAAAAAATCACTTTTTAAAATGTAGATTTTTGTAAATTAAAAAAAAGATACAGTGGTTAGAGTGAATATTTAAATTGTTATTAAAGTGGAAATTTTCAAATCATAAATGCAGATTCGATAAAATTTTAACATGCTTATAAAGAATTATTTAAAATTAATTACTGTAAATGATATTCAAGGAACTTCTTTCTTTACATTAAATGTGTAAGTCAGTTATTCTCTATTAAATCGCTTTATGTACACTATTACGTAAATTTATTTCTCCAAAATTGTCTAAAAGTGCAGGAACGCATTAGGTTATGAACACCCAATATCGGTCGTATTTTGTATGTCATCTGTTTGTGAACATTTAACAAAGACCTCCAGGATCCGCCTACAGCAGCATCCTACGGACGATTTGACGCTTGCACTTCTGGATGTCAATGTTTTTCCTTGCACAGACAGCTGGTGTTGACAGTCTCGGTTAGAATTTCAACAAATAAATACCTTTGTATTCCAGAGAGCAAGATATTTGGAAAAGAAATATGTTGCGGTGCTTCGGTAGTTTAACTCAAAATTCTCTAACGTGTTTCATGTCATGTTCAGAATTAAAATTTCTAGTTCGGTTATGATAGAAAAATCGTTTCTTTTTATAGTTTAAAATATAGTACACTAAATATAAAGGATACGAAAAATAATTTATGTCTTGCTTCTATAAATTAGAAAGTTTAATAAAAAAAACTATGAATTTTCAGTATTAAATTTACAGTATTAAAAGTATTTTAATTTATTTTCGATTTGTGTAGTTGAATAAACCTGGTATATTAATTGTTAAATATTAAATGTTTAATACATTGAAAATATATTAAAAGCTACAATGGTATAGGTCATATTTTCTTTATTTTTCAGAAACTGAAGTATTGCAAAATACAATAAATTTGTCAGTAAGAAAAATTTTCGACCATTTTTGTTTTAAAAATTCTTTTGCTCCAGATTTAACATAGGTTTTGACTTGAATTTGTTTACAGTTTAAAGTTAAACATTTTCTAAAAAAGAACTTAAATCCATTTAACTCAAATTTCTTCCTTTTTATAATTTTACTGAAGTTAGAGTGCGACGAAACAAAATTATTTTACAACCAAAATTTAGTTTTCTCTTTCTATGCATAAAAAAAGAAAATGGTATTTTTAAATTATCTATCATAAGTATGTTACACAAGTAAGTTTCAAAAATTGCATAATTTTTCTATGATATATATGTTAAGTAATATTTCATAATTTGAATTATATTTGCGGAATTTTTAAATACGTTTTTTTAAGTACCTTTTTCTTCTATCTAATGTATAGCGTTCATCTAAAAGGGCAAAAGATATTCTGCATTTACGTTATTTATCGTGATTGACAGTCTAGAGATAATATTAAATAAGTATTTAGCAATGAATTTTCCATTATCTCATTAAAGAGATAATATACCATTATCTCATACAGAGATATACTATTATCTCATATAGAAATAATGGAATTCCCGTTTTCCATTATCTCATACAGAGTTACTACAGATAACATACAGATAATATACTATTATCTCATACAGAGATATTTTATTATCTCATATCGAGATAATGGAATTCCCATTTCCCATTATCTCATACAGAGATAATATTTTCTACTTAAAAGGATATTTTTAAAAAAATGTAACGATTTTTGACGATTTAACTGTCCATAAACTTCAAAACATTTAAACTATAAATTTTCTTCTTCACTAAGTTAAAAGCTAAGAAATAAAAACAAAAGCTGCAGTACATATTCATAGAGTATTCTCTTCTCTGCTTTATTTCACTTCAAAATCCTCTTCGGCTTTTTTTATGTCTTCACCATTTGTTTACTCGCATAAAGAACCTTCTTGATAAAAGTACCTATCGAAATGGAGATTCTAGTAAGATCTCTCTTTATTGAGATTTGCGTTTTATCAGCTCTCTATACTTTGAATTTTCCACGGAAGCAACGGAGACTCTTTTTTCATCTCCCTATAAATAGAGTCAACAACTGGAGCAGAAAATCGTCCTTATTTTTCAAAACTGATTTTTAAACAGAATAAAAATTAAATGCTTCAGATGCTGTTAATTTATCTTGATGGAATAAAGATGAAAGAATTAAGATAATTTTATTCTGGAAATTATTGTTTTTTGCAGATATTAGTCTGAGTTGGAAATATTAGAAAATCCTTTGTAATAATATTAACAGCATTATTGGTGAATACATTTTTTTTTCTTTGAAAGCTTTTAATGATGCTTGTTAATTGAAAATGTTGGAAGTAATAGTCATATTTATTCCTAAATTTTTACATATGTAATGTTTATATAAATTCTTTTTAAACTACTCTTTGCTTTTTATTTGTTTTTGTTGCACAGAATATTTCAATATTTTAATAGGAAATACGATTACATGTCGAGATGCGATTTTCCTTTAAACGAAGTTTCTTTAACATATATTAAGAAACCTGGTATTTATTTATTACGCTATCTAAGTTATATATAATACTCTGTATATACATGATGTATTCACTTTGCTAAATCTTATCACAAAATAAAAAATTGTTACAGTCTTAGTTATAATCCTAATCTTATTTTTACATATCTATATCTGTTACTTAGGGATATTTTTCCCCTTTATATGTAAAAAATGTCTTGATAAAATATGAAACATTTTTAAATAAGAAAAAAAATTTCAAAATATCAAAAGAGTAGATGATTTGTTTTACTTAAAGAAAATAAGAATTTCATGATCTTATTATCAGTAAATATTTAGGAAAGACCTCATTATATAACAAATAAGATGTAAATTAAATAATTTAGACGACATTCAAGAGCAGCATACGCACTATAGCATATGCATTGCCTTCCAGGGGCTTGAAATTTTGTTTTGATAAAATTGATAAAATTTGATAAAATTCTCTTACGTTTTAATACAATGTTTAAAGTATTTTCAAAAGAGTTTTTTCTTTTTATGTTTTTACTTTTATATATTAATCAATTAAAAAACAAGAATTATAAACAGAGCAAAGTAACAAAAATGCAAAACGTAATCAGAAAGACCTCAAATTCTCTTATATTTATTGTAAATTACTTGGAAGTTTAATCATTCTAATGATAAATTTTAACTTTCATTGAACCCGGAATGTTTAACTTTCTAACTATATTTTAAAAAACTAAATTATTAAATTAATATTTTTCATGTTTTTACATTTATATATTAGCAAATTAAAAAAAAATAAGAATTTGCAATAACACATATGAACAAATATGCAAAACATAATCAGAAAGACCTCAAATTCTCTTACATTTATCGTAAATTACTTGGAAGTTTAATCATTTTAATGATATATTTTAACTTTCAATGAATATAGAACGTTTAACTTTCTAACTACATTTTTTTAAAAAAAATTAATTAATTATTGGTTAAATTTTTAATTATGCTATTTGGTTTCCTAGTCAAGGATATTACTTTCTATTTCTTATAAAATAAGAAAAATTTGTTTAAAAACTATTTAATGTTTAAAATATTTCGTAAATTATGGCTATAAATTTTTGTAATATCCAATAATTAATATTTTTCAAACTGACCTACAGATGACACCCCTATTATGGATTTAACATTTATTTAAATTACATATTAATTTGTAATTGAACACTCTATATTTATTAAAATATTATAACTTCATTCGGAGACAATAATCGGTTTAAATTTAAGAAATCTTTTGCAAGAAGAAGAGAGAGGGAGAAATAATAAAAAATCTACATTTTTACTATACATATAATTTTTAATTAAATAATATAATTTAAATAAAGTGAGAATCAAATCTTAGCAACTTTTTGTAGTATTGCAAAAGTACAAATATTTTTACTTGAACTTGGACTCTTAATATAACGAAATAAATACAACAATATGTATTTTCTAGATGCAAGAAAAATATTTTATACTTATCAGTTTTGTTTCTAATCTTATGGAACTATAATCAATTCAAAACCAATGCACCAATTTTTCTATTTTTTAAAGATATTCGTCATTATTTTCTATACTCTATATTCTTAATGTTTAGTTTTATATAGCAACCCAATATTTCATTATTAATGCTTTAAAAGAATAAAATCGGTGTTTCAAGAATTCACAATCCATTCACTCATAATAACTGTCTTACAAAGATTTTTGTTTTAAAGTTGGTATGGTGGATGTTTGATTTTTTTAAGCAAATATGTTCTCAAATCTTCGATACGATATGATCGTACGAAAACCTTTGGTCCTCCAAAACAATGCCCGAGGCCGAAACGATGTTTCAAATTCTTCTCCAAATCGTTTTACAAGTCAAATAAAAGATTTTTATGACCATCTCGGCCTACAACAGTGTACTTTCAATGCACAAAACAAAATTACTTCTTAAGGTAACAAAGGGACTAGCAGAAAAAAAAAAGGAAAAGCTTTTTTTAAAAGAAGGAGAAAATATTTTTTCCAAAGTATTTGAAATCGAATAAGTTATGTATTATACATGGTGAGTTAGATTTAATTTTGCTTTTCTTTTCCTTTTCTTTTGTTTGTATTTTTACATTGACGAATAATAGAAGAAAAAGTTCAAACATAAGAAAACTTGCTTTAATTTTTTATTTGTGGTTATAGGAGGAGTCATGTGACTTTGGTATGAACGTAAAAGGACATTCATTATACTTAGTTATTGTGAATAATATTCTTGTACCCTATTTTGTATTAATACTTATTTTGAATAACATCCTTGTACCCTATTTTGTATTATCTAAGTAATTTTCACTCATTTTTAATGACATATTTTTTAAATTGTGAAAAATGATACTTTGCAAGTTCGTGTCATACTTAAAAAATTATCATCTATTTTAAAATAATTGATGATTAAAGTTAAATTATTATAAATATAGATACGTAGGATGTTATAAGCGATTTATCAATACAAAAAGTTTAGTCATTAATAAAAATATTCTGAATTTCTTTAAATATTTTGTTCGTTTATTTTTTTTTTATTTTTTATTTAATACATTTTGATTATTATAGATTCATGTTATAAACTTTAACAAAACTCTCTGCTATATGATTGTGATAGTTAATAAGAATTAGCTAAAACTAATCTATAATTCAATTATTATATTCAAAAAATCATCTAGACCAGACATTTAAACAAGATTTAAAATCTTTATCTATACAGGAAGTGAGCTTAAGAAAATTTAAGGATACGATTAATTAAATGCCACTATAGCACAGGCTATAACTAAGGTCATCACCAACCTTGGTACAATCTTTACCGTAGGAGGGCACATTTCCTCATCAGAAGAAGGTCTCTCGGACCCACACCCTTACTATATAAATTAGTATGGATGCTTGTTATCTTCCGGATGCTTCTTATCTTCATTTTTGTTGTGCTCTCCGAGGGAACAGAATGTGATCGTAAGATAGATTTTATACTTTTATAGTTAAGAACATGAAACAAATCAAAATGAACAAAATCATGTAAAAAATATCTACTTCCGATCAGCTCCAAAATGGCTGAACTAATATTTTTAGCATGAAATAAGGATTTTAGAAGCGTATTGGCTGAAAATATTAAAATATTTTATCTTCATGGAAAAAACAGAACTGTGTAAAATTTATAAATTTTTCTAGCATTTCAAGAAGTGAATGAAAAATCAAGTTTAAATTTCCCTTTTTAAAAACACGAGACAAAATAGTATGAAAACACCCAACTAAGGTCGGCTGAAAATTGTTCAACTGATAGTTTTCTTATGCGTTAATGCCTCGAGGGCCTATTGGTTGATTCAGGAGTGTGAAGATCTAGGTATTGTTCAGTAGTGATCCGCCATATATACTATTTTAGTGCATACATTAAATATTTATTAAATGTTGGTAGAGACTGTTAGCAAAGTGTATCTCCTCAAAATGTCGTCCATAATTATGATATATCACTGGTGACTTGCAAACGGGTAGAATCATGTAATTCTAAAAAGTGAAAGGCATACCAATATTTTTTTTACGCCTTTAACCCTCTACCCATGTCCTTTGAAGTTTCTACTTTTAAAGCCATCAATCCAGTATTAAGCCAAGTATTTTTGAATATTTTTTTCGATAATATTCAACAAATTATTGCAACAATTTTCCTTAGTACTTTATAAATATTTATATTTTGAACTTTTGCACAATTTTTTTATCAATTTTTGAAACTCATAGTTTAACAAAAATCGCCTGTTGATTTTCCAGAATCAGTAATAATTTTCTGCCTCTGTTGTATATTAAATTATTATAATTCCTAAATGATGCATGCATGTAGAACTGCATGAATGTTACGTAAAAGAAATAATTGAGTTCTTTCATATTTTAAGCCTTATGAATAATTAATGGACTTTTCAATAAAGTCATGAATTTTTATTAAGTAAATTTAAAAGAATCATTTTTACACTTCATAGTTTTAATTGCTTTGGTTTCGCGTATTTAACTCTTCTTTCTAGGAATATATATATAATGATTTTGCTGTTAATTAAATTATTTTAATTAATAACTCAAATAACTCAACTGAATTCATTAAAGTATATAGTAAACGAGTTTAAAAACGAAATTTAATCGAGAATTAAAAATTAATTATTCCTAGATTAATAATTAAGCTAAAATAAATTATTTGATATTTTCCGCTGCATTAAGGCAGCTTATTAATAAAAATTTATTTTTTCTCGAAATTATTAATGTTTAATCATATTAGAAAATTTAATTAAATTTTTCTTTTGAGAATAAAACATAGCACTTGGTTGTTGGTAACTTAATTAAACGCATTGTTGGCTTACAAATAATTATTTTTTCGCTCAATGCAAAGCATTTTTTATCGTTTACGGATATATTTTGCTGCATGTGTAAGGAAAAAATATCTTGCCGTTTACTTAAACAATTAAAAAATTAAATATCTGGTAAAATTTAATTGAAACTGCTTTACTTAAATTAAACTAATTAATTAATCCGTTTTATCTTGTTTCAATAAAATGTAACGGAAATTATTTCTTGATTATTTTGCATATAATTATTTGGTGTATTTTGGTTTTTCTGGTACTAAATAAATTATTACTCTCCTGTTATTTATCTTTAATGAAGAATGTTATGGAATAAATATGAATCATGGAAAACAGCTTTATTTTTCCTGTTTCTATTTTAGAAATAAAAGCAAAATTAAAACAACACTTAGGAAAAAAAGTAAAATACCGAAAAGAAAGATTTATTACTTGAATTTCGACATTTTATGCTATATGGTTTAGGTCTAATTCTTCCTTTTTCTTTTCAGGTTACTTACAGCTCTCTATTAACGAAGTTATATAAATGGAGTAGCTGTAGAATTCTACGTCATAATTCATAAATAATTATAGCAAGCTTAAATTATACCTAAAAAAGAAATATTTAATTT
>JAPMOR010029212.1:45329-64124 GCA_026543865.1 Argiope aurantia
ATATTTCGAAATTTTTTTAAAAAAATATCAATTAATGAACAAAGGATTTAGTCACATTTCTCTGATTATATTTCTTTATTTCTTTTCCTCTTCTATGATTCACTTCACTATCTTCATTCTGGAAATCAAGACAACATCCTAGTTTGTAATATGCCAGCTCAATTTTTATTTTTAGATTATCATTTATCTGGTCACATTTCACTAATTATGTATGTTTTTGTCTTAATTTTTTTTTTTTTTTACATTCTTTCGAAACGTGTATGAGCAATCTCTAGTACAGAATTTGTTATAGCAATTTTCACTTCTAGATTCTTCGGCATGAGTGTATTATTCAAGTATTGTTTGTTTGTAACGGATTTTTAACTTGGAAAAATACAAAATGGTGAATGTTTAAGAAATATTTCCTTCTTAAAAGCGCTGGATTGGCGATTACTTCTACTTAAGGTGCATACATTATATAAAATGCACTATGAGTGTGTGATGCTACAACGGTGGTTACGCTTGGGTGAAATTACTGAAGTGTCACCAGTGAAGGCATTGGATTTGTGAATAAATCTTGTTTGCCTTAGAGTATGGTCCAATCCCTTTTTTTCTTCGTTTTCACTTATAAGAGGATAACTTTTGCTTTTGTGTAGAAATCAGCGATTCCATTCATTTTGAGTCATCCTGACCTTTAAATCAACCATGATACCTCAGAAAACCTTCATCTTCGCTTAAAAGTCTTTGGTATAAAAGGATACTTAATAATTCATCATTGAAAAATTCTTAAGCATTATTTCTAATCCTATTAATTTTTCTATGCAATCTGCCCACAATTTATTAATAGTATATCCTTTATCCACCTCTAGTACCTCCTTTTCTATAATTGTTTTATTTTTTTTTTACTCATACTGTAACTGTGCATTATCATATTCACTCATTCAGTTTTTCTTGTACTCCAGATACTTTTCATTCAACCTTTAACCTTTTTTGTTAGTGTTATAGATATTTGTTTTTCGTCATTTGTATGTTTCTTTGCAACTGATTGCAGAGTATCTTTTCTATAAAGTCCATCTACCTCTGTACCAAAGCGGAAAGGGGCGATATGAGTTCTAAAAACAGAGGCATGGCATGGTGTTAAATGAGTCAATAGTTAGGATTTCACTTTGAAATTCGTTTCCTCAAGATAGTTTAAGGCAATTAAATTCTAATGCTATATACATTCCCTAAATGTGAGATGCCAATTGATTAAATTGAATAAAAATAGTTCAAAACCATTTGAGATATGCGTTATTTTTATTTAACCATTTTTATTTAAACATAAAACCTCATATTTATTTATATATAAGTTTTAGAAATCCACCCTCATTAAGACTAGTTTGGTTTTAGGGTCAATAGATTATTTTATGTAAATTTTAAACATCATGATTTTTTTCAAAGATGAATGCTGTGATGTTTTTGAAACGTCAAGTCTGCTCTATTCATTAAATTCAAATTGATCCTTAAAATAGTTTATACCGTTATTTTCTTTTACGTTGAAGGCTGAAGAATAGGAATTAAGCTTATTATTATGCAGTTTACATGAAGAATTAGAATTTTAGAATAATATTACCTAACAAGGCAACGTAATATTTTAAATAAAATAACAGGTTTTTTATTAATAACATTATATCATGAGACTCGACTCCAATAGAAAGGATACTGTACACATCAAGCAGAATAAATGCAAAACTATTAAAATAATGCCCTTCTTAAGTTTTGCCGTTGCTAGCCATTTATACATACTTTAATAAAAAGGATATATCTGACATTAAGCATAACCAATATAACAAAAAATTCCATTTGTTGTCAATTTGTTGTTGGCTTAAAATAATTCATACTGTAATCCTGAAACAAACAACTGTTGACAATTGCTTATCTATTTTATAAGATTAACATACCGCGGAATCCGAATATTAACAAAAAAGTGTCCTTTAAGAAATAACAAAATATAATATAACTTACAGTTCAAAGATGGATTTTTCCAAGATTTTTTTTTCTGTTTAAAGATTAGCATTCCAAGCTAATAATGCAATATTCGTTTTCGAGAGATTAGTTCGTAGATTTTTCCTCCCAAGAGAAAGAAAAAATCATCTTTGGCACGTGGTATAATCTCTACATATACACATTTTTAGTCCTTTCTTCTCAAGATGATTTTTTAATTAAAACATTAATAACTTTTCCACACGCTTTCAGAACACGAATTAATCATAAAGAAAAGAAAAAGGAACATTTCAGTAACCAGGTGCACATCTAGTTTTTACACGCCTTCAGCATGTTCAGTCTAATTTTGCGCCTTATGACTAAGCATAGAATAAAGTGGATGTTGATTTTATCAGGATATATTCAATTTTTGATTTTATGTTTTAATCTCCACAATATACATTTTTAGTCCTCTCTTTTCAAGGTGATATTTTTTAATTAAAATATTAATAACTTTTCCACGTCCTTTCAGAAAACTAATTAATTATATAGAGAAGAAAAAAAGAACAATTCAGTAATCAGGTGCGCATCTGGTTTCTACACGTCTTCAGCATATTCAGTATAATTTTGCATCTTATGGTCCTAAGCATTAAATAAAGTGGACTACGAGTTTATCAGGATACATTCAATTTTTGATTTTATTTTCATTCTCAGTTTAGCATTTCAAGCAATTTTTCTGATAGTTTTCAAATTTAGTTAGCTGAATCTGTTTGGAGAATAAACTAAATTTGTTAATTAAATAATGTAATCTCTTCAACAAAAAAACACAACAGAATAATAAATTTAATGATGAATATTAGAATAGAACAAAAGAGGATTAAAGCCTAAATCATTTGAATATCTTAATTGAAAATTATTAACTCACACATATTGAATCAATCATTTTTTGAAAATATTTTGTGTCTCCATTACAAAAACCTATCTCTATATTAGGCCTTAACATCACCACATGAAAGTTGGACATATCGTACTTATCGCTCCTAAAGAGTTAACTTGGATTCATTAAACATTTTAACATGTTCAGAGTAATTATGAAAAATCTTCATAATTATTCTGAAATTTAGAGGCCTAAATTGACATGCATCCTAAATTACCTTAACTGAATAATCAAGCGAAAAAATCATGATAAAAAGATTGCCGCAATATTCATAATTTAATAGTAATTTTAGAAAAGAGCACACAATGCATTAATTTGGAATTCAATTAATTTAAAGTTGTAAAGATTTATATATTTATAAGCAAAAATAAGAGCAAAAATACTTAATTATCATTTTTATTCAATAATTCAACGAATAAATAAAAGAATAGTTATGAAAAGCAAAATCTGCGTATGCATCTTAATATTCTGAACCAAGTATTTTGGATCACTCAAAAAATATTAAAGAAAAAAATTTCACAAACTAAATCGCCACAATATTAATAATTTTGATAGTGGTTTAAGAAAAGAATAGACAATGTGTTAATTAAGAACTCAATTAATTTTGAATTTGTAAAAATTGATATATTTATAAGTAAAAATGGGAGGCTTACTATTTATTTTTATTCAGTATTTCACGGAAGAAATATAGGAAATAGTAAGAAAAGCAAAATCTTCTTATGAATTTTAATATTCTGATCCAAGTATTTTGGATCATGTCAAAAATAGTGGACTAAAGGAGAAAAAAATCTTTCTTTTAACGTGTAAAAATATTCAAAATTTCCCAGACATAGTTAGACTATTTTTTGCATGAACAGTTTCACCGAAATTCCAACGAAAGTAGTAAAATGGCACGGAACAAATTGCGATTAAAAATGTTTTAAAATCTCATAACCGACAATGTAAATTGAAAATGCCATTTCTTTTCGCAATTTATACCGAAAAGTATTTTTAATTGAAAATCGATTTAACCATTACATCAACAAAAATGTAAGAATTTTGAAAACGCTTGAAATATTACATCATATTCCTTCCTTTTTGCTTACCGAAAAATGGCAAGAATTTTTTCATTGTTAGTTTTAAAGATAGGGATGTCATTTTTAATCTGAGTCTTCCTGTAATACAAATTTTTAAAAAGAATCTAGTTAACATTTTAATAGTTTAAAAATGTTTTGTTAAAAATTAATATTTTACAAATAAATGTATTACTAGATTAGGAAGCTAGTTAATATTTACTATTATAAATTTCATTATAACTTCTTGTCGAAAAAATATTCTCTAAAACCGCTTAGATAATATAATTATTTAAAGGAAAAAATCATTATATGCTTTTATTAAAATGTTTCATAATAATCCAATTATATTGATTTCATAAAAGTTTTATTTCAATTTTAATTTAGAAATATCATACAATATTCGATTCTGAGATAATATACAGAAAAAAATATCTACTATTTAATCAACAAGATGCCGAAATTCAGAAGTTTCCTCTGTGGATTTACAAAATTCATAAATTTCGAAACTTTCGAATTGTACATTTAGAGGATGTTATTATATTCGTCAAACGATGTATGATAAATTTTTTTCGTCAATAGTTTGCAAATATATTATAAAAATGAAATTCCACTTGCGATGATTGCTGAAATTGTATAAAAAATAATTTAAAATGTTTATATATTTCATAGTTTAATAGAATTTACCCAAAAGAAAAAAATATGATAATGATCGAATCATATTTGAAATAACATTCTCCTATTTTTTTAAATTTTTTTGCTTATTATTAATTCTTTTATTTTTAATTATTGTAATTTATCTATACAGCGTTTGATATGAATTTAATTTGACGGAATCGAGAAGATGTTAAGAAAAATTTTTCCGTCAATTATTATTTTACTAACATATAACTAAGCACAAAATCAGAGAGCAAAATGGAAGCCAGCAGTTGAATAAAATTTTGCCTATATATGCTTGTCTTTTATAATTTTTACAATCATAATAAATTCTAATTATAAATTTACAAAACTTATTAGAAAATGTTATAATAAATTGATTACGACTTTCTCCACTCAAAATTTTAGAGGATACAATATAATAAGCAAAATAATCTTCAGTTGGTATGCAGAATTTTAAATTTTCCATAAAATTCTGTTTTTATGAATTAAATTTTTAAAGCCTTTTATGATGTTTTATTTTTTGCTAATTTATTAATAATCACAAGCAGATCTTTTATTGAAAACCGAATAAAAAATAATATATTTCATGTAAATTACCTTATAATATTACTTATAATACCTTACCTTATAATTTCAAAAAAGTGCAAGGATTTTTTTTTTCTCTTTTTCTTCTTTTTTAATAAGAAAAAAAAGTGAACGAGAAAAGAAATTTATCAAAAAGAAACGACATATAATATTTCAAACTTTGATAATATGTTTCTTAATTTGTAACATTTCTAAATAAGATAATATATTTCTCGATTAGAAGGTCGTTTTAAATAAAAGGATGAATTTTTTCTAACAAGTCCTAATATTTTGAGTCAACCAGCATATAAATATGATTTTGCCGATAATTTCATAGCTTACATTGGTAGAACAAACATGCATGGTTTAGCATGTTTGTTCTCAGAGATTTAACGTCAGTTTTCATGTTTAAGTGCAGAATTAGCAACGTAATTAGGCAGACGTTATAAGTACCTGTTAGTTCTCTATTTCAAGAGGTGTAAAAAATGGTCGCTAGAATTTCAGAACATTTTCGCTTTCCTAACCTTACAATTTTATTCATTTTTTAACTATTGATATTATTTAATGTCAATAGTTAAAAAATGAATAAAATTGTAGAAATAATATTCTTTCTCTAAAGAAAATGTACAAAGACATCTCATATATAGTTCCGTAATCCGAGTACAAGTAACTGAGATGCACTAATAGTGGTAAGACAAATAATGGAGGACATATACATTAATGGATTAACCGATTAATGGAGGACAAATCAATCGTCATTTGCATCTGACTGGTTAGTAACGATATTCCTCCTAAGATATTATGTAGTGATTTGTCATTCAGAAAATCAGTTGAGAACATCTATTATTGAGAATAATTTCTAAACTTGTCATATATCTCTTTCCCTATTATTAAATACTGGATACTTAAACATGGATAAATTACGGCCATTGTTCATGAAATTTAATGACCATTATTCCATATAAATATCTATTACTTGATGTTCAATTTCAATTTGAATCGGAAAAGTTAAAAATTAAATTTCTCAAAGAAATCCCTCATATTTATTTTGAAGTTTAATATTATAACTTTAAATAAGCAATTATTATATATATATATATATATATATCATCCTGACAATGCCATGTAGTGCCCTAAAATTTCACAATGGTAAAACTGATTGTAAATTCAAAAATATAAGTAATGATAGATAAACTACAAAATGAATACCGTATTATAGCATGTTGTTTCGAATAACAAGTTAAAGTAAGTACATTTACGATTTTTTTAAATTTAAATTACCTGTTCATATGTACATAAGATCGAAAAATATTCCTACAAAACATTGCACAATTTTGGGGAAAAAATTAGTCGAGTGAAGCGTGGTTTTACAGGTATTATTTAAGGCTCTGAGGTATATAATCGTTAGTTTTCAATATTTTTCATGATAATTATATTTCAAAATATATGTAGGCAGAAAGCTTTTCTTGACTTTTGTCTCAAATTCAGTTGAATGACAACAGACATCTAAGAGGTAACGAAAAATATAAAGTTACTTCGCAAGGAAATTTCGATGAAAAAGTTGGGAAATTAAAAATAATGTTTAAACACATACTATTATTATTACACTAGAACTCACACTGGTCATTGAAATCATAATTCATAACGGGAAGTGATACCAGTTTCAAACTGCGACTCTTAAGCGCAAAATTAATGCTCATGTTAAATGCTCAGTTAAATATCAAATACTATTATTCATTGAGCTTTTTTTTTCACCATGATAGTTTAAGAATTTATTTTAAATAAGTTAAGATAGCGTTGGTATTTGTTTTTATGAAAGGCTGGAAGTTCCAGAGAGTATTTCTGAGAGCTAATATTAGTATTTTGTCTGGATCAGTTATTGGTGGCCCTATAGTTATTGCTTTGGGGGGCAAAAATTTTTTAATAATATAATAAAATTCATTTTCATCTCGAAATAAAATTTTAAAATTTATTAATTCATAAATTTTTGGAGTAGACATAATACAGAAATTTAAAAAAGCAGGCGGTACATTTGCTCCACCTTTTGTAAAATATTCATTACATTAACTTCTTTTTTTGATTTTATTTGTAATTAAAATAGTAAATAAAAAAAACTGTTTGAGTACAAATATATCTTATCAGAGTATATTTTTATAATGACAAAATAAAATAAGCATAGATTTTAAAATAACAAATTTTTAATGTATTAAAGAGTTGGTTTTTGAACTTTACAACTTGTCAGAATCGCAATTTGATTTCTATAGTTTTAATAATTTCATATATTCAAATATTCAAGAGTGAAGCTCATTTTATAAAAATGTTTCACGTTCATTCGTATATAAAATCCAAAAAGCTATTGAAACAAAACTGTCTCTGATAAACTATTTCAATAGGATTTGTAATATTCAACACTCTTTCTATTTTGTGAATGAAGTTTAACTATTTCGATATCACGCACTACATACAAAGGAAGGGAAATTTAGAGGAAATTTAGACTGGCACAGAATTTGCGATACAGTGGCTGGTAGTATTAAAGTAATTCATTTCCTTTCATATTGGTTTTCAAAGGAAAATTACCTGCGGTATAAACCATCCACCCATTCTTCAACATACGAATAATATCGAATTTAAACCTCGACATTCAACTCTACAGAGAATACCAGTATTTGAGTACAAATTGACGGAAACTCCGCTCTCTATTAAGTATCATGAACAAAGTTGTAGCTAAATAATGGTGCTTGATATCTGAGTAGACATACTTCTAATATATTCGAATTTACTGATGAACTCCCAAATAAAGGTTTCATTTCTATTCAATTTGCTCAATTCAAAGCTAGCAATATATAATCGAGTTTGTGGCATTTTCTATGAATGTTTAGTTGTATTTACTTTCTATTTGAATAATCTAGATGAAACTCTTTTTATTAGGCACACGAAGAATTTTTATGTTATACACAGCTCGAAAATATGAATGCTGAGTATTTAATAAAATAAAACTAAAAAAAATGAGCTAATTCATATTTTCATTTTGGTAACTGTTCATCATTTCTTTGAAGTGACGTCAATTTCAGATGGCGTCATTTTCGGATTTTTTTTCTAATGCTTTTTTACTGTTAAATAATTAATCTCGCGTGCCACTATTATTGAATGAGATTATTGTTTGATTTTTCAAACTTGTTTTCAATTTAATTATTGCATTCTTGCAATATACAACTTATATATTTTATAACCGTAAAAATTAAAGTATAATTTTAAAAAATTAAAGTATAATTTAAGCTGTAAAAATTAAAGTATAATTTTAGAATCAAGCCGCATAATATTCATTGGATTGTATCACACGTAAATAATTCCTGGAATATTCTAGTAACAGCGAACTTATGATGGAATTACTTGATATTTCTTATTTGTAACTTTCAATTACCTTAAAATAATCACCATTTACCATGTTTTAAAAATACTGTTTGCTTTAGTGAAAGAGTCTCGTACAGAAATTCAGTAAAATAATTGGCGTATATTCGAAGACAGAAATAAGGAGATCGAAATACATAAATTTAAAATAAAATGAAATACAATGTCGAAAATGAGTGACAATTAAGATGAAATAATTTTTTTTGACATTGAAGCAATATTAATATCAATAATTATTACCTTTGCTTCAAAATGCTTCAAAATTATGAGTCTATGTATTGCAATATGTAATTGCTAAAGTGGGATACTAGCGACTAGTCTTGATTCTGAGTCTGAGCTTCCTCAATACGTTTCAACAATTAGTTATGATTAATACCCACAAACCTCAATTTTGAAGATTGTAGGTGGATTAGTCCAAGAGTTTGGAAAAATTGCGTAGTTATGCAAGATCCAAAACGGAAATGGCAGTTTACGGCAGCGAATTCTCATATCTTAAATCATCATTTGTCCTACAATTTTTATTACAAAATTTGATAATTTAAAAACATTCTACCTGTATTATATTTTGTATCTGACATTTAAAAGACGTTTTGAAATATTGCTCATTTCTGGATGCAAATAAATTCTGGTTTCCCATCAATTGACAACGTTTTATAGCAATATGTTTAATTTTATTAAATAAATTATGCTTGAAATCTCATGTTTTACATGGCGAAACGAATGTAAGTTTATTCGTTAACAATTACGGTAATCCAATTCCGAATTATAAGAATATATTTAAAGTGAGAAGGCTTGTTTTTATTGAAGCGTATGGTGCATGCGGGTGATTTTAATCTTTTATTGAAATAAACATAGATAAGTGTTAAATTTTCTTCTAATACTCCTATTTTCTATGAACTAATTTTTATAATTATATAATTTATTTGTAAAATAAATTTTTGTGTTATAGTCATGTTATAGATTGCTTTAAAAGAATAGAAAAAAATTATCTAAAAAGTCTAAAAAATCCCATCATTATCATTCGAAAATTGTTATTCTCGCCCTAGTATTGTTTATGCTGTAGGGGTGAAAATCATAAATTCTGAATTTTATACATATTGTTATGAAAATTCTGAAAAACCATCGAGTGGACTTACGATAAAAAGTCCACCAGGCTCAGTGACAAATAACGGTTCTTTCTTCTACACAAAAACACTATACAAAATACGGAGAAGCTTACACCAAACAGTGTTCACAATAAATAGTAGCACAAAAGGAGCAAATTGGTAATAAACAACCATAACATTACAAAGCACTCTTCGCGGGATTTTAGTACTCCAAAGAAAGAATGCGCTTAACTATATACATCTCTAAATTTTTGTCAACGAAATTGCAAAATGCGTTACCAAGTTTGTGACCAAGGCCAGGGATCATTGATACGGCATTCTTTCAACATCCATTAAAACTATTTATGAAGTTGTCTTGCTTACAAGAAAATAATTGTACAAGGAAACAATATTATAAATTCATAACCATTTATAATAAAAACAACAACAAATATTATTTGGGGATTTAATATATATTGGAAAGAATATATATTAAATTTCCAAAATAGTTAATTAAACTTTGAAAATTCTGTTATCTGTAAGGATCAGGAAACTAGTGGCTTGCCAGTTCCGAAACAAGTAGTGCTACGAAATATATCTCACAAAAAATTAGAATTAAAATACTCTATTTAAAAATCAACTTTCCCCTTAAATAGTTCAGATGCATTGATTATAATAAATTGAGTTATACTTTAGTAAATTTTGGACATACATCTTCAAGCTGAGTTATTTCTAACAAAAGAAAAGGAATGTGTATTCATGCAGAATGCATTGGAGTTGCATGGAAGCTAAACCAATAACCAAACAATATTTGTTGATTTCTGGGACTGGTCTTCGAGAAATTCCAACTTGTGTATATCAAATTTATTAAACAATTTTCTATATTTATTTTTTTTATTGTTTTTCCCATTTCTGCTGTCCTTTGGATTCTCAATATGGAAAAATAACCAAACATAATTAAAAATGGAAAAACAATCATTTAAAATAATTGGGGAGAGAGTACTGCGAGAGAGTACTGTACTTCATTCCTAAAGTCTCAGAAAATTGAACCCCTGAGTTGAAAAATAAGAAACTCTCCCCCCCCCTCTAAAACCGCAATGACAGTCCTTGTTCTTACGAGTTTTCTATACAAAAAGTGGAGCCCATTTTGTTGATGGCTATTCATCAAATGTATGTTCGAACATTCTTTCAGAATTTTCAGAAATCCTCCTTGCCACCAAATACTGATGAGTGTCTCTTACAAAACACATTCCAATCACAATTCTTAAAAGGAAATACTCCAATCACAGTTATTCAATCAATGATAGTTAAAGAAAGGGAACAAAATTTGTAGTGATATTCAGGCATTTCGGACACCCGTCGTACTTTCGTTTAAAGGGTCCCAAAGGCATAGGGACCCTTTAAATATTGATAACGGACGAACCGCTAATGGATCTGACAAAACACTCATTATTAAGTGTTTCATTTTTTTAAAAATGTGATCTCATAACAATATATCACAATGGCATTTAATATCAGAAATATCAATATATTGAGAAGTAAAATTTCTTAAGTTAACGGACGATTTAAAAGTATCTAATAATTCCATTCCATCTTTAAAAAGGTTTTGCATAATAAAATTCTAAGCATAAAAAGGCTTTCAAATTAGCCGTATTGAAATACTCCAGTTTAATCATAATATAAATTAGAATAGGCAATACAAAATTATAGGGCAAAACGAATTCCTGATCGACATCTAAATTAATAATTCATCAAAATTTTAAAAGAACCAAAATATTGTTTTAGAAGCGAAGCTATTATAACTAAACTAATCAAAATAGTACAGACTGTTGCACAATATTTTACAATATTATGCGATATCATATTCAAAATTAAGCATTATTATAAAATATTGTAATTTTGATATATACATTATATATCAATATTACAGTATTATTGTAATATACATTATATAACATTATTACAGTATTTTCATAATTACATACATTATAATATACAATATTGTGCAATATATGTGTGTTATTAGAAAAAAAAACAAATCAACAGAATTATTGCACAATATTTTACAATATTATATGATATATTCAATATTAAACAATATTATAAAATACCGTAATATTGTTATATACATTATGTAACAATATTACAGTATTACCATAATTATATACATTATAATCATACATTATTGTGCAATATATGTGTATTACTAGGAAAACAAAAAAAATCACCAGAATTATTGCGCAATATTTTACAATATTATATGATATCATATTCAATATTAAACAATATTATGAAATACTGTAATATTTTTTTATACATTATATTACAATATGACAGTATTATCATAATTACATACATTATAATCATAGATTATTGTGCAATATATGTGTGCTACTAAGAAAACAAACAAATTAACAGAATTATTCTAAAATTAAAACGATAAACTTTTTCGAAAAAAAATTCTTTGAGTCCATACAGCAGCCATGGGGGAGATACAACAACTTTGGGGCTCCTGAGTGCTTAAAAACTTCTTTCATCGTACGATACACTCTTTCTTTTGCACAGATCAATAAATAATGGTATTGTTTAATAGTCTAATAAGTGATAACATGGTTTGGGAGGAGTTCAGTTGAAACAGAATCGCTGCCACTGAAAGGGTTAGCTGTAGCATTTATTTATATATTGCAGTAAATTGAAACCCATTTTATTATATGCTGAAGCTGAAGTTCTAATAAATTCTTGTTCGGTTTAAAGGAAAGAATTCTCAATGATAAGAAGAGGGAAAATGAACAGATTTGTCCATCTCTTTATCTGACGAAATATTATGCCAATTTTCTTTAATTAATTGAATAAAAATATACTAGGTAACAAAATATTAAAGCTGAAAAGAGACTTGATATTAAAATATTTTTGACAAAAAAGAGCTATTTGTTGTTAAAAGATTGTAACTGAAAACTGAAAGTTGAATTGAAGTAATGTGGCTTCAAAGGAGTAATTAAATTACAGTTAAGATGATATAGCGGATGATTTCTAGCTTCACTGACTAGGTAGCTGCCTAAGGATACTGAGAATAGGGCTAATTGTGTGTAATTATAATAACGACTTTATTCAAAAGTATTGTAACATCATTATTGATTTATATATATATTCTAATTTCAATTTAATTAATTCCCAAGATTTTATCTTAATTTAGTCCATAGTAACTTCATTCTAAAAATATTCTCTTATTTCTTGATCGAATTCCACTTTTGGTTTAATTAATTCCTCTGTAAAATTAATGCGCCAACAAAACTAAGTTTCAAATGAAAGTGATACTTTGTTGCCCTTCTCAAGTTCATCATATGTATTACTTCGGCGCGTGGCCCGAAATTCTATATTATTCTATATAAGACTAGTGATCATTTGTTCGTCCCTTCTTCCCTTTCTTCTTGACTTCTGCTTTTGTGCCGCGCTGCGCCTACTTGTAAATAAATTGCTTTCCCGAGATGTATATTAAAGAGAGAATCAAACGAAGTTAAAAATACAACGTCTTCTCTATGTCTTCAAACCTGCATTCTGCTTCAACAAGAATATGTTACACACACACACACACAAATATATATATATATATATATATAGATATATATATATATATAGAGAGAGAGAGCATTATTTTGTGGTATCTTAAAGAAATTTTTTCTTTTTTTTTAATTCATCACATTGATGTTTTAAAAATAACCGTTGAAATCTAAGATTTTGAACTAATAAAATGAAATGTAATCCAGCAGCATAGTAGAAATTCAGGTAAATTTCTTCAGTCACTCAAAAGCATCATTCGAAATTAATTGCCATACAAATATTCAGTTAAAAAGAACAAAATTTTAAATAAATATTTAAACCTGATTCGTTTCTTAAATTATACTTTGTTTGAAAATTATTTAGAATCACTTCTTTTATTATATGTCTCTATTACATAATCAAATAAGGTTTTAAGATATATATTTTAGACTATTTTAAACTAAAAACTAAATTTTTAAAAAAAATACTCCATAGTATTAACTACGTTTCCAAAAAAGAAATTCTTCCACAATGAAACTAATCTATTCTTTCTATAATCTTTTCTTGTTCGAACTTTGGAGAAGCGCTTAACTTAAGCGAAAGTATCGGTTACAGCGAAATTGGCTGCATGTCGTTAGAAGATTTTCACTTCGTTGCAATTCCAGAGAACCGACTAATTGTTTACAAATCGTTTACCGATACAGTGACTTGACCTCAAACCAGGGCTCACGAGGCTGAATAATTAAGATTAGATGAGTGGCAACGTGATCAGCGAACAAAAAGGTAAACCTGAATAAATAATTAATGATGTAAGAATGTAAGAGTTGAGCGGTCAAATAGAAAATATTTCTCAATAATTAATGATTGAAAGGAAAATTAAGTCTTCCAAATTATTTAAAGATTAAAATGTTCAATAAAAATAGTTTGATTCCTCATTGCTGATATTGGTACAAAGTTATCTTTAAATATGTATTGCGGATCACCACACAGGAGAATCTTCGCTTCGTTTGAAATGCAATATATTATTATCCAAAGATGCTAATTTTAAAAGAAAATTTCAGATAGCAAATATTTTTATGAACAAGCATTGATATTAATTTCGGGCAATTAAAAATTATAACTGAATAATATTAATATCGAGAATATGAAACATATTACTATATTTAAAAATTCCGTCTTTGTACGTCAAATGTTTGTTTTAAAAAATAGATTTTTGTTATTGTATATATTCTACTCACTTACCAAGTGTTATTGAAACAAAGCTATTTCATGTCTTCATGATAAAGATAAAAGCACTTTAAGCGAAATTTTAAAAAAGGCGTCGGTAGATATGTTACTCCAAGTATTCACATTCTTATATCAACAAAAACATAAGTAATAAATATATTGGATCATTCAGAAATTCTCCATCATGATGGAGCATTTTTAGAACTGCAGTTTTTGAGATAAGTTGGGAGGATTAATTTGAACTAACAATGAAGATCATTTAATGATATATGTGATAAGGACATTATATAAATTTCCAGCATTCTTCAGAAACTTAGGAATTTTATAGAAAGCCATACATTTTTAGGCAAAATATGAAATATGGAATTCTATAGAATTACAGAATTACATTCTATTGTATAAAATGATAACAGGCAAAGTATAAAGAAAAGGTTACGATAATGTAAATATTCAGTGTTTATTAGTTTAGAAACAAATCATAGAAAATACCGTTTTCATCATTTTTCCTAGTACAGCCACAAAAGGCAAAACATTTTGAAGGCACTTTATGCATGCCTGCGCATCATTGGGTTCTTTGAACATGCGCAACAGGTAGCAAAAATGGGACATGTTAATTATCATGTTATTATCATGTTAGTTTATTCCATCTACGAATATAACCACATCCATGTTTTTCGAAACAGACTCTTTTTCTTGCATAAGTGATATATATCATACTTTGTCCATTTGACATTTGGCATTCTATAAGATGCCTAGGAAATGTGAGAAATTTTTAATCGTTTCATGCATTGCAGGCCAGTTTTCAGCATTCTACCTATAAAATACTTAGGAATTCAATAAATAGAATGCCTACTTATATCCTATTTAAGATTTTCATGCATTGAAGTTAACATATGAAACATTTTTTCAAAAAATTACTTATGTTTTTAGAAGTTACCATATCATACAGAAAATGTTCATGAGAATGAAGACGTCCAGAATATATATATATGTGTGTGTGTGTTGTGTAACATATTTTGATTGAAGTAGAATGCAGGTTCGAAACAGTGAAGAGACTTTGTATTTTTAATTACGTTTTATTCTATTCCGAGTGGCAGGCATGATTATATACAAGAAAACGCAGCGCGGCACACGCAGAAGTAAGAAAAGGGAAAAAATCATTAATCTTAAATAACATATGATTTCTGGCCAGGCGCCAATTCAATACACGTGTGACCTTTGACACCTTTTGAAGGGTAAAAGTATCACTCTCATTTAATACGTAGTACTGATGGCGCATCATTTTTACAAAGGGATTAATTAAGCCGAAAGTGGAATTCGATCACGAAATAAGAGAATATTTTAGAATGAAATTACTATGGTCTAAATTAAGATAAAATCTTGGAAATTAATTAAATTGAAATTAGAATTAAAATATCATTACATTTTCCCCACCACTGCAAGCCATGTAAGTGCATCGGGGCCCTCGACACACCGCCATACCTTACAGTGGATTTCAAGTAAGAAAAATTAAAAGTATATTGCTGAGTAAGTTTAATTTTAAAGGTATACTGAAAGTGACACCTCAGTTTCCCTTACCTTTACATTATACGAACATTAATACAGACATCATTTTTTCACACAGACAACAAGATTATTTAGAACATAAAAGAATATAAAGTTATATCTGTGAAAATATTAGATAAATTTAAATATTCAACAACACCAAAATAAATATATTAAAATTATAATATAAAAAATGGTTTTCTGCAGAAACTCAGTCAATTGTTTCTCAGTCTGCAAGATTGTATATATTTGGTGAGGAATGTCTCTAAAAAATGTTTGCACACAGTGTCCTTTAAACAGTAGAAAGCTCACCGAAATCATGAAATTGGATATAAAATAATGGAATAACAAATTGACCTTATATAATAATAATTTATATAATATATAATAATATCAACTTATATATAACAATATATTTTCCCGGGGTTTGTTTGGATTGTAGAAGTTATATGGTGTGGAGAACGCTCAATCTGCAGGCGGCAGTAGAAAAAGAAACAAAGACGTTTATTTACACGAAGACACACAGGACAGCACAAAAACGACAACTATATACAGCATAGAAGACGATTGTCTTCAGCCGAGACGTGTAGCATACAACAAGAATCTACTGCAGACAGTAGCGCACAGCTTAGTTCAGCACTAGCTTGACTCCGTCGCTGCTCTGCTAATCCCTGGAAGACCAGCTCTTCACCGTCCATTCCGACTACGACTACTACGTCGATTCCCACTACGACTACTACTCTGTATGGCAGTTGCAGACCTTTTTATAGGTCTCAGGAGGCGGGGCTAGAAGTCTTTCAACCAATCAGGAACGTTCGAGGGATATCTCGGTTCCTACTGGACGTATCGGGAAAATTCTCGATGTTTCGGGTATAATCTATTTTGGCGCCAAAGTCGCCAAATTCATCGACAAATGGTCGCCAAGCTCTGGGACCTCCGACACCCGGACTCCGTCCAATACCGATGACTTTAAAACATTCTTTCTGATGATGGAACAAACTATACTGGGAAGCAGAATTTCAGGTTTGGAACAATACCAACACAGTTCTGATTTTTGTATGTAACACTTTAATCTGAAAATAATATGAGATTCAAAATACTCTTATTTTAAACATTAATACTCAAAATGAATGACATAAAAATTGTGTAATTTTAAAAGAAAAATTTTTTTTTAACCCACTAGTTAGCTAATTAGTGGTGCATAGTTAAACCTAGTCCACTAAGTTCTAGTAGTGGGTGAAATTTAATGACCTAAAATTAGGACATCAAGAAGGGAGAACGTAATTCTTATTCTCCCTCTACTCTCATCCAGGAATATTTGTTTCCAAAGTGGATAACAACATATCTGGGATAAAAATAGAAAGAGATAGAAATTAATTGTGAGGTTGATGAAAAGGACATACTTGGGTTCAATGATAAGCATTTGGAATACCTTTTTGAGTACAAATTATACATGGAGAAGAGGGTAATCTTTGTTGAAAATGCAAATTATGACTATAATTATTGTAATTATTGGGACGTGAGTTTATTGAATTCTGATAATTTTGTCTAAAATTAGTGGGAGCTCGAGGAGTAAAAGAATTTTGAAATCTATAATTAAAATTATGCCTAGGTGTAAAAGGTGCTGGTTGCCTTACTCTGATCCTGGTTTCATTATACCGGACTGGGTTTGGTTCTGAATATTTTTAATAGTTTAGAGTTGTTATTGTAAGCCATTCTGTAAGGGTACAAGGAGCTTTTATGCTTACCAATTATTTTAGTTGAGTTGGCAGTCCATCAGTAAGACCTTCTAAAATCAGTTGTGGAGTAAGGCCCAACTGTCTGCCACAATTTAATTTTTGATGAAAATAATCAACTAATTTAACATTTTTTTAATCAAATTTCAGCTGTGAAAAGTCAGAAAAAATGACAATATTGGGTGAATAAACTGTTCAGTTAATATACAACATAAATCATCAAAATTGTCAATATTTAAACAACTATTTATATAATGAGTTAAAGCTGACCCTTTTAGAAATTTAGCAATATTTTTAATTTTCCACAAATCAGTTTTGTTATTTTCTTGATAAATTTTGTTAAAATATCCCAACCATAAATCCACTTTCATGCCATTTTCGGGATCAAAAGGGATTTTGGAGGGTTCTATTTGATCATTTTCTTCTTTATCAATTTTATTTTCTGAATTTTGAGGGTCAGACACATTTGTTTTATCTTGGTCAGTCATTTTTCCAGATCTTAACAGCATTAAAATTAACAGCTTTTCACATAAAAAACATTATTAATTTATGCATAAAATTTTAAAACTAGACTCGATTATTTTATACTATTATATAAAATATTGAAGACTAAAAATTCAATATTTTAAATAATAGTATAAAATAATATTAAAATCTAATATGAAAATTAAAAGAAAAGCAGACAATATAAATCTTCAACTTTTTGATTGAAGTAGAATGTAGGTTCGAAACAGTGAAGAGACTAGGTATTTTTAATTACGTTTTATTCTATTCCGAGTGGCAGGCATTATTACATACAAGAAAACGCAGCGCGGCACATACAGAAGTAAGAAAAGGGAAAAAAGGGACGAACAGATGATCACTAATCTTATATAACATATGATTTCTGGCCAGGCGCCAATTCAATACACGTGTGACCTTTGACACCTTTTGAAGGGTAAAAGTATCACTCTCATTTAATACGTAGTACTGATGGCGCATTATTTTTACAAAGGAATTAATTAAGCCGAAAGTGGAATTTGATCACGAAATAAGAGAATATTTTAGAATGAAATTACTATGGGCTAAATTAAGATAAAATCTTGGAAATTAATTAAATTGAA
>JAPMOR010029212.1:64224-77032 GCA_026543865.1 Argiope aurantia
ATATAAATTATTTTAATAAAATATTTTTTCGGTTATGCGGAAACGATGGTAATTTAAATTCTCGGAAAACGGTAACATTCTCTTCATACAACTTTATTTAACCAACTTTTATGCTATTAAGCTGAATTTTATAACTGATTTTTAACTAGCTCCTTGGTGTGTTAATTTTTAGAAACCATAAACCACATTTAAATTTTCAGATCCGCATTGTCATTTTAATTAAAAAAATCCCAATTCCATTACGATTGAGATCGTTTGGTAATAAATTTGAGAGACAAAGCATTTCTGAATGAGAATCAATATTTATAATTATAAATTTAAAAATTTAGGAATTATTTAAACGTATTAAAATTTTTGAAGGCATAGAAAAATTCCATCTTTTGTTTATATCACCATGAATAAAATGCAATTGCTTTAGAGTTTAAAGATGTTTCATCTATCGTAGATTTGTTTGATGCGCTAAAACCCTATATGGTACTGACGTCATAAAACTCCAAATTTGAAGAGACTATACAGAACAAAGAACTACCGGCATTATATCAAAAATAAATTCATCAATTTCTTTTTGCTGAAAAATGTATGAATCCATAACAATAGCACATAATAACCAGAATATATATGAAATCAGAATAAATAATCATAATAACAAAATAGTCAAAGCAGTATTTTAACATTTCATGTTTCCTTACGCGCAATATAATTCTTTCTTATTCATCGCTTCAAAACGCGAGCAAAGTAAAAAGACAACAACAAACATTTGGCTTTAGTTGCAATGTTTGAAGCACGTGTATCCCATTTCAAATGTATTTTCCCCAAAAAAGATCTTAAAATTTTTCAACGATATTCTTCCCCCTCACTGACCAGTCAAACATTTGTTTTTACTCTCTAAAACACACGTACCGAAGACTGATATTTGCATAAACAAGTTTTATTTCACTTTCAAAAGTTTCAGAGAAAGTATAAATGCTGCGGATTGTTCCACATGTAAGAAACATTGCTTGATCCCAATAAATATATGATAGACTAGCTATTTCTTTTACA
The DNA here is from genome assembly GCA_026543865.1 of Argiope aurantia. NCBI lineage: Eukaryota > Metazoa > Arthropoda > Arachnida > Araneae > Araneidae > Argiope > Argiope aurantia. The sequence goes on from JAPMOR010029212.1 coordinate 65,266, forward strand.
TATAAAAGTATTTACAATACATTTTGAAAAGTGAAGAATTTATTTAAAACAAATTGCAACATGTTTGGTCTAAAGAAAGCGATGCATGATTAGAAATGTGTGATATAAATCCTTAATATTTCATCTATACTTATAATAAAGCTCAATGTGTGTGTGTGTATGTTGGCGCTCTACAGGCCAGACCATTCAACCTACAGCTACCAAATTTGGCACGTGTATACCTTGGAGGCCGGGAATGTGCACCTGGGGGTTATTTTTTCGAATTTTTAATCAGAAATTTATTTATTTAAAAAATAAGCGAAATTTTGACGTGTTTCTGCTATAACTGCCGAAAATATTACCGCACAAGAAAGATTTTTACATGAAGTTAAAGATAAAAAATTCATCTTTTAAATGATACTACTGTTTTAATCTTAAAATTAAATTTCTATTTTTAATGAATTTTTAAATAAATATTTTAACTATGTTTTTCAATAATTTTTTTCGTCAAAAATAAAAATTAAGATTAAGCCCGTTTCGCATTCATGGGAAAAAATAGCTTTTTTCAAAGTGTTGCCATCACATTGATTAAAGCTCTAACTGAAAATAAATTAAATCTTTTTGGAAATGAAATCTGCAAAAATGTAATTTTCGGCACGTGTCTGTAGGAAATGAAACAAATATGAAATATTATTTTTTCTAAAAAATAAATTCAAGAAAAATTATTTTATGATCTTTTACACTCTCTATACAGGGTGTTTATTCAGTCCCGGATCCATTGTGATATTTAATGACTCATAAAATAATGAAGATGAAAGCAAACTTATGGCATTTATTGATGGAATAACTCATATATTTTCCTTTTCAGGTTTGAATATTTTTACTTTTGTAAATATCGTCTGCGCGTGTGGCTAATTTCAGATAATTTCATTTTCCAGTCCAAATATCTGTACTTTTCTAAATATCGTCTGCTTATTTATTGCATTTTTCTCTCTTTTGTTTTTGGCAACTATTGAAATGTTATGTTTACTTTTGATGTTTTTGTTCTATGTAGTACTTTTGTATGTGATTTTTATTCGAGCGGATATTAAGGAGAATGCATACACCACAAGAGAAAGCACAGATTTTATGGTGGTCATAGAGTTAATTTCCAATCAACTAAAATACTGACTTTTAAGAGTTAATTTCCAATCACTTAAACTGACTGATTTATGAAGATTTGAATATCACTATTCAATAAAAAAAGGATAATTTTAGATTTTCCATCGATCGCTTCAAAGAAAATACGCCAATCTGCGCGCAGGTTTCTCAAAATTAATTGGCCTAAGATTATGAAAATGGTGAGTTTTTCAAAATTTTTAACATTTAAAACTTCATAAATAAGTCTTAGTTAATCGTGGAAAATAGAAACATTCATTCATTTATTTAAAATTTGGTGTGTCCAGAATATTTATCAGAATATGATACCTTACTGCATTAAATATAGACTTCATAATTTTTGAAATATATTTATAAGCAGGAACAAAATATTATTATTGATTTCATTTCAATCTTTTTGAAAGCAAAACTAAAAACTGAATTTTATGCTAAATCTGAGAAATTTTTTTTGAATTATTGTTTGAGATATTACATAAATTATGAAAAATATTTTGTAGTTAACATAAGACTTATATAGCGAGCGATTCTCTTTGCAACACTCATATTCAATAATAATAATAAATAAATAACAATAAAAATGATAAATAAAATAAAACGCTTGGTTTTATAAAAAAATATCTTAATATTAATTGCAATTTCATCATTTACAATTTAAATTAAAGTTGAAGTTTTGCCAACAACAAATTAGCAAAATATATATAGTAAATTGTAAAAGTAATGACAACAAATTAGCAAAATATATATAGTAAATTGAACGAAACGATCTAAACAGTATAAGTTTGGTATGACTATCAAAATTTGAAGATTAAAAATGTTTTGTTTGAGAATCCTTTAAGAGACCAGTTACTTAAAATATTTAATTGACAATTGTGGCGAGCGGTAATACTGGCGAACCGGCTGGTCGCCAAAGGCGGCTAGTATATCATAAAGTAGTCGTCTCGGACGACAAGCCATTTTGCCTGAAATAGTGGTTATATTCGGTTTCAGATTAATCGTTTAAATATAACTTCATGATAATGATTCCGCCATATTGTCATTTTAACTGTCTTAAACATTTCCTGTTTTTGGTACATGAGCCTCTCTACTGGGAGGCCAATTCATACAGACCATCATAAAGCTATTAAAAACACTAATGTGCGATTCATCTATCCTCGAACTTATGTGGCATTCTAACTTTATTTTTTTATTCTTCTTGTAAACTATACAGATATTAAGCCAGATACTTCTTCTCTATTTTCAACAATGAGAGAAATTAACTCGATTAATTATTTAATGTAACCATAAAAAATGATTTAAATTTCATGGCAACAATGTAAACTATTGTTGAAAATTAGAAAAAAAAATAGAGTAGCAAACGGCATCCGGAAAAACATGTCACAATATCAAATTTTGAGGCGATCTTTAAGAAAATTATAGCCCATTTGGTTTACGCAACGCCGAAATTCTCAAATGAAATGCAATATATAACCTACATTTTATCTGTCATCCTATCTCTTTTAAAGAAAAAACATTTTTTTAAGCAAAACACTTTCTAGGCATTCATTGTGCTTGCATCCTCTTAGTTTCTTTTACCTAATGCAAGTGGAATAATATATCTCTGCACAGCAGGAAGAAGAAAGGTTTTATATATATTTTTTTTAATTTTTTGCACAATTTAGTGTGGTTACAGTTCGAAAGTAAAATTCTACTATCTTGAAATACAACTTGAAATTTTAAATTGATTAATTATACTAAGATGTCATTAGAATTTGTTTTCTTATAAATGAATCTAAAAGAAAACTTTTACTAATACACATTTTTTTCAATATCGGACCAAGCAGGAATTTAATTTTTTTTATTCAGTTATAATAATTATCTATAGAAATCAAAGTATCTTTTAAAAATAAATATGAAGAGGAAATGCCTCGAAGCTGTTTGACATTGAAAACTATAATCTTTAGGAGAAATAAGTATAATAATAGCAAAAACAAAAAATATACGCAACATTTTTTCAGATAATTCCAGCATTGTGGAAACTGAAATATACGAACATTTAGACATTTTATATAATGGAAATATATATCTAATTACATGTATGGCTAATTACAATTGATAAGGAAATAAACATTTGTTCCAATTTTTTGGAGCACCTTTTATAAATGTGTGTGTGCATAAAATCTGAAAGATAATAATTTAAACAAAAATCATTATTTAATTAACTCCTCAAAAATTAGTTTTTGAATATCTTGAATACAAATTCTTAACTTATCAATGAAATATCTGTGTAATTTCAGTAATTTTAAATTCTCTAAATCTTTAAGAAAATCAGCAAGAAGAGAAAGAATCCCCCAAAAATATCACTCAGGCTTAAAACAATTTGCAATATATCAAGTTATAATTTTAAAAAATGGAAAAATCCCTTATAGAGATAATCTCTTTGATGGTAGTAAAAGGCATTTCACAGAGCGTATACGCATTCACACAATAGAAGTAGTGATTTATGAAATGGAAGCAATTCGGCTTCCACAAGGCTGGAATTATTTGGAAGAATGTTGCATATCTTTCTTGTTATTTGCTATCTCATCTCTCCTAAAGATGATCGTTTTCAATATCAAACAGCTGCGTGGCAATTTCCCCTCATATTTCTTTTTATATCATACGTGTTTTATTTTACCCAAGTTATGTTTTATTAGATTACTCTTGCAAGTGTCTGGCATCCGAGGAGTTATCTCAGCCCTTTATTGACTCATTTTTGTTGACAAAATTGGTATTGATAAAATAAAACTATGCATTTCTCGTTCTATTTATCAGTTTTATTCTATGAATGACTGTTGAGCGACATTGGATTGCCCTGGGATATTCTCCGCAGCGGCAGAAGATTGGAAAATTATTCGAAAATTTAATTTAAAGAAAGACTCTGTTCTTTATTTCATCGTTTTTATTACGAAGTTTGCATTTTATTTGTTTGCATTTAATAATTTTTTTTCATTTAATAATGAAGTTCGATGACAATTCTCCCTCCAAAGAAATTCTTGTGAAATAAACACGACTGCTCAATTTAAATCTTTATTCTTTTTAAAGTGAAAAATAGTTGTTGAGTAGATAATTAAATATTTATTAAAATATTATTTTTAGGTATAATTCTTACTCGCTCGTTGTGTATATAACACTGACGTTGTACTTTACTATTAAATTATTTAATTATGTTCTACCTGTATTTTCACTTGTAAAATTCTGTTTTTGATTTTAAAAAAAAGTATATGCTGAGACATCTATTTGTGTCATTAAATAAAGATTAAATTAAGGAATTATTATTTGAGATCGCATAGCTTTTAGTTTACATACTCTTGACTATATTAATCTCTTGAAATAAAATTTAATATCTTAAAAAAGCAATATAAAAGAAAGGTTTCTTTAACAGCCAATTATATGTTATTATTTCCAAGCCATCTTAATATATTTGCTTTAAATATGATACAAAAAAATTCATTCATCTTTTAATACATAATTAATTAGGGTGTAGGTCAAAAATCTCTTTCAGCTGTTAAATACAAAAAATATGATGTAAATTGTATATGCTTTGCTTTTTTTATGTGCATGTAGAACGGCTAACATGCACATTAGGGTAGAACGAAGTAATCAACTTTTGATTTTTAATTTGTAATAGCATGGAAAAGTTGCCTTTTGTTTTAGATAGGATAAATAAAAATTGTAAAAAACATTAGAGTATATCTTGAGGTGCCGCAAGGATGTTAAAGTTTTATAAAAACCCACTTTTTGCAACTTTTCAAGCATTTTTGCGTGCCTCGATTATGAAATAAAAAGCTTTCATTGGGCATTTTCATATGATTAAAAGTATAAAAACAATTTTACTATTGTACTGGCATGGTAAATCGTCGTGGAGCGGTTGTTATTGAGATAAGGTGGAGATTTGTCGGCTTCCGTTTACAAGGACAGAGCTGGTTTCAAATCAGTAGCTTTGCCGAGTTCAGTTGAGTTGGCGTCTCCCTCCGCCTATGGTGTAACTGATTAACATAACTGATTTGTTAGTTTGTGCTTGAATGCGTTGACATAAGTAAAAATTGTTCAGTCTAAATTAGTGAAGAACAAGACAAATATCGGAGTGTTCTATTTTTGGGAAATTTAGTGATTTTCTTGAAGTTGGACGCACTACTGACGAATCTATATTATATTAGACATAACCTCACAATTTCTTCAGAGAAGGATCCTTCTGTAAGTGAGATGTGTGACAATTTAGTTCCCATAATAGAAAAAAATGGGATCAAGAGCTTATATTCTCGTTGCTTCTAGCGAAAGAATTTCACAAATAATAAAAGCTATTCGTGATAAATACAGAAATTTATTAAAGTCTAAAAACAGAAAATGTTCAGATAAGTTTAATTCTAGCCTCATAGAATTTAGAGAAGAAGCTAGACGTTTATTTGATATTGCTTACTTGTATTAAAAAAAGTGCCAGTTATGGAATAAAAGGTTCTAAACGATCAATGCTGTAACAGGAAACTCTTTATAGGTAATATCGATATTACTACCACAAGCGCTTTGAGGAAGAAAGAAGCAAAAAAGAGTAAAGAACTACAGAGAATAGTTAAGTTTAATCAAGAACGGGCAAAAAATACTAGTGCATCAGAAACGATTACTGGCGACAATAACATTCCAGAAGAACAACAGTGTTCTTTACAAAAAGAGGCAAGCCAACCAGATCCATCAAATAGACAAGAAGCGATAAAACTACCAAGTGCCTGTGCGGTTTAATATTAAGTTAAAACTTTATACAGAATGCATATGAAGATGAACCAAATAATTTGGAGGACTCGATTATCGACTTTCCCTGGCTTCCTTGTCACATGCAAGCAGTGGAAATAGTTGTGACACTGGTGGCCAAATCGGCTCAAAATGTCTGTGGTTCAATCGCAAGGGAAGGATACATAAGAGCAAAAATTAACTCACATGTGAATATACAAGAATTTAATTTTAAAAAACTGTTTAACGTGCTAAAGAAGTAGAAACAAACATTTTGCAGCTGTAACATTTGTAATCATTTAGGATGCAGAAGTAAGAAATGCAAAATTGGACAGAAAAATATTTTTTTTATTATTATACTTTGTATTTAATATTTTTTTTCGATTGTAATGGCCATATATGTATTAAAAATTATCTTTTCAAAGATTATATGAACGAAAAATTCATAAAAATATTTTATCAAAGTTTATAGTTTTTTAATTTTTTTACAAATTTCAAGCATTTTTTTTCTTTTCTTCACTTCGAAATATTGTTATATTGCAACAACAATTTTTTTAAAATTCTTTTTGAACTAAAAAGCTAACTTTTTACCTCTATTACCAAACTAAAATCTAAAAAAAAAATTAAAATCCCCTTTTTTTAATTTTTTTTTACAAGTTTCACGGTTTTTTTGCGGCATTTTAAGGTAATGTAATATTGCAACCAAATTTTTAAATATTGGTATTGGACCTAAAAGGTAATTTTTCCGCACTATTATCAAAATAAAATAAAAATTGTAAAAAAATGTAAGACCATTTCCGTTCTACATACAAGTACAATGCACATACAAGAACATACGCACATTTACGTATGAAAGTCTCGTGAAGAAAAGAAAAGAAAATAGGAGTCATTTAGCATTATTCTAGCATCATCATTATGACATCGCCAGAAATGTATCATTTGAAAAAGAATTAACATGCCCATATAGATTTTTTAATTGAAAATTTCATAAGAATCGGTCTATATATTTAAATTAGTACAGACAACAAAATTTTCATCGTCAACACCAATTTTTCTCATAAAATTTTGCAACTACGTCAATAGATACTCCTGGAAACCAAGTTTCATGATTCTAGGTTTATTCTCTTCTAAATTATGAGGTAACAAAATTTTGACCTTCTAATGTTAAAATTAAATTTTGAACTTTTGTTCGTATCTTAAAGATTAATACAGTTAATGAAAAAACCTCTTTTTCTTATGAACATTTCAAGTATTCTGAACGTTTTGCACACATATACATTATTGATAAGCAATTTTTAATATGCAGAAAAATTTTAAATTGGAAGTTAAAAAAATTTTTAATGCAACACACTTAAATTTGGACATCAATCGAAGGAGAAAATTCTTTCCATTGCCATAATTTTTTTTATTATTAATCGTTACTTTTAGATATGGAGAATAATCTCTGTCTCTGTCGCAAACTGGAATTTTTACGTGTCGGCTCATATAAGGTCACTTATAAAATATAATTATTTTCTGAAAAGAGGAAATTATATTTCTAATTAAGTAATTTGTAGGATTTAACTGTTTAAATTTACGAACATAATGACGAATTATTTATCTTAGTAATTAGTGCATAACGAACTTCAAATTTTGTAAAAAGAAAAAGGCCTTTTGTATTTGTTTGAATTTATTAATTGTTTCAGTGCTCAATATTTCTTACACAAGTCTCAAATTTCATAAGACTAATCTGACGTAATTATAATTATTATAATATTGTCTATAACCATAAAAGAAATCAAACCCTTCTTAGATAACGCATTTAGTATTAATAGTTTGGTGGCAAAATATATCTTATATCTATTCACTATACGTGCGGAAACGAAGAATTTCAAATAATTTCAATCATTGAAAAATATTGATAAATATTCTAGTTTAATTCTATTTTTATTAGTATAAAATTGCACTTTTTTTCTTAATATTTAAACGAAAAGCAAAGCGAATCAAATAAAAGTAAAAAACAATAAATTTCACTTTTTTATTAATTAAAAAGCTAATCTTATACTATTTAACAAAATTCAAACTTTTAAAAAACGAATATAAAAATTAAATTTATATCTGTTCTTAAAATTTTAAGAATAAATATGTTGCTATTAGTAAATTACATTTAGATACATAATTACGAATTCTTTTTAATTATTTTATTACTCCATTTAATATAGCTGGTTCGTAAATATTACATTTTTTTCTATGCAAATTTAGTTAAATTTGTTATGTTTAAGCAAATAGGTCTTAATATATATGCGACTTTTATTCCTGAAACATAGATGTAAGCTCCGGCTCATATTGTTGCTTGAAAAATGGCGCAAATTACTATGAAATCAATTAAAGTTTTCAGGGGATTAATAATAAAGAAAATTCAAAATTTAAATTTTTATACGAACCCCGTACAAAAAAAATTCCAATGACTAAAATCTGCTCATTCTCTAATAAGATTATGTACAAAATTTCAGCATTTTATCACAAACAGTCTCAAAGATATGTAACTACATAAATGCTGCCTGAAACCACTTTTCGATGCCTGAATATGAGTTAGCAAAAAGAAAAAATCATGTCGGATATTCGTGTTTTAGGGGTCGTACACAAATTAAGAAATGGAAAAACAAATAAATAATAATTTTACTATTTATTGGTTTAAAAGTATTAAAAATGTGTAGGAATAATAACTTAAAGGAAAAATTACATAACACAAAGGAAAGATTACATATGGAAATATTATTTTAATGAAAGATTACATAAGATTTTTTACAAGTTCACTGACTGTACTATTTTTAAGCTATATTCTGTAATTCATGATATAAAATTTAAAAGTATTTTTCAGGAAGCATAGATTTTAAAATTTATATTTAAAACTAAAGATGTGAAGCATATTTAATTTTCTTCTGATGCAATCCTGCATGGCGTCATCTGCATTGAAGCTCTATACCAGTGTACTTCAACCTTTCAGCCCAGTTTTCCATCATAATTTTCATCGTGCCCCCCCCCCCCCCCACATTCAATTATATATAGTACTTTGGATTCTGTTTTAAAATTATTTTTGACTAATTGCCAAAAACAAGAATAAAAGCGAGCCAACGTTGGCGAGAAGCCACATCTAGCATTTTGGACAAGCGGGCGGTGAAAAGATGAAGCGAATGAAAGTTGAGAATTTAAATATTATATTTGAAATGAAAGCCAAACAGGGAATTAACGTTAAAAGAATATGAAAGTAGAAAAATTCATTAATGAAAGTTAACCTAGACGGTGTGAGCTAAATTTAGAAACTGGGAATACATTTTTCGAATAATAAAAGAAATAAAACAGAAGCATGATTAAACAAAAGAAAAAAAATAAGTAATATTTGTGGAAGGGAATCCACACGACCGGTGCCGTCTCGAGCATGCGCGGAGCAAATGTTCACATAGAAAGAAGGAAAATGTTCTATTATGCAAGTTTCGATTCCAGCCAGTCTCATTCGAGTCGATCCTTTTATCGCTATCGAATCCATCGTGAATTTGTATGTTATATATGTTTTCGTGTTAATTGCAATTCGCCATATTAAATATTCACGGCAGCAGATTTATGCATACTTATGAATAAATTTTTAATCGGAAGTAAGCAAGCATTAGACGAGAGTCAAGCATCAACAAGTGCACAGATGAGCGTGGCTCCGAAAGTAAAATCAAGGAAATATTCTCAAGAATATTTAAATTTTGGGTTTACCAGTACTGAAGTAAATGAAGAAGAAAGGCCCCTGTGTATAATTTGCTCAAAAATGTTTGCCGACAGCATGAAACCTAATAAACGTAAACGACATTTGGAAGCGCTTCATAGTGAGTACGTCAACAAACCCAGAGAATTCTTCGGATTAAAATTAAAATCATATAAAAATCAAAAATCATTTTTAAAGAAACTTTGTCTGTGAATAAAAAAGCTTTAATTGCATCTTACAAAGTTCATATAAAATAACCAAATGTAAAAACCCTCACACCATTGGTGAAGATCTTATTTTGCCCGCAGCAATTGAGATTGTAGAAACTATGTTGGGAGATAATTTTTCAAAGCAATTGCAGTCCATACCTCTTTCAAATGATACTGTTGCTCGTCGAATTGGCGATATAGCGGAAGATGTACAATATCGGCTTTTCTCGAAGTTGCGTGACAAATTGTTTTCAATACAGCTTGGCGAAGCAACAGATAGAAATAGGGATGCTCATTTAAATGCCTATGTTCAAATTTGTGATAATATGTCAGTAGTAGAAAAACTACTTTCCTGCAAACCAATAGAACTCAAAGCATCAGCGCTCGCATTATTTGCTATTTTAAATGATTTTATGAACGAGGCAAACATAGAATGGAAAAATTGTGCCAGAATATGCACCGATGGTGCTCGTTCAATGGCCGGAAGATTCCAAGGTATTCAAGCACTTGTAAAACAAAAACGCCTCAGTGCACACATTGCATGATCCACAGAGAAGCTTTGACTTCGAAAGAAATGAATTCTGGTTTGAATATTGTGTTAACTACGGTTGTAACCGTAGTATATTATAAAACAATGAGACCCCTGAAATCGAAAATCTTTTCCGCACTTTGTAAAGACATGAGTTCATTTTATTCAGCATTACTATTTTATTGCGAGGAAAGATGATCATCACGTGGGAAATTTTTGCAATGTGTTTATGAATTAAGAGAAGAAATCGCCATTTTCCTAGAAGAAGAAAACAGACAAGAGGCCGAGAATTTTCGCGATGGTTTATTTGTGATGAAATTGAGCTACTTGGTCGACATATTGGAGAAATTAAATAACTTCAATCTTCAACTCCAAGGAGCAAATACACATATATTCAATACGAGTGATAAAATTAATGCTTTTAGTAGAAAACTGGAATTGTGCAGCAGAAATTTAAAGCAAAAAAACCTAACGATGTTTGCAAATGTGGATGATTGTACTAAAACTTATAAGGCTGAAGAAGAACATGTAAAAGTTGTTTTTGTAACCATTGAAAATCATTTAACCATGCTGGCAGAGAATTTTAAAAAGTATTTTAAAATTCTCAGCTGACGACAAACTGATAGCAAGTTACGAGTGGATTAGGGATTCATTTCATAAGTCTCCAGAAGGACTCTCAATTGATGAGGAAGAAAAATTCATAGACTTCACAAGTGGGAAACTAAAAGAAAATTTAGTAATAAATCACTATTTGAATTTTGGGGATGAGTAAGAATGATTTTTCTGCACTATAAACAAGGACATTTCATATTCTATTACCATTCAATATCCTACCCTTGTGAAACTGGATTTTCTGCTGTGGCTTCTTTGAAGACAAAATATAGAAACAGAACTGAGAGTGGCTATTTCTAATACTAAGACTTCCTTCGAAAAACTTTGCTCTGCAAGACAGGCCCAAGGAAGTCACTAATAATTATTAAATTTGTTTTTAATTTAAAATATTTTGATTAAGTAAGTTTTGATTTACTAAGTTGTTTTACTTTAATATGTTATTAAATATGTCAAAATGTATTTTGTTTGCTAAGTGTAAATGTGCTTAACTACAGTCAGTAAATCCATTTTTTAAATAATATTTTCTTTTGGATATTCTCGTCCCACCCATTCTAGTGTGATCACGCCGCCCCTAGGGGGCGCTTCCCACAGGTTGAGAATCGCTGCTCTAAACATTTGCATTTTAATTTGTCATTGATCCTTCTCCAAATTTGTTTTAACATATCTTTGAGAATTTTCATGATAAAATTCTGAAATTTTGTACATGACCTTATTAGAAGGTGGGGCACGTTTTACTCCTTGGGAATTTTTTTGTATGGGTTCCGTATAAAAATTTAAATTATATATTTTTTAAAGTTTAATCTCCTGAAA
>JAPMOR010029222.1:0-11134 GCA_026543865.1 Argiope aurantia
ACTCGCTCGCGAACACGCCGTTCGAGTCAAAAGTCTCGAAAACCAAATCGCAGCCCTAAAACGCCAGAATGAAGAAACTACGCGAATGAACGTCACAGCCACAAAAGCGACGTCTGATCTCGAAAAAGAGATGACACGTCTCAAAGAAACTCACGAGCTCGAAATAAAAGCCTTAGAAAAGAAATATAAGCAAATGAACGTCACAGCCACAAAAGCGACGTCTGATCTCGAAAAAGAGATGACACGTCACGAGCTCGAAATAAAAGCCTTAGAAAAGAAATATAAGCAAATGAACGTCACAGCCACAAAAGCTACGTCTGATCTCGAAAAAGAGATGACACGTCTCAAAGAAACTCACGAGCTCGAAATAAAAGCTTTAGAAAAGAAATTATCGGAAATGCAAAACCGAAATGCTACACTAACGCAGGACGGTATGCAGATGCAAAAGGAACTCGATGAATCTGTTTTGTCGAGACAGGTTTTGCAAGAGAGTTACGAAAAACAAATGAGCGCTCTGAACGAACAATTGAGAGATGCAATGACAGAGTTGCAGTCCACACAAGCGACGCTCGCAGAAGTTGAAAAAAAGTGCGACGACGATTCAAAAATTCAAAAACAGTTACGAGAACAAGTCGCGAAAATTTCCGAGCTGAAAAAGGAACTCATGGAAAAAAAGAGTCAATTGTCTAAAGTGGAAGCGGAAAACGTTTCGAACACGAAACAATTACAGAGCATGAAAACAGAAACCGATCGCTTGAAGCAAATTATCGACATGTACGAGGAAAACATCGATACACTCAACAACCAGTTATTCGATTTGAAACAGAGTAAATCGACTCTCTCTGCACAATTGACGACGGCCAAAGAAAACATGGCGAAAACAACGTCACATATTAAAGAGCTGACGGAGTCGATTAACCGACTGCAACAAGAAAACAGTCGACTGAAGCAGGATACGGTAAATTTGAAAAAAAACATCACTCAGTTGAAAAAAGAACAGACGGAGCACATGGCAACATTAGATCGAGAGAAGGCACTAGAGGCAAAGTTACGGTCCGAACGAGCCAGGATTGCCAAGCTCGAGTCCGAAATATCGATGGGCAGCAAAAATGAAGAGCGGTACGAACGTATGACAGAAGAAAGAAATCAGTTACAGAAAGCGATCGAAGAAACGAGGCAGACATTGAAAACTCAATTGAATGCCAAAGCTCAACTGCAGAACAGATTGGACGAATTGCAGGAATCAAACGACAGACTCGAGGAAGATTATTCCAAGTCACTGGTGGAAATAAACAGGTGGAAAAACGAATCTAAGCGTTTGAGCGACGAAATTCGTAATTGTGAAACTAAATTGGCGGGAACAGAAAAGCAGTTGACGTCGACCACTCAAAGTAACGAATTACTCAACGATAGAGTCAACTCGCTCCAAATCAAGAACAAAAAACTCAAGACCGAGACCGACGCGATGACTGAAAAAGCGGTTGCTTCACAGCGAGAAGTTGACAATTTGAATAGAATATTAAACGGTTTGAGGGACCAATTGACAGCCGCTCAAGCTCAGTCGCAGAGACGCGAAACGGAAATCGAAGCCTCGAAGGAAGTGCTCGCGGCCACACAGGAACGGTTGAACCAAACTCAACGACAACTCCAACGGGCCGAGCAAACGGTTTCGGATTTGAACGCGACACTAACCACTTGTAAAAACGGTATCGAAACTCTAAACCTGAAGGTACAACAACTCGAAAAAAATCAGATAACAGATGATCAGCGACGTTTTATAGACAAAGCGAACACAGACTTTAGGTCACTGATGGAAGATTCTCAAGCACTCTTTAAATATCAAACCGATTATAACACTCAAATTCAAGAAATGAACAAACTCATGGAACGTCTCATTTCTTGGTTGACATTACAATCCAATGCGGATGAGCAAGAAATAATCAAACTGAACACTCTACTCAAATCCATCAAGGAAAAGTTGAATATTTCCAAGGTCAGTCTCAACCCAAACTCCCCACTGGATGACATTTGGAGAAAATTCAAGTCGAGTGAAAACCTATTATTCCAAGCAGCGACCAATTTAACCGCCGTTTGGGAACACGTTCAGAATATGCAGGCGCGATTGAATACGTTCGACGCTCGGTTGGAAGACGAACGCAACGCCGCCGTACAAATTTTCAAAGCAGAAACGAATAAATTGATTGGCGACCTCAAGAGAGAAAATCAGTTACAGGTGGCTAGGACTCTGCAGGAAAAAATGAATAGCGTGAGGGAAATCAGCGAGGAGAAAAAACTTTTGGAATCGAAAATCATTCTTCTGTCGATCGCCGAGACGAGTTTGGGTACACTCGACGATAAAATTCGAGAGTTTTTTACGAAAAGGAAAACAAGTGCCGCGCAGTGTTCTCATTAAACGAGCAGATGCTTTGAAAGAGGTGTTGGAAAAACGTGAATCGCTCAATTTGAAGTCTTTTCCGACACTCGACAATCCCGAAGAACTGATCGATCTCATAAACAACTATATAGACATTTCTAAAACGTCAATCAGCGAAAGCTACCTGACCGGAGTAAAGAAAAACATTGTCACTTCTTTGAAAAGTATAACTGGTGACTCCAAAACGGAGCTGAGTAGGTCGCTGGATGCCCTAATGGAGTCTGTGAAATGTCCCATCAACACAAATTCACTTGCACAGGACCCGTTTTTACAAAAATTCGAACAGGCACTCCTACCTGCCCTGAAAGATTTAGTGCGTACGAAAGTACAGTTCAGTCAGGAACCGTGGTTGAATACTTTTGTTCAACATCCCGAGTACGTTGCCGAATTTAAAAACGACGTACAAAACGTACTCAAATGGATAAGTACGAATGGAACTTCGACTATAAACGTCGCCGCCAGTAATGGTCCCATTTTCGAAGCTTTGAACAACATCGTGCAACAAATGACTACGGTGTTCCAAAACATGCGTCGACAGCAATCCGATTTGGCCACCGCCCAAAAAAATCCACGACGAGAGTTTTTGAAACAAACCGCCACAAATGCTGCAGCGCGAATAGGTGACGATTTGATGCAAATTCTAAATTACCAGCCTCCACAAAACTCTCCGCTCCAATACGATGCGCTAGCCACTACCCTCGCCGACATCGCAGCGAACTTGAACACCTGGGATGCTTCGGTTTTACTCGAGTCTTTATTGAGTGTCGAGCAATTGAGTCGAACATTTCAAACGCGGGACATAGACGAAATAGAGAGAATAAATAATTTTATAGCGCAGTTACAATTTCGTTTGGATAACGAACTGAACGACACACCCGAAGATCTCAACACGGTCGATTTCAGTCAGCGCTTGGAGACGATAAAGACAGTGAACAAAAAAATAGCGTCGTTGCATCGAACGGTCAGTCAAAGAATGTCGCACTTGGACTATTGGCAGCAAATGCGATTCCAAACGTCCAATTTTCTAAAGAAACTCAAAGAACTTTTCGAAAAGGCTCGTGAGACCGAAACTGTCGATCAAGCTATAGAAATAATAAAGCGTACCAATTTAGCACTCGATACGAACATTGCCGATAAAAAAATTCAGCTGAGAAATTTCGTAGAGGAATCGCTGTCGTTCGAAAACAAAGTCATAAAAACACTAAAATCACTCGAACCTAGAGATTTTACACCTAAGCTGTACGATTTACTGCTGAAGGCAAATTTGAAACCAGGAGTTGTCGATCCGCAATTCTTGAGAACGATCGAGAACCACATCGTCCAGAAAAAAAACATGTTGCAGAGTTTGGAATACATTCATACTACTAGAGACATATTGCACTTTATAGAGGAAGTTATGGCATTTATTAATAAATTCGTCGATCCCTCTTTTCCTTTATTTGACGAAGGGGGATACAAATTTAATCTCCGTCCCAGGGAATCGAGAACGAGGACCTCTTCGTCAACAGGAATGAGTTCCTCTTCGTCAACAGATTCGGAATCGAGTCAACCGAAAATCATGTCAGTGGTAGCGGAAAATGCAGAATTGAAAAAAATTATAGAAGTTTTGGATAAGGGGTTTAAAGGGCTCATACAACCGTCTAAAGAATTTAAAGAGACGCTGAAAAAAATTAAGCAAAATTACAACGGAGTAGAAATGTACAGGCAACGTGTGCTTGCCTACGAACAAAAAATACGTGATCAATATTCAGATATCAAATACGTTATACAATCGTCTAAAGAGTCTCTCAAGGACAATGATGCGTATTTGAGCATTATCGGTTACATTCTGCAAACAGTAAATCCCGAAATGGGTGCAGTTGCACACCCCTTAGTGGTTAACATGTCGCAGTTTTCTGAAGACATCTTCGAAATGTTGAAAGAAATTAAAGACAGCACAGATTCGTTGCAAGCTGGTTTTACCGTGGAAACAAAAGAAAAAATATCCAACTTGCTCAGTCAGGTGTATCAACGTATGAATGAATTTGTCACTTCTTTTCGGGATGATATCGTCGACTACAATACGTTGACGTTTCCCAATTTACAACTCTACAAGGAACTGAGCACATACGTCGATAAGTATATAGATGTGGTCGAAGGTCGAAGAAACAAGGACCGAGAACAGAGACACATAATCAAGTACGATTATCCTGCAACCTTGAATAAAATAGAAAATCTATATAAAGAACTCTCTAGTCTTTATCGACAATTGAGAGATCCACAGCCCGTGTACCAAGTAGTGAGAGCGAAATTACGAGATATTTTAGCCGAGCTAACCAAGCCTACGACACGTAAGTGAAAAAAGAATATATTTCAAAATTAATAAAAAAAGTGTGGCGACCATGTCGGGGAAAAAGAAATTGTCCCAATACGTCAATTCTTTTCAAAATGTCCTGTTTCTGCAAAAAGGTGATTACGGAAAAGTGTATCGCGCAAGCTACAAAAATCAATCGGTAGTGATTAAATGTGTAAAATGTATATTGAACAAAAATGCGGAACCGAGAGAAGTGAAAATGATGAAGCGTGCGATTGAAAATGCTCCTTCCGATTTCGTCGGTGTACCTAGAATTTTAAAATGGGTTCGATGCTCTGATGGATATGCCATTATTATGAAAGCATTAGCGTGTAACACGATCGATCTGTTTGATTTGCAAAGCATGGAAAATGCTAAAAATGTTCGAATGGAACCACTCATTCGGAAGCTGATAGATATTATCAAACAGTACCGAAGTAACGGCATCTATCACTGCGATTTGAAAACAGAAAATGTTATTGTAGATTTTGACAAATTTAAACTTAATGAATGGAGTGTGCAACTAATTGATTTTGGTTCTGCTACTGACGAACGTGACAAGTATAAGAGTTACGCTCAAACTTTCGTTCCACCCAATATGTCTGAAGACGAACGAACGTACGACGATATTGAAGTTTTCGCTTTGGGAAATTTGTTGGAAGAAATGTCACTAGTGATGCTGCTAAGAAGTGAATTGAGAGAATTTGTGTTTAGTATGACGGCCGATTCAAACAGACCGACATTACACCAAGTTATTTGTTTCTTTGATGTCAATGTGTGAACAAGACATTTTTTCATGTGAACAAATAAATAATTTGAAAAAAAAATGTTTCATTTTGTTAATTAATACGACTTGTTATTTGTTTTCAAAACAAAAAAAATTATTTAAAAAACACCACGTTAGAATTTAAAATGGCAAATTGGTCAATTATACTCAATACAATGGGAATTATATTCCTCATTGTAACAGTTATTCTGATGTATTTTAGTTTTTACGTTTCTGGAGGTACGGCACCTAAAGTGATGATAGCTACAACAGTGTTTCTAGTGTTGTCTATAGTCACTCTTATTTTTGGTATGATTAATTTTAATGGCGACGCTATACCTGCCACAGTCACAATTCCTAGCGCACGTTTCATATAAATGATTTTTATTAAAAAAAAAAAAATTACTTAAAAAACACTCGTATCGTAAAAAAAATATGGCTAGCGTAGGTTCTATGATCTGTCTTATTCTCGGCATTTTGTTGCTCGTCGTTCCTTTACTGGTGTTGATGATCAGTCCAGATCAGGCTAAAGAAATGCCAACAGCCTTAATAATTGCGACGACGATAGGTTTTATTTTGTGTCTGGTAGGTGCAATCTGGAATATGCGTTACGATAATGTCGTAGTTTATTAAGATTATAACTTTTTTAAAAAAAATAATGGAAATTAAAACTCATATAGTAGGAGGTATTCAAACTTGGACAATGATCCTAGTTTTGGCATGCATTTTATCAACAATAAGTTTATTTTACGAATGGGTTTTTAAAAGTAGTGCGGTGATATCAAAAGAGTTTTGTAAAAACATAGGATATTTAATCAACATTACAACTTAAATTTATAAAAAGGTAAGGTGTCAAAAAAAAGAATACAGACAATATCTTTAAAAAAAAAATGTTCTTTTTATTATCGTACCAAATTACAGAGTGTTGCAATTACTATTGATTAGAATAAATATATTTATACATTTTTGGAATTTCAAGAGACAAATAAAGACTTTTGGTCGTGTATAATGTAAAGTTGCTATAACCAATACACAAAATGTTGAAGAATTGAGTGTGGCGCCAAAAACCGACATTCGGTTCGCAAGACAAACAACTCATTATAATATTAAAATAAAGACATAATCTATAAGCATTAAAATCCATATCAACATCACAAACCGTGTCAGGTACTGGCATTGTAGACATTAATGTACACATGCGTACAGTGCTGTTAGACATGCAAAATAATTTCAACTGCTTCATCTGCTCGTTGCCCGTGTAGACATTCAAACCTATGCAATAATAGAAAATGTCAACGTCGGTTGGTAGACAATTATAAAAATAAGGTAATCTATTAAATAAAAACTTCCATTTACTCCTAACAAATTTCCTGTCGTCGTCGATTCTAGCAATCAATTTATTTCTTTTATCTCTCAAGGACATCACCCTATTTTTACATTTAAACACCACGACTCTTTGCACATGATAGTGCATGTATAGAGCAGAAATCTTGAGCACTTCACCATGAGCATAACCATCGGCAAACATCCAGCAGCCGCAAAGAATCCATTTTGCTGACCATGTAATCCAATCGTAAACAGTATTCTTTCTTTTAAATTGTAACAGTTCCTCTTCAAACCCTTTCAACAGGTACCATGTGTACTCGCATCTTTTTTGAAAATCGTCACCAAGAGTAATCATTACTTTGTCCAGCGTGGTGTCAGAATCAATTTCGATACTGTTGAACTCGGTTAAAGACTCCATTTTTTTTTTTTTCGATTGATGAAACAAATGTTTGCATTATCAATATATATTCTCGTCAACCTACTCGTCAAGGTGAATTGAAGGTCATTTCAACAAAGATATTTAAAAAAAAGCAAATCATGCATTATAATGTCCATAGGAATTCTTTCCACGGTAAGCAGAGCACATCGAGAAAGCATGTGGCCCAATGCCGAAGAATTAAAATATTATCGACATTACCAAAATCGTCTGGCATCATATAAAAATTGGAAATGCATATATATGAATGTAGTAGATCTCGCTAAGGCGGGACTGTTTTACTTGGACGTCAAAGATTTTGTCGTGTGTTACGAATGCGGTGGTGCTATAGGGAATTGGGTGGTAGGTGACGATCCTCAGAAGGAGCATGCCAGACTATTTCCGAAATGTAAACTGAGCATCGAATACAAAAATAGTGAAGCTAATGTTCCGACCATACTAGCTGCTCCTAATGAAACTTATCTGTGCAAAATATGTGTTACGAACGGCATTCAGATGGTGTACCTGCCCTGTAAACACGTCACTTGTCAGGCATGTTTCGAATGTCTATATTCAAATAAAACTGTTTGTCCATTTTGTAAAAGTGTTGTGAAGGAAGTTATCAAAATATTTTTAATTTAACAAATGAGGGACATCTGTGGTACTGTTATTAAATTTATATATAAAAAAAAAGTGGAGAATGTTGGTACGTGTGTTAAAGTATTTGAATCCATTGTATATTTTAGGTGACAAACAAGTCACCGAAAATATTGAGCCAGATGTATCGAATGAACCGACAATTGCGCATAAAAGAGCTCCCATTATTTTTTTAGAAGGAACCGCTGCTACTGGTAAAACAACCGTCTGTCACACGTTAAATTCTCTTTATACGGATTTTAAGAAGACGGTAATTTTTAATGATTTTTACGAAAATTCCATTATATTTCCATGGATGTCGAATAAACACGATTCTACATTGGATACCGGATTGTCAATGACTCTGGAGGAACATCAGAGATTCATGTTTTTGATGGCTCGTGAGAACGATAGATTTTTGGCATTTAACAGGAGTTTGCTTTCGTCACCCATTTACACTTTTATTTGGCGTCACTTGAATCCCAGGACAGGTATTTTTAAACATCCCAGCAAAGCTGATCTGAAACGTTTCATCGACACTTTGAAAAATATATTCGAGTACAAGTACGTCATTGATGGTAAAGAGGTTTCGTGGGAATCTCTGAATGTTCACTTTCTCATCATTATCGACACGGATGTCGCTGGTGTGGTGACACGCATGTTGAACCGATGTAATGGAATTGACATTTGTAACGCGAGCTATGTGAAAATTCAAAATCATGTGTTTCAGTGTGTTGCTGATGCATTGAATATTCCTTTGTTTGATTTGGCCAAACAAAATAATGTAAATAATAAATTCGAAGAATTATATTCTAAAGTGAAATATATACTTTATGAAAATTTGTAAAAACAATAAACAAATTTTTTTTAAAAAAATTTATATATTTTTTTTTATTCGGCAACCAAATTCAACGAGTCCATGCTACCTTGTATTTCATTATTGGCTGATACACGAAGTATAGTAGTGTCACCACAACTGCCAGGTTCTTCTAAAGAGAAACATGGATACATTTTTTGAATATCTATGGCGACATTCAGTTCTGTGAAACAAGGTACAGGCACTGTATGTTTGAAACCCTTTCCTTGAATTTTTTGAGAAAAAACACAAGACGAACAAGGCGTGTCTAGATTCAGGGGAACGATATTCTTTAAACCTCCTTTACACAAGCAGGCGTTACCGTTCCAACCGCCTCTTCTGTTGGGTACAGGGTACAAACACGGGTCAATAGTACAATCTGTTCCCGTGAAAGACACTAGCTTGAAACCTAGCTTGTCGTCCGTACACAAACATTTGGCCTTGGACTGATAATACGAAATGGGTTTGGAATTATCAATGGGTTGATTTTTTGAATCTATCAGTTTTCCCAATGTTCCATCCAAAGCTCTACATGCCACTTGAGTAGAACATGTGGGACCCGAAAAATATTCCGGATATTTGCAAATGCACTGAAATTTGTAATCGTCCGATAAAACGAGTATTCCTTTCAAATTGTCACATGGTGGAACATCGGGCCGAACGCAATAAGTTCCCGGACCCAGTTTTTGACCCAACACGTACACAGAACTGTTTTCATCCACTACACGTTTGAAATACATTTTATTATTACACGGCGAACACTCTTCGGATGGATTGCTCAATTTGTAAATGGCTTTACATTTTATATTGGGTTTGTTTATATCCTCGTCGTCAACGTCTTTAAACTTGACGACGTCCTGTCCCCCAATTTCAATATAAATTTTATTAAATTGATTAGTATACAAAAAACTTATAAGTGTTAAAATACTCAATGTTGTTAAAATGATGATTAAGTGCCAATTCATAGTACTCGCAAAAAAAAAACTTTTTTTAAATAACATTTTTTTTTTCACAATCTAAAAATTATAATTTTGTTATTGGTAACATAAAACTGTAAACCGTTTTCTAAATGTTTTATAGAATTTTTTTGGAAAAAGAAATAAAGCTTCTATGATCCAATTTGGAGCAATTTGATCTTTTAACGGATTTAGATCATCCGTAATTCGTACCAATGTCCTAACCATGTTGCCGTCAACTTTTCTTTTTTTTATAAACCACATTCAAATAATAATTTTTCTTTTTCGATAAACTTGGATAAATTAACGGGAGTACTATAAAGTTACAAAGGAAAGAAAAATCGGGATATCTGTAAGGAAATAGAGCCACCGGGTTTAAATTCTTTAAACTCACGCGGGCATCATTCGGAACACATCCATATATATTTCGAAAATTCTTTTCTCTTAAATTCTTATGCCAGAGGTCACACTGCGTATCTACCGAGACATAAACCTTTTGAATAAACAAACCATTCTGGTATAAGTTATCATCTCTAATTTCAAAATCGTGCCAAATGTAACCATAACCATCGATGACGTTTTTTGAATTTGTGTACAGGACCGAATGTAGCTTATTAGATAGAGGATGTTTTAGAATAGGATTAAATTCTTGATTTGCATCACAGTATGCCATTTCTCTAATTTCGCCCAATGCAGTGTATTTGCCGAGTTTAAAAACGCATGTAGAAATGGTCCAATCGTCACCTAAAGGATGATATGCATAAAGTCTATCATCTCTAAAGCACTCGAATTCGTACGATTTTAAATCCATTTTTTTTTTTAATATTTTAAACCTTCTTCTCTTTAATTTTTGCAGTTACTAATTTCGCTATCTCATTGGGAGATAGCTTCACAAAATCTTTAACAGATATGTTTAAAAATTGTCGTACTGCCGTAACGAAAGCGTTTGGTTCGTTCTTCAAAACTTTAAAAGTTGTTTTTGAAAGTAGAAGTATCGTCACGGAAAAAATGTCGTTGATCCAATTTGAAAAATTTTGTGTGTGAGGCATCTTTTCATACTGATGTTTAAGGAGTCGAAATTCACGTGCGACGTCGTTCGGAGACGGTAACTTAAAATCTAACTGTTGTACATACTTATCAGTTAACGTCCTTTTCAAACTGATTTTCGTCTCTTCGTTTTCAGAAGGTTGCATAATGTTTGCTTTAGACCGAGTTGATGTTGTACGTTTCATGCCTGCCGATTTCATTTCTCTACGTCTAACAACCGTTTCCGCATTATACGTTTCAGAACTTCCTGAAGGAGTGACATTGGTAGCTGGTGATTCTTCAGAAGGGTACAATGATGTTGAAGATGTTTCACTCGTTAACGTTTGTACTGTCGGAATGGTTTCGCTCGGTGACGTTTGTACTGTC
>JAPMOR010029237.1:0-26369 GCA_026543865.1 Argiope aurantia
AAAAAAAAAGATTCATTTTTATAAAGAAAGAAAGAATACATTTTCTTTAAGAAGCATGATTTAATTTATTATTTTTTCGCTCATTTATAATAAGAACAGTAAGAGAGAAATTGCTTTAACGTCCAGAATTTTAAATAAAAAAAATTTTTTATTTATTTATTTTTTACTAACAGTGCTTTGCTGACATAATAGGATCTTTATTTCAATAACATTACTTGTCAACATATTAAAATAATATTAAATGTATTTTATTTTCTTGTTTGTTCAGAAAATATGTAAAGAAAAAATATTTTAGTCATCAGGAAATTCAAGCTTAAAATTTTCAATGCTGACATCCAAAATACAAATAAATAAAAATTATTTATTTACTTGTTTGTTTTTGTAGATAAACGCAATAGTTTGTAAAGAGCAATTTTGTATGTGAATCTTGATACCAGGTTTGTACATCTATATCAAATTTAATTAACAAGAACAAGGTTTAATATTCATATACAATTCTCTTCATTATACTACATAGCTAAACACAAGATGTGCCATGTTATGCAAATATAACATAAAATCAAGAATCAAAACAAACTGATGTCAATTGAACTATCGGATTTTCATACAGCAAGCACTATGATAATTAAAAAAATATAATAATCCTCTTATAAGAATATTATTGAACTCTTTTTGATAAAACAAAGAGGACCTAGATATCATTTAAAAAAAATTGACTTATTATGTATAACTAAGGTAGATACTAAAGTACAAGTCTTATTTATAATTTTGCTGAGTTAGGTAGAGTGATCAGTTTTATATGCAACCTACTGCATTAAGATTCACTTAAATTTGGACACTAAATCACGTTTTCAATAATCTAATTAAGCAAAAGTATCTCATAATTACAAAAAAAAAGGTTTTTGTCTATGTGTGAATTAATGTTTTGTATTTTATGATTGGTTGAATATTTTTTGATATTGTTTATATTTCAAATATCAAAATATACATCAGAAAACATAAAGATAGGCTTTTTTATTCCATGCCATAATATTTTTATAATAGTGGGTTTTCTTAAATGGTAGTATCTTTTTTTTTTTTTTTTTTAATCATGAATATTTTTGTTTGTTGAAATAATAGTAAATGAATACCGTATTTAGATACATTCTTTTCTATATGCCTTTATTGTTCTCTTAGATTGAAATAATGTATATTTTTAAGGTTTTTTGGTTTCAAATTCTTTCCAAAAATTCAAGTTTATAAAAAATATTTAAAATTTTTATAACTACACCTATTCCAAACTTGATGCTGGTATTTATTCATTTCTATTTGGAAGAATTTTACTTTATATAATGACAAAAAAAATTCTATTTTCACATCTTTCCACTGCTGGCAAAATTTTACAAGAAATTTATTAATGTTTTTTTAAAAATATAATCATAGTGCAAGTATTGTTTTTGATTAATTTTCTCAGTTTGAATTACATGATTTTATGCCTTTATTTTTTCAAAGGCTGGTTTTTTAATATCCTTTGATTTTGTGATAATATTGTATAAAAGTTAATTATTTGCCTTTTTAATGATATTTAAACTACTTTGCTGAAACCAGAACTCTAAGATTACTTTGAAAATCTTGGCTACTCTAACTTACTAAGAAAAAAAATTGTCAGATCCTGAAAGGACTGTTTTATGATATCCTTTCTTATAACTGAATTATTTTAAATAACATAATGAGGCAAAACTGTGTTGCTCTGAATAAATATGTCGTAGATCATCCATTTTAGCATAAATTTTTAATGGCTAAAAATTTCAGGCTGCGAATCCAAAAGCATCACTTGAAGATTTTGTTCGATGGTATTCTCCTAGAGATCTAATTGAAGAACAGAAAGTAGATGAAGAGACAGGGAAACCAATTGCTACATGTAAGAAATTCTTTTTTCTAAATGAAACTGTTTTTGTTTAATTTGCATTCAAATTATTTTTTACCAATTGCTATACATTTGTTTAATTATTTATTTCTTTTCACATAAAAACAATTTTCCTGGTAAGCTTTGTATCATTTGTGTTATATTTAAATTAATCTGTATTCATATGCTTCACTGTACTCATTGTAGGCATCAATGCTGCAGCATTAAATTTCATTGTGATGCAAAATGATATGAATATTATAGCAATCATTTAAAAAATTGTCTAATGAATCTAAAATTTGTGAAAACGTCTGAAAATGTTAATATAATTTGTTTCATCATTATTTTGATAAATTTACTGTTAAAATTATACTTAAATACAATTATCTTTTGTTAGTATATAGTAAATTAATAACAAGAACTATACTATAGAATAATGAATTTTCAATATTATTTTTGCTTTATGTATAAAAATTATTCAGCTATTTGTTATTGCAATTATTTCTATTGGTTGTCATTTTCATTTCATTAGTTGGTTGTCTTATCAGTTTAAATAGCCCTTTATTTATTAACACATGAACAAATTTTTAATAAATTATTTAAAACATGTAACAGATTACTTAAAACAAATAATTTAGCAGAGATTTTGCAACAAATTAGGAGGTATACTGAATTGATAAGTTAGATTTTAGTTTCCATTTTATTTTATTTAATTTAAAAAGAAAAAAAAAGTTATTTTGAGGTTTTCTAAGTATTAATAGGTAATAAAATTAGTGATTCTTTCATATTCAATTAATATCATTTTTGTTTGTTTGTTTCATATCAAACAACTGTTGAGTTATTCATTATATAAATATTGACTGCACAAGGTAAATACTTTTCAAATTCAGTTAAAGTTACATAAATTTAAATTCATTCGTTTTTTAACTAATTTTAAATTTTGTTATTTATTAATGTAAATGATAATAGTAGCGAATTTATTATTTTGAAAATGATTTTCTTCAAAGAAATGTAAAAAGAATTGATGATTAAAGATAAAATTAAAGAAAAATTCCTTTTCATTATATATATATCTTGTAAAAAATTTTTTTCTTGAAGTGATAATTTAATATCACATGTTTAACCCTGCAATTGCAAGTCTTGCTATTCTTATAGAATGATGGTACATTTGTTGACTTGATATATTATTCTGGATTTGATAAATTTTACCAATTATATATATATGATGTCTTTATTATATATTTCATTTTTTTATTGATCTTGTGTGTCAGTTAGTATATACATATTTATCCCTTTCAACACAAACTTTATTTCATTTTTGTCAGTGATGGGATTTTTTAGAGGAGAAATTTTCTCAATAAAGAAGATCTAATAAGGAAGGGGCATGTTTATGACATACATTATTTAAGGTATTTATTTATTTTTATGACCCCAGAATTTACTTAGCAATTTTCAGATTATGCTACGATTGGACAGCTCTATTATACATAAGATACTAAGATTTTGCCTAGATTGTTACATTCCCTGGTTATTTTGGCAATTTTAAAATTTTGCCAAGATTTCATCAAGATGGTTGATGGTGATTTCCATTTTTCGACGATTTTTCATTTGAGCTGCAAAAATAATTATTTTTAATAAAAGAATTTATTCTAATATTAAAATAAATGATTATTTTAATATTAAAATAAATGATTATTTTAATATTAGAATTGGCAAATTCTGCGAGCAAAAATTAAGTTTTATCATATCTGAATTTTGGGAATTTCATGACTTGCATGGATTGCTCATGAAACACGTATGAAAATATGCTATTTTGTTGTTTCAGACCATCTGAGTGCACGCATGCTTCTTCCTGGTAATATGTGGCTAGAATCTTGGGAAAGTGCTCGTGCGGTTCCAGCTCGTAGGCAAAAGAGGCTGTTTGATGACACTAAAGAAGCAGAAAAGGTATCTGATACGTATATGGAATAGTAAAACCTTATTTACAAGTGTTGTAAATTGGGAATTTACCGTTATCTTACATTTTGACTAATAATAAAATTTATTAGTATTGTTATAGAAATGTTTGCAAATACATACAGTGTAAAATCTGGCAAACTAAGTAACAAATTATGATATTTTATTTTACACAAATACACAGTAATAAAATACAGCAGAAATTTACACAAGGGCATCATTTGCAGTAAACTGCACAAAAGCAGCAGATCGGTAATAAGCATCAATATCATTACAGAGTGCTCAGAAGGAATTCCCAGGAGAGAGCCTTCGCTTAACTATTCATGTCTCCCAACTTATTCAATACTGATTAGCTTTCAGTTTTGGCTCTCCTCTTTTTATAATTTCCTTGAAAGGTCATAGAAACTTCTGAGGATCACTAAAACTCATCTTAATGAAGGTATCGCCAAGATTTTTATAGTTTCCAGAATCTTCGATTTCCAGGAGTCATTAATTCGACATCCATTTAGCATTTATCAGTGCTGCATTTGAACACAATATTACAAATTCGTAACAGTATTGAATTATTACTATAATTTAGGAGAATTTTTAAGGAGCATGATTAAGGCATTTTGACTAATTTAGTTCCTTAATTTTTCTTATTGAAATTAGAAGTAAAAGATAATTGTGAAGGAAACACATCTACTGTTTCTAAAGAATGGGAATTACTGTAACAGTTGAAGTATACACATTGGAATATTTTGTATCCACTCTTATCGTGACCCGACAGAATTTCTAATACACTACTGATAAGCATATATTTCCAATGAAAAATTGTTTTAAATGATATAAAAAAAATTATATGTCATGTCATTTGAATTGATGAATTTACTGGTGAAAAATTTGGAAAGTCACAGTTTTTAAATACTCTCTCACCTTTTACTAATTATTAGCTATGCTTATTAAAAGATTCTTGATGCACTAATTTTCTTCTTAACTCTATACTTCTGCAACTAAAATTAATCAAAAAAGCTTTGAATCTCAGAAATTTTTGTCAGTCAGCAATTCGATTGAGCCATCTATTGATTAGTGGATGTTTTATGAGAAGGCTATTGAAATAGTAATATTCTAAACTTCATAATTTAATTTTGATTGCATTCGAGATGAGCTCTTTTGTTTTAGATGTTAATGTGTCAGGAATATTTTATTAAATATGACTAATAAAACCAGAGATTATATAAAAATTGACTTTTTAATTTCTTCAACAAACCATTTTTAACTGTAATAACACAAAATAAGATTCTTTAAATCATTCAAAGTATTTTCTGAATTAAAACAATTTCCCAACTTAAATTTCACAAGCATACATAGCTTATTATCTACTTCTTAATTAAAAAAAGACTAAAACCTAATAAAATTAATTTATTCATATATTTATTTAAATTGTACTGTATAAAATTCAATAAGAAATGTTTCGACCATCAGCATAAATAAACTATGCAATTAAAAAAGATTTTTAAGTTTTGCGATAGTTGCTAACCTTGGTGTTGTTACCTCCTTTCCTGAAATATATCATATCTTTGTAATATTTATTTGTTTATCTGAATTCTATCACAGTGTTTAGATATGTAATGATTATTTTTAGTAAAAATTACTCTTAGAAGATGAATGAGAATGATTCTCCAAATAAAATATTATGAAAGAAGAAAAATCTTCACCATATATATATATATATATAATCAAGTTGTTTTATTACTATCATTTTTGTAGATATTCAACTGGTTGTGGGATCTCTTAATCATTTAAAGAATTTATATGCATAGACGTAGAAAAACACATAATAATAATAAATTAGTTTACAAATTGTTTTCATTGCAAACACACTAAAAAAAATGTTTTTTCAGGTTCTTCACTTTCTAGCCTCAGCAAAGACATCAGATGTTGTCAATTATTTGATGCCTATGTTAGTGCACTCAGCTATTCTTCAGTTAGCAGAAGAAGGTTAGGTGATTTTGATCACATTTACATTTGAGGATTGTGTAAAGTATAACATTGAGTTAATTATCTTTATTAATTCATTTTTATTTATTAATTCCAATGATTTTTTTATTGAGTTTATCAACATATGTTTAATACAGTGAATACTGAAAATAATAAAGTGGCTTCAAAGCACAAGTAATTTTATTTCCTTAATACCCAGTGTATAGTTGGTTACCCTTGCCTTCTGGGGATTATAATTTAGGAGGCCTGGTCCTCCAGGTTGGGGTTTGGCATGATGCCATTAAAAAAAAACAATAAAAAACTGCCAGTTTAGGAACCTCAAAAAGGCGTAAAAACTTGCTGGAAGAGTTGGAAAGTGTGTGTGGTTGAGGCAGCTAAGGTTTGCAGGGGGGCTGCTGTTCTCATGAAAAAGAAGAATGTCAAATATTAGATTCAAAAATTGTTTTTGACAAAATATATTGTATGATTTATTATAAAATAGAAAAAAGGATTCCTTAATATCAAACAAAAATTATTAGTCTTTTCAGAAATAGAGTTACAGTTGTTTAATGTTATTTTTATATTCTTTTGTTTTTAAAGTATATGCAGCACATTATTATAAAAATAACTTTTTAGTGGTTTGGCATTAAACTGCTTATTTATAGTTTAAATTTTTATTGTAAGGATAAACACCTAGTTAAAATTTATGCATTACAATGAAAAAGTATTTTTATATTTAAAGAATCATAATTTTATATTTTTGTTTTATGGTTGTTTCATTTTTAATTCTTATTTAACTTTTTGTAATGATGTTTTCTAAAATTCATTTGAACAGCTCACATTATGATGATATAAAATTTTCATGATAAAATAAATTACAATGTAATCTTGATGATTAACTTTTTATTTAATTAAAAGAATAGAAATTATAATTGTTGATCATCATCTTCTGATTTTTGCTTATGATAAATAAAGGCCCACATTGGCATCACATTAAGTTGTGGGAATGGCTGGTTCGAAACTGTATTCAACTAATGAATCGCCTTGTAAGCAGATGTATAGTGCATACAGAATCCATCTGTATCCACTGTACTCGCTACATTAAGTTGCTGAAGTTCAGAGAGGAGTTGCTAATCATCCAACAGCGTTTCAGAATTACAAGATCTGCCCTAAAATAGCCTTAATGCTGCTTTAAAAACGATGTTAATATAATTAAGCTAAACTAAACTAAACTCTGAGCAGGTGGCTATAAATTCAAAATCTAATCTCGCACAAGAAACGGCACCTAAACTGGCTTGGTACATACTACACATCATCTAAGTCAAATGCAGTGTGATGATATGACATAGAAATTTGGAAAAGGAATCCCATTTCAGATTTTTCTCCTTTTATGGCTATATTTCAAAATTACAAGGTGCATCCTAAAGTAATCCGGTTGCTAAATGGGATTTAGATATAACTAAACTAAACTAAACTGAAGTAAGTAGAAGGAAGGCTTTGTTGTTAAATATGAAATTTTTATCCAAATTCATATAATATAATAATAAGAAAATCTGAATTTTTTTTTAGAAAAAGGAAATGTTTAAAAGTAATTTTAAGTTCTGTACACCCATATTTAATAATTAATATTTTTTTCCCTTTGTTTTAACTTTTTATGAGTCTGATGAGATGTATTTCTTCCAGCAAACTTGCTTCAAATTCGATTGGATAATATTAAAATAGCATATTAAATAAATAACAATCATCAAGAGGTGCTTTTATTTTAACAAAAAAGGAATTTTAAATACTGTCTTTTTCATATGAAAATTAAAAAACTTAAAAAGAATTGAAGGAAAATATATGTTTCTGGATATGTTTATTTTAATATTTTTACTAAATCGTTCTTTCACTTTTTAGAAGAGTGTCCCCAGTCTCTTCCATTGAAATTAGAAGAAACTGCTTTGAAAGCTGCCAAAGTCATGAGAAGTCCTGATCCAAAATATGAGGTTAGATTAAAATTTCTCTTAATGTCCTTTTAGTTATTACATTCTTCTATTTGAAGTACAGAGAAAGTATTGTAATAATCAAAAATAAATAAATATAAAAAGATTATATATTTTGATGATTTTTCATATTTTAGGCTTCCCTAAGTTCAAAAAACACATTTTTGACATTATGCCTGTTTGTGACAAAAATAATTCAAAAATGCTTTGAGTGTGACAAATTAAATTTGGTATAAAGTCTAGACCAAATTTGTAGATATCTATAAGAATTTGAATGAAATACATTCAAACCATTTAGAAGAAAGCTGTAGAAATATAAGTTAATACAGTGAATACAAAATGAAAACAGCTAGATGGGTAAGATTTGCTACAGATTTAAAGTATAAAATTTAGACTTAAAAATGCAATCACTTAAATTTTTCAATTTTGGTATGGGATTTTGTGACTTCAATTATAGTTTGTGGTAAATTTTGGTTTCAGTCTGCTAAAATAAATTCATTTAAAATGCTAATTCAGTTTTTAAGTAGTTTATTGCATGCTAGGAATTAATCGACAAAAAACATTGTCTGGGATAATTCTATAAATTGAGCGAAAATGCTGAATTCGTGCCAAAAATCCATAGTTCATAACTGTTGTTTGCAAAGATGATTTAAGGCATTTGTGGCTTTAATCATGTTCAAAATTTTATGTGGGGTGATGGGCACAGTACCTTCAATAGAGAGTGTGCAAGAAAATTTTGTGGAGATTCCTCCTACTGGCTTTCTGTGTGTAGTTTCGGGGATTATATTGATGCAGCAAAAAACATCTGAAATAATTGCCAATGTCTGTAAGTCACTGATATTGAGACTATTTTTTTTGTTTTCTTATAGCAGTTCAGTTAATGTAGAGGTTATTTTAAAATGAAGGAAATCAGTATTTTGAAATGCACACAAAGTTATATTTAAAAAAAGAGAGATATTATCCAGATTAACAGTTTTATATATTTTGTAAATGAATTTCAATAGCATTTAAAATTATTTCTAATATTTTAAAAATAATTTTAAATACATGACTTTTTAGGCCATGAAATTCTTTTTTATTTGTAGTGAAAAAGACCTTTAAATAAATATTTACTGCAAAAAAATCGTTAAAATTCAAGGAATATATTTAAAACAAATTCATTCTTCAAAAATGCAATTTCCTTATTGATTACTGAAATTGAAAAGTGTGGGATAAAATTGTCCCAATGCCCATCAAAGTTTTGTTGGCCAGTAGAGGACAGTATGTAAATTTGTGGATTAGTTGCTTTTACTTTTCGTTAAATATTATTAATTTTGAATAGTTTATTCATCTACTTTGTAATGGATTTTCTATAAATTGCTGTTAACTAGTGTAAAATAATGACAGATACAATAAATTTAATATATATCACATTAGAACAAAAGTGTTTTCCAAAAATTAATTCTTCAAAGTTGTAGATATATTTACCAAAATAAATAAATAAATAAAAATGGAATTGCTACAATATAAATATTTTTCTGTTTTCAAACTACCCAGCATATATAAAACTTCATTGTTAATTTCCATTCATTCATTCTTTTTTTTTTTTCCCATTTTCTTAAAATATCTGTATGCTTTTTGCAATTAGCCACCATTTGCTGCTGTTTTTGAAAAGTCTCTCTATCTTTCCCATGACATACTTTGTTGTCCATAACATATGCGAATTGCTGAATGCATTAAAAGGAAAGTCTGTATTGCTTTTCTTTGTAGATAATTTACAACTGGGATGGTGATGCTACTGTAATTAATACTTTCTACTATGTCTATTTAAGGCTTTTGAATGTAATTGAAATTTTTTTTAATATTTTGTCCCTCAAAGGATTAAAGAAATATCATTTCTTTGAAATGTCCTTAGATAAATCTGTTTTGATTCTTAGAGCTGTTGCTTATTAATTGCTATGCATGTGTTAAAAAGGTTTATGTTAGTTTGCATCTTTGTTACTCGGACATATTTTTTTCTTGTTTGTGATTTTAACTCTAAAATGATGGGACAAGCATTTTTTTAAACAATGAATTTAATAATATGTAACATATCTAAAATCATATTTTAGTTTTCTATCTCAATATATTACCGTAGATTCAGCATAAAACAAATTCTGCTATATGAATTCCTATGATCCTACAATTTGACACTTTTAAAAAAAATAAGTCACTGATTTTAAAATACACTTTTTGAAATAGCATTGTTTTCTTGTTGGATAACAGTAGAAAATATTCTACTGTTAAATTTTTCAAAAACTAATTATAACATTATAAAATCCTATGTATTTTAATGATCGAGATTTAGTTCAGTTTTGTATATTAAACTTTTGTGTATCAAACATAATTTGTTAAATTTGAAACCTTAGATTCATAATTTGTATCTAATAGTTTTGCTGCATTCAAATGTGTCCATCTATTATTCCCATAAAATGCAATTCTTCATGTAGCTTCTCAGTTTAAATCTACTTCACAGTAATACAAGTACAACAGTTGACTCGCATGTCAAAAGATTTCTCAATTTGGCATTGTGTATGTTTCATTTCAGGAATTCATATAAGTTAATATCAAACATGTGATGTAAGAAATGGTATATTTGTGTTATTCTAAATGATTTTTGTACACTATGATTTCTTAAATGCAAATTCATACAGCATCTAATTTTTTATTGGAATTTACTTAATTAAATTGAAAATTCTATTATTTTTATAGATTGTTTTACGTTGCTTATACCAAGCAGAAGTGATTGTAGCACAAATGCACTCAGTGCGAACTAAGTTCTTGTGTGAGGGAGAAGATGAGCAACAGGAAGTGCAAAAGTTCATCCTAGAATTGCTTGATAGCTATGAAGTGGAGGTACCTGGTGCAGGAAAGGGTGCTGTAGGCAAGAGAATCAGGTATCTCTTTTCAGAAGCACAGAAGGTGAGGGTTTTACTTTAAAAATGTTTATCTCGAGTATCAAATTAAAAATATTTCTCCACCTAGTTCAGATTTTTTGGCTTTCTTGCAGTTGTCATTTTTTTATGATACTGAAAATGCTTTTCTTGATGAGAATTGATTAAAAATATTACATAAATTACAAGGTATAATATCCAAATTATACTTTCAGTATTATTATCATGGTATTTCTGCTAAAAATAATGTTTGTTTGTTTAGAATGTGATGTTGCAAGGAATGAACTGATAAACATCATGATGGAAATTATATATTTCAGTCATATGATTTAGGTTTAATTTTTTAAATTGATTTTTAAATCAAAGTGGTTTAATCCATCGACGAAATGCAATTACATTTGACTTCAGAATCTTAATTATTCTTTCAATCAGGCTCTTTACTGGTAAATATTTATTAATTTCTTACCAAAAGAATTGAAATAAATATATTTAAACTTAAAATTTTGAAAGGAAATATTTGAAAGCAATCGCTGTTACTAAAATGCAAAATCAGGTGGAAATATTTTAATGAAATTAAAACGATGGACCTTATAGTAATTGCATTTTTCCATTTCTCTGATTTTGCAGAGGAAAATATGACTTATTGATTAAAGTAAGTTCACTCTCCATTCTAAAAGTTCTCTTATATTGTTTTTGTCAAAGACTTCTTTCTTACTTTAAAGCTAGATTTGTAATGAGATCTTGTAGAAGCTGAACCTTCATGTTCTCGATGAGATTTGGTTCTTTTAAAAGGCTTGCTTTAATATAAATGTATATATTTTATTAGTTATTCACTGAAGTTTTCTTCTATGTTTTTAGAGTGTCGCATATCGGCAATAGAGCCATGTAATGTTAAAGGTTTCATCACAGAATGCTTTTGTAATCCTTTTAGTGAAACAATCAAATTTATTCTATAATTGCAAAAGCATAATTAAAAAGAATTTCAAATACCTAATAACTGAATACTTGCATCACAATAGAATACCTAAATAATTACATGTACATGAAACTATTTTTCATTAACTGTTATAGTAGACATAAGCATGCCCATACATCTGTCGTGTCGAATGTCTCTTTGAGGTGCAATCATTCCCTTTTAATACATCTTTTTAATCAAATCACCAATCGATGTGATGAGAACCAATGATATCAATTATATAGTTGATATAATGTTAATGAAAGGATTAATTTGGCATTTGTTGTGACTTTAGTTACTGGACATCTCCAAAGACATATCAAATTATTTCTGCTTGATGAATCTTAACACTTGTTATGTTAGAATTCAGTACCTTCTTGAATGCAAAAGTAAGATTGTGCGTAAATTAAACTATACTATTATCGGATGCTTTTTTGCTAAACAGCTATCCACATTTATTTTTTACATTCAGTATGATTATCAAAGAAAATTATGGATAAGAATGAAAAAGAACCCTTTAATTGTGCTTCCTTCTTATTAAATCAATAAAAAGTGACCATGATAGTCATAATAGAATGTTGATATTTCCGAAATGATGTGTGTGCACTTGTCATTATAGAACATACATCAATAATTTTGATCATACATATATTACAATAGGTTTTAAATTCCTATGCTATTCCCATGTTATTTTTAGTATTCAAATTTGCTGGGAATAAAAAAAGAATGTCCTGTGGAACTCCTTTCTAAATCATAATGAGCCAAGGTGCTCTATTGTATCATTATGAAGGTACAGAAATTTTCATGAAATCGACATATCTAGTTATCATTAGAACTGAGATAATAGTTTATCCTTATGAATATAACCATATTCCATTTTAATCTGTCCTGAATTTTTATGATATCAATGAAGATGGCTTTAACGTTATCTAAAATAATTTAAGAGAATTTAAAAATTTAAAAGATGATTCATATTTATTCACAAGTTGATTTGAAAAATGAGACACCTTAAAGTAGTTCCTGCAGGTAATTCTATTCAGCTGTGACCATTTTTCGAATTCCTCGTGGTGTTTTCCCACTCATTAAACATCTGGGACTGAGCTGATACAAGTATTCTATTAATTATTACTTTACTTAGTGAACAGTGTATTTCTTCCATGTTTAATTCTTTAGTCGTCGTGCCTGAACATTATACGAGCTTATAATTATTGCCTCACAAATTAAAAAGTTCTTCATTGCATGGCATATTTTGGAAGTAAATGGTGTTATCTAATTAGATAATGGAAAAAAAGCTTGGCAGGTTAGGGGTAATTTTATAACTTGGGATCAAAGACTCATAAGCGATTAATTTGAATTGTATACGAGTTGAGATTGGAAGAAATGCTCATTACATCTACAATCACTACCATATCTAAATTACTATTTTAAGCTATTTAATGTAGTCATGAGCTTGATTTAAAACAATATGCATTATGTTAGAACTATAGCAAAGTTCTTTGATATCTTATACATGGAAATCACAATATGGGAAGGATATATAGGCATTTATTTTTCAATGCACATTCTTTATTTCACATGTTTTGACACTGTAAATATTTCCAGAATGTTCAATTATTTGATTTGATCCCTTCATTTGAGCCTCTGTTTTACTATATTAGATTGCAATATTTGTTATGTTTATGGCCATTTTCTTTTTCACATTTGATTTATTTCTATTATTCCTTCTATAGGCTTCTCATCTAATACCTGAAGACAGACCTGTAGGAAGTCCTCCACCAGAGACTCAAACGCCTTCGCCTTCAGAATTCCCTGCACCGTCTGGTAAGGAATTCATCTTTCGCACCACATTTGCTCGTCCTCCTGGTACTCAGCCAACACCACAACGAATGTATTGTGTTATTACAAGGGAGGAATTCCGGGTGGCTGCCGCCTTTACTGAAGATTCCACTTTCCTCTGAGAATGTAGAAGAAAGTACTGTACAGAAATTTTTTTGAAAGTGCTGTACACTGAAAATATTGTACAGAAGATTTTTTGAAAACACTCTATATTGATGATATTGTACAGAACAAATGATTTTTTTTCTAATGAAGAATTTTTACTTATTTATATCGTAATGGGTTCCAACTATATCTCTAGTCTTTTATTTGCTTCTGAATAATAAATGTGTTATTTTGGAATAACTAATGTGTCTTCTTTTCTTTTAGAAGAGATTTGAAAGAATAATCCTTTTAAGTATTCCATGATTGGTTTAGTTAAAATTTCTGTAATTGTTTACGATGATACATTTTAACAATAAATATCAATTTAGTTTCAAATTTCATAGATATATGTGTTAAGGTTTCCATAATAAGTAGATAATGTCACTCATTTTCTCATATCGCATAATGCCATTAAAGTGCTAACAGAGTTGTTAAATTAGAAGACATTATAGGCATTATATAGAAGATTTTATAAACATAAAGATGTTTCAAAATTCATTTTATTTTAATGAAATGGTGCAAGATTATTATTTAATCAACAGAATACCATAAATTTGATTCCTTTTCCTTTATCTAAAATTGTCTGGATGCTTTTAAGTACTTTCTCCCAAATTGTCAATCATAAAAATGATTCACCATTGAGTCTCGAGTCAATTTTTGATGCATAGAGACAAGACTTTGGATGTGCAGAATGATCAGTAAAGCCCTTTAAATGCAGAACAGCTTTTTATTGAGCCAAAGAAGTGACATGTACATATAGAAAAGTGATTATGCTGAATTTATTTAGATAGCTTATGACGTCCATAGTGGTGAAATAAAGCAATGACAAAAAAATAAAGATCAGCCAAAAAGTGTTAAAAGTTCATTTATAAAAAATGTATGTTATACTTTAGTAAATAACATAGGGAAAGTTTCATGGAGTTATCTGTAAAACTAGAGGATATATTTGCAAATTAAAATTATGAACAACCATCACTTGAAAAAGGATTAGTTCTAAAATTGAACATACAGTTTTTCCAAGCTGCAGTAGCAAAGTGAAATTTAAGCGAATGACAAAGAAAATAAACAACAACAACAATAATAATAATAAATTGGAAAAAATTATTAACCTTTTAAAATTTTCATCGTATAAATAAAAATAGAATCTAAAATATATGCAACAAAGAAAAGTCAATACCTTATAATATCCTTTTAGATGTCACTTTGTGCATTGTCAAAAATAGAATGGAGGGAAAATGACAGGCTATTTGTAATGAACAAAATCAAAATAAGTTGTATGAAACTCATCTTACCAAAAAAAGCTACATAACTTCACCTTTTAGATAAAATAATTTATACTGAAAACAATCCTTTATACTAATTTAGGATTAGATGCACTAAATTGGTGCATCAGCTCAGGAAGTTCTCATTTACTCAAATGAGAACCTCCACATACATGTACGCTTTGCCATTGTCATTTGTCTATCAAATTAGCGGAGTTTTCATTTTGATTTATATATATAAGTTATTATAAGAGAAGAATAAAACATTTCAAATATACATTATTCCTTTTATTCGTAAATTTTAAAAAATGCATTTTAATAAAATATACATATTTTTATATATTATAGTAAAGAATGGGTGCATAAGAAGATATGTAATAAAATAATTTAATGCATAAAATAATTTAGACTTCAGATTTATTTTTTTAAAAAATATCTTGTTTCATTTTTTTTTTCTGCATACGTATTGCAGAGAA
Source organism: Argiope aurantia (assembly GCA_026543865.1). Classification (NCBI taxonomy): domain Eukaryota; kingdom Metazoa; phylum Arthropoda; class Arachnida; order Araneae; family Araneidae; genus Argiope; species Argiope aurantia. The sequence continues at coordinate 15,368 of JAPMOR010029237.1, forward strand.
AACATTGTAATTGTAATTAATTTTTAATTAATTAAAATCCTAATTACAATTAGAATGGAATCGTTCTGAGGTGCATATTCTCACCTTCCAAAATATATATATGTGCCGAATTTCGTAACTAGGTCAAACGATGTAGCCTGTTGAGAACCAACACACACATGCACACATTCAACTTTATTGTGAGTAAATTAACACTAAACCTACCGGTATTTCACCGATACATTGGAATTGCCATTGGAAGCGGGTCAAATGTCCCGCTCGTGGTAGCTTTAGTGTTAATATGTGTGTGTGTTTGAGACAGTGGCAAAGAATGAAAATTAAATTATTTTAAGCATAATGCATATAATCTATCACATATGAAACATGTTTAAAAAATTTAGAATTCATTCAAATTGATTTTATTGATATCCTTTTTGTAAACTATTTGGAAACATTTTACTGCATTCAAATTATCAGACTATGCAGCGCCAACAATGGTGTTCTGAAGATGATTGATATCTAATATATTAGTTGTTCTTTCCGAATTCTCATCAATCGCTGAGCACATATAAAAGCGGTTCGGGACAGGGTATTATTATTTGCCTTCTCTTCTTATGTTGCTCGACTTAGAGGGGTAGACCGAGGTTAGTTGTAAGAATATTCGGAAAAAATACTTATATTTTAAAATGTATTCACGACTCCTAGATTATAACTACTTTTTAATAACTTAATTATTTATTCACAATATGCATAAAAATATTCAATGATTTTGCTGATTTTATTACTTGAAATATTTTTTCAAAACTTTTCGGCTGTACCAACTTGCCCCGGAATTGGACAAGTTACAATAATAAAAAATATTTCAAATTATTTTCTCGTTACCATTGTTTTATTAATTAAAATATTCAAGACATTTGATAATTATTAGCACTTGGTATAGTGACAATAAATGCTATCAAGTACAATAAATTAAAAATAAAATTATTTATTCAATCAATATAAAATTCAGTCTAAATCAGAATTGTAGTTAAACAAATAGCCTACTCCTTTTTTCGCACATATTTTGTTTCCAATCTTTACAAATTAATTGAACCTATTTTCCTTCACGAGCATTGCGGACTGTAATAATCTTTCTAATATCTTCGTTTATTGGTCGGAATGTCCTAGATTCGAGACCCGATTTCACCGAAGAATATCCGTGTGAGCGAATCTGGTTACTTTTTTTGTGCCAAACATATTGTGCCATAACTTCATATAAATTATGAAGCCAAAATGTTTTTTTCCATTGCTTGCTTATCAGTTTGATTGGAAGGGAGAATTTTTAAAAATAATTTTATTGAGCCTTTGTTAGACTCTTTTTGAATTGAATCCTTAGACAAAACTCTTACCTTTGAGGAGGCATATTAATATTTAAAGCTGATTATTGAATAGAATGAATCAAGCACAAATAAAGATAAATTTCGTAAATTGTTATGTAATTGTTTCGTAATATGTTACTACTTTTCCTGAGAATTTGTTACAACTTGCTCCATCGCATATTTTTGACATTTTTGTTGCTTAATAAAAAGTATTGTGTCCAGAAAAAAAAAGTAAGTAGTCTTTTAAAATGTCTAGACAAATAAGTAAAAATATTTTGAAAAAGATCGACTAACTTATCTTAAAATGAAATTAACAAAGTTTTTTTTTTCATTAACAAATTTAAACGAGACATGTATTCATTTAGATATTAAACTAAATATATAGATTTTTTTTAAAAAAAGCACCTTTTTATGTTGCAATTTTTAATAGATTTTATTGAAATGTACAATCGAAGACATAAGGTATTGCTTTGAAACGTTATTTCGGCTTTTAATATACAATGAAAAATCTCTCCTGTCCTTTTATTTTTGTAACATTTTCAAACCACCAAGGTACCATTTTTCCTTCATCATTATTAATTTTATATTTAATATCTTAATGATTTTCGGATTTGGATAAAATCTGATTTCAGGTTTCGTCAAATTTTGTAGTGGTTTTAAGGACAAATAATTTAGTCATCGTTTTGCTTTGCATGAAATATCAGCGACAGAGCTAAATTGCATTTAATGGATCTACCATGGTTACTATTTAAAGTTACTAAAATTTATCGAGTCATTTCTGAAAGATGTTATTTAACTTGCTTTAATATAATGATGAAATTAGTATCTTATTTAGAGTGCTATTAATTCAAGAATTAGCTACAGTTTTATTTTACATGGCAGACGCATTAACGAGCTATCTGATGAACATCGGAATCTACTTTGTAACATAATTATCAAATCATAGTCGAAGAATTTGATTTGATACATTTATTTTAGGTTGAAAATGACATGATATAAAATCAAGTTCTCGACTGTTAATCAGCAATTCATAATCGTATTATAATTGGATATAGCATTTGAAAAGCATTTCTCTGTCACCTAACAAGGAAAGGACACGAGTTGGTAAATTGAGTTCGGAATAAGATTTTGTACAATGGTAGCATACCTTTAGGAAGTTCATTTATTAAAATATTAAAGAACAATAGAGAGCCATTTCCGAAAAAATGACTTTCAAATTTTTGGCTCACTTTATATATTAGTAAATTCTCAATTCTTCCGATATTTGAACGGCGCAATCGTTAAGGCAGTTTCCTAAAAACTGGGAGCTGAAGTTCCGTATTTAGATACGATGTTAGATTGGTACCTAGGCTAATAAATTGAGAAAGAAAAAGTCGCTGAGATTATAAAAGTATGTAGTCTTCCCCTACAGTTAAGCAGTTTTTGCAAAGTGAATTCATATCGAAAAGTTTTTGGGAGCCATACTACAGCGAATCCTTATCAAGGAGCGCTTTGTACCGATTCTGGGTGGTTTTGACAAAGAAATGACAGGTTCTAAGTTTCCTCCTAAGGACATCCTAGCTATTTTAAAAATTTAGGTCTAGAAATTTGTCTGGCGAAGTTATCCGCAAATAACCCTAAATAGTTTGTCAACTGATTTATGAGCATTCTTTCTCTGAAATAATTGACAAAAGCCTTAAAATTGCAATTAAAAAAACTGAAAATTACAACCCTTTATTTCCAAAAAATGCTAAGTGACCTCGTCGTCTCCTATACGTCTAAGACATCACCGTAACTTTACCATCGCCTTGAATCTGGATCGTATTTGCTGAAATTCATTCATGCAAATTTTTTTCTCTCTTTTATCTTTCTTTTTTCTTTCTGGATTTATTAGTAATTTGTTTTCTAATAAGTTAATCCTCCATTTATCTCGCACAACTACTTACTAAGCAATCTCATTGCCATGCCACTACTCAATTCACCTGTTATGTCCGAAGATTAAAAACCTTGAGTTACATTCCTCCAAATCGGCAAATCATGAGTACTCTTGACTATGGAAATGAAGTCTAAGTCTACAAGCCCCCAATATCGTATCCTTATAACACACAGAATCTAGAAAAATTCACCCAAGGACGTAGGGACATGCGCGCTCATCCTATCCAGATTATCAAATAATTTCTACCTTATTTATATCTTTTTTTAAATCTGAGGATAGCTAGCAAATTCTTTTTAAATAAAACATATCCAGTGTGTGTTTATTTAAAAAACAAACAAAAAAAACCCAAAGTATATCTTCGGATTGATTTTCAAATGAGATTTCTAGACTTAAATCTTATAGTGAATAGTTATAACAAACTTGAGAAGACATTTTCGATTCACCTTTGCACTCATTTGTTTATTATTTAATGCATTTAGCTAGAGTCTGAAAGTACCGATACTAAAAGAGTGATATCGATTTCTTATAGTGATTCATATACTTCCTACAAATAACCATAATGAAACAATCGAGCTATATAATTATACGATAAAATCTATTTACTATTTAACTACTTTTTTTCAATAATTTAATATCTGTTTTATGCTTTTTTTGCTCTGTAGAGTCGTACGTGCCATCATAAGTGTGTATTATAGCGGATCTATGATATTTTTAAATTTTATATCAGTCTTAGTATATACCTAATTGCATTAAAATATACCCTGCAATTCTGAATATAAACTACTCAAAGTGAAAATTCCTTTAATTATGGATATCGGTGGTTATATTATACAACTTACAGAAAATGTAAGCATGTAAACTTCATTAAGTGATTTCTAACAAAGAAAGCAATGGTTATCTATTATTCAAAGATAGTGAATATGAAAGATAATGATTTGACTGGAGAGCTAATGACAGTTCATATAAGTGCAAGGTATTATTAAAATCATTATTCTTTCCTTTAGAAAATGTTTTCTCTGATGAGAGCGAGAGAAATTTTGCGTCTTAAGTGCATGAAGTTTAAATAAAAAATGCAGCTTTATCTGGCTTTCACCTGTTACATTTATAATAATTGTTACTTATCATTGATATTTATGTTGGTTACCTTAGTTTATAGCAAGTTCAATGATAAGCTCAGATTAGATTAAATTTAAATGGTCATTAATACTAAATGGTTGTCCTATGATTTGTACTTTTCCTCTTATCACATCAATTCAATTCCTCTTGTTCTTGAAAAGTTACAGTTAAGGAAGTGATATTGTAGTTAACTCTCGTAACGTGTTTCTGAGTTTTTCTAAACAACTTTATTGGATGTAATCTTATAACTGATTTGTTTTCTTGACTGTTTAAATGTATTCTATCTAACGTTTAGGGAACGTACTGTCCTATTAATGCAGCTAAGAATAGTTAGAATACTTAGGTGTTGATAGACTATGTGCTATTTTTATATCAATTGACAGTCTTAGAATATTAAATCCTAATTTTAAATTGGACAAGTAATAATTTAACCACGCTTGACACATTTATATGGCGGTTAAGGGAATAAGATTTCGTAATTTAACAGTATGATGTATTTCACATTTTTCAATCAGTTTACTTTTTCTTTTTCAAACAATTTTGCATACTCCGAAAACTAATTCTATTCAAAGTAAAGACCCTGTTATTTACAATAGGTATTATAATTAATTCTAAGTGGTTTCCTATGTTGTATAGGATTGATTCAGCATAATTAATGCAATCCTTTATTAAGCATAATTAATGAATTAAAATTATAATTATTTGAATGTGCATTAGTTTAAGAAATAACATTTTCTTTGTACAGTAATTAATATACTTTTAAAGGGAAAATATACAAGCCAAGTATCTGAACCTTATTAGCACAGAAACCATCATGAATCTTCTCGATACTGTTCGACTCTTAGAATATCGAACAATATAATGGAAATGTCGTATAATATTTTTGTGCTAATAAGGAATGCTTATATTCATTTCAAAATTACAAATAACAGTCCGAATTTTTTCTAATTGTTTTATTTTCTTATTTTAATAGCCAAAAATATAAAGACTATAACAATCCACGTACATACAAACAAAAAGAGTTTTGTGATACGAATATTTATAAGCACTTTATTTATGCATTCTGATATTTCATAATTAAAAATATTGTGAACATCTCATTGATTTTAAATGCCTAGAAAACGTTTCAATCCACTTAATAATAACAATAAAAAATTCACCTCCCTATATATATATATGGGATTTTTTTTTTATTTTTATTTTCAAGATAAGTTATTCAAGTTTCATGGAAGATAAATTATCGGACCATTAAATCTCAAAATGAGCTTTCATAAATGAGTAAAAGAATACAGACGAAAATAGTATGAATTTCCATACTTAAGCTTGAAATATAGCGACTTACGTTATTCCAGTCCTCTAGTTATCTAGTTAATTATTTCGCCGACAGTGGGTCATGTATGCGATGTGGATTCAAATTTAATACGTTGAAAAGCTTCAAGAGTCCAAGATTTTATCCTAGATATTTTTGTTGTTTTATTTTGCCTCATTTTATTACTTAGATATCTATAATAGCTCGCTATCTAAATTTGTTCCAAGATGCAAGATTTTATATTTTTGACAGAAAAACTCATTTATATGTTTTTGTTGCGATTAAAAGAGAAATTGTTTCTGAATCTTTCTTTTATTTTGTATATGTTCCCGAATATTAATTTTTTTTTGTATTCAATGAAATTAAAATGAATTTACCTTTAATGAAGTTAATATATTAAGACATTTAACTTTATTGAAGTTAAATGTTTTAGTATATTTGCTGAAAATGTATTAAGACATTTTAATCGCTCTCAAAGAGCGATTAACAATTTCACTTTAAAATACAAATGACCGAAGGTTTTCTTCTGCATTAGCTAACTTTTAACCCTGGTATAGAGATTTTAAATTATGTTATTTTTTTTCCTTACTTTATTTAGTTCTGTGAGGTGTTTGCAATTCGGACATTAAAATCTTTTTTGAAACTATTGTATGTCCAATTTGTTCCAAGTTCAAATTGCTTAGAATTTACTTTCATCTAATACTCCCTGCAATAAGTGTTAGTTAAATTATTCAGAAGTTTTAGGATAAGAAATGACGTCTTGGGTAATAAATAATTAAATTTATATCAATTGTTAATATAAAAATAAGCATAAGAAAATATTAGTTACACAGCAAATTTATCCTTTTTTTATAAACAAAATTCTGTCCATTTTGCACATTTCAAATAATAATGAAGAAAGGCATTCAAATTTCCATTAAAGATTGTGAAAGATCTTTCATTTGATAATTCGTTGATCAGATAGATATAATTATGCTTTTATGTAATTAAAGTTTTATCATTAATGTTGTGTAATATATTTACGAGTGAGAAAATAAAAAGTATTTTATAATGAATTCGAAACATGATTTTATTCCCTTAAATGCAAATGATTTCCATGATATGTTTAAAACTCTTGTTTTATTAATACTATTATTTATCAAAATTAAATTTTTAATCGAATGCAGGGCGGCTCGAATTTTAACAACGCACATTTCTTGCCTAGAAAATCTAGCAGTATGATAAAAAAATGACTCTTAAGTTATACAGACGCTGCAAACAAAAAATATATACAAGGTGATTATAATTAAAATGACCCTACTGAGACCCCTCTAGAACTCGTTCCGCCTATCGGATTTTAATGAAACTTGGTATATACGTTATATGGACCATGGGAAAAAGATTTCTGCAACGAAAAAAATATTTCATATTTTGTCCAACAGATGGCATTTTTTGAAAATTCCTTATGCAAGTTAGTCAAACCAATAAAGAGACTTGCAGTCAGAGTTCGAAAATCATTCTGTGTGCCTTTGTCATTGTTAATCATGCCCATACAGAAGGAAGATCGAACTTTACTGGTAAAACTGTTTTATCAAGGTCAGCTTTGTTGCACTGCATGAATGTCGTCGTTTAAAGAAATTGTGAAAAGGGCCCATGTCGAAGAATGGCTTGAAGCAGATGGTTATGAAATTTAAAGAGACTGAGACTTGGGTAAGCTGCCAGAAAGAGAGCGGAAACTGGTTACGAATGAAACTGTACGAAGTCGCAATTGCTGTGGTCGAAATAGCCTCAAGTTCTACCTATTCATCAGCAAATGCTCGATTGGTGTCACGTGAGTTGGTCGACAGTACGAAAAATTCTGCAATCTATTTAAAATGGTATCCATATAAAGTCCACGTGGGTCAAATGCTGCTACCAAACACGCTATGAATTTGCTTGCCGATTTATTCGGCAATTTTTATTTGAACGGAAGTTGATGACGCTGCCCTTGGACAATTTTATAGTTAGGTGAGGCACGCTTTTCTTTAGATGGAGCCGTGAATAATCAAAATTGCTGCATTTTGAGGGCTTTACTTCCTAATGTCATGCAACAACCACTACATTCGGATTACGTGAATGTTGATGCATGTTTACTCGGATCGTTTTTCTTTGAAATTCTCACTCCTCAAGATCTTAAAATGTGCTCTGTCACGAGAGCACGGTACAGAGAACTTCTTCGACAGCAGGTCATTCCTGCTTTACAGAAACGACAATGTTTGCAGACCATTGTCTTCATACAAGACACAAAAACACCCCACATTGGACGCCAAGTCAAAGAACTGGTTCTTTCTAACTTTGGTGAGAATCGTGTAATATCCAGAGAAAATCTGGATGACTCGCCGCATCGTTCACCCTATTTAAATCTCGGGGATTTCTGATTGTGGGGATTTCTAAAAGATTGTGTTTATGGAGGAGGAATTAAAATTTGACCCGAGTTGAAAGCCAGCATTACACGCCATCTTGTTAAAATCCCACAAGAGTTTCTTCGCGCTACCATTGTAGTCGCTTAATGCACTTTCAACGTAAATGATGTCAGTAGAGTACACGTTGAACGTATTCTGTAACTGAATAAATTTTAAGGATTCTGACAGATTCTTTGTCTTTCTTTAGGCGGCACAATTCCTCCTAGTAGTCAAAATGTGAACTATTTTTAATTGCAGAAATGTTTTCCCCATGGTCCATATAACGTATATACCAAGTTTCATCAAAATCCGAAAGAAAGTACGAGTTCTAGAGGAGTTAGAATAGGATCACTTTAATTATAATCGTACTGTATATCGATTAATTTTTATCGTTTTAAATTTCCTTTTGCATTTCAAGTACTGAAATGAATAAAGGCCATATTAAATTCTAAACAAAAATTAAATCTGATCAAATTTGCTTTAATTAAAAAATATGTACAATGAAATTTTCATGTGTATTGGATTTAAAATATTTGAAGGTTTCAAATTTTTTTCCTACGTTTAGCAATCATCGTAATTGGCTGAGATGAACTAAATTATTATTTCTAAATTATTGAACTAAATGCTTCTCATTTTTCCATTATTTTGATTTGACGAGAAAACCTGAATTTTTTTCCTAAAAGTCCATTAAGTTAAAATGAATATTTAATACTTAAATTTGCAGAAAAGAAATTGCAATAGAAAAGGATTTTTAAAAGCCATTTACGTGTAGTCGATAACAGATACTTACGTAGTTTCTTTCAGAGAGAAATTTTACAGTAAAGAAAAGAATTTAAAAATTAAAAGTGACATTTATTTGCTTTCGTATTGATTATTTAAATAGTAGTGATTCTTGTTATTTCTTTCCCTTTTATTTTAACTTCCAGAAAATATTTTCGGTTTGCAATTTGATTTCTTAATAACTTTTCAATCCTTTACCCAGTTTATCTCATGAACATATTTCTCCTGTAAAAAAACAAACATTTTACTGTCTGATTTGCCGATTAAAAAAATGCATGTGAAGACCGATTAAAAAAATGCATAAAAAAATCAAATTATATCATGCACAAATTGTTTATAACTCTGTAATATTAAACAAAGTTATTAATAAATTTTTTGCCTGACAATTTGTTCATATTTCAGAATACTATGTATAAACCATTTTGGATTTGAATATAATATATGTTAGAGGCGATGTTTTCTTCAGTATTACCCAAAAGAAAAATATCTTTAAGAATTATTTTTTTAATTTTCAGTATCACATGAAATGTTTCGTCACACAAAATTGGAAAAAAGGATCACTTAAAATTGAAATCGTTGTATGTGAACATAAAATCATATAAGTAATGCCACACTTCTTAAATAATCAAAGCTCGAAATGGTGAACAATCATCAAATAAATTAATGTTATTTCACCGAGTGATTTGGATTACAAAAAGGAGTTAATTATTTGAATATTGTAAGAAAAAACTCCGGTAAGTTCTGTATCTATCATTTGTGGCAAATATGTATATAGATAAAATCTAATCTCTGTAACCAACTTCTAAATATGGAAAAATCTCTCTCTATATATATCTAATTTTTACTAGAAAATTTGGATTTTTGATTGCAAACAGTTTTTGTATATCGATTAGCATTTCCATATATTGTACAAAAACTTTTTATATGAAAGTTATTTATAATTATTTCAGGCAAAAAGTGCTCATGCATTTTGTTTGAAAGAAAAATTATAAATGAAAAATAAAAAGAATACAAAACAATTGTCGATTTTTACTACAAAAAAAAATCTAAAATTGGAAATCGTAAATAAAAAAAGAATGAAATAATTTCTGATGAATCAGATGTTATTAGCTTTTATTTTACTAGTCATTTTTCTAAATTAAAAAAACACACTTGAATTTCAATTAAATTTAAGATTTCTTGTAATTATAAGGTCAATACACCAAAAATTTAGATATGAGAAAAAAGTGTCCAGCAATATCAACAAATACAATATCAGGAATTTTTAAAAATCGTGATTCGATTATTAAAGTTTTTAAAAATGTTGTATTAAATTGGAAATAATTTAAATTGTACAGAATAGATGAATATGTATTGAAATGGGTGAATAAAATACTGGAAAAATTATATGTCTCATTAAGAATCGTTAATATAATGCAAATTTTGGGATTTCCAAAAAGTTTGGGCGAGTCAACAAATTCCAAAAAAAGGAAATGGCCGCCCCGAAACTTTCTCACGGACTTTCTAATAAAAATTTTATCTTCGCCTAAAACTATACATCTCGGATAAGAACGCGAATTTTTGCATAGCATTTATCTTAAATGGAAATCCAACATTTTTATTGCATCTATCGTGCGATTGTGTATTTTATACTCGTTTTTCCGATCGATTAAAGTCAAACTTAGGCAGTTAAACCAAAATTAGCTGTAGTGAGAAAACACGTACTAAAATCCATGTTTTAAATTACAGCATTAATGAGTTATTGAATTTATATGCACCCGAAAATATATGAGAATTTGGCAAAAGAAATGTGCTTTAGTTGATTTTTATTTCAGATTCATGTGTTATCTTCATTTGTATTTGACTAGCAAAACAAGCTTTCTTAAATGGATTTGGTCACGATTCGATAGATATTTGGTCGTAATTCCATATACCACATTTTAGCAGTCTAGCTCAAAGTGCGTTTAAGTTATTGTGTTCTCAGGCAAACAGATTGACCGACAGGTAAATAGATATAATCCCCCCAAAAAATCTTTATTTAGAAAGGTTTGAGGAATGGAGTTTTGTGGAAATCTCTAGTTCGAACTTAGTGATGATTATAGAACTTTATCTATGCATCCTATAAAAAAGGATAGAAATTCAAAAA
>JAPMOR010029237.1:26379-102929 GCA_026543865.1 Argiope aurantia
TATAATGCTTAAAATTTGATGTTATTCAATATTGGAATCTTCAAATTCGAGTATACATGTTTAAACAGAACTAAATGAATAAATATAAAAGAAAATAATTGATGTTCTACAACGCAAGTCTACAGTTAAATAAAGTTATGTTCTTATTTAAATAAAAAATCTAAATAAAAATATATTAAAATATAAAAAAAGATTCTATCATAAAATATTAGTCATAATAAAAAAAGGGGAATAAGAAATTGTTTCAAAAAAGAGGTCAGTTCACTTTATAGCAACGGTAATATAGTAATATTTTAAATTGGGCATTTGAATGCAGTGTTCTATTTGTAAAACAAAAATTCGGTAGTCCGAATGAAATGAAATAAATAAATGAGATTCTATTACTTATTCTGAAACACCATAGCATGATAGCACTTTATGCTTGGTTTGCGTTTTTTATGTTATTTTCATAAATTAATCCTCAAATCTAACAATATAATACATACACACACCACCACCACCACCACCACTACAACTACGCAGTAGCTAAGACAAAAGCCAAAATATGTATTATTGTAAAATAAACTTCTAAATATTTTTGAAAATTTATTAAAATTAAAGAAAACAATAAACGTACTTATCTCAGAAACTTAATTTTTTATTTTTATTTTCAAAGAGGTTCATAAACGATTTTTATCCAATAAATATCTTATGAACTTTTCCCATTATGGCCATATATGGCTTTTGCGCCAATGAACAGCACCATCAAATCCAATAATACGCTTTGAAGAAATTAAACAAAAACATTAATATCTACAGTAATATTTTGTTAAAAATCCAATTAAAAATTTTATTATCAGACACCTACTACTTAAGACATAACTATATATCAAACCTAATAACTTAAGGCTTAATAATCTGACTTGCGGAGGAGTTTATACTTCGTATGCGAGAAAGTAAAAAATTTCAAAGTATTCTAATAGTCAAAAATTCAAAAGCGAGATCTTCGTGCTTCAGACCCCCCACCCAGAATGAGAAAAACACATTTTGGTAATTATGCTGTATCTGTCTCTGAAAACAATATCTCAAAACCGCTTTGATCTAGATTGATGATTTTTTGGATAAATTTTTGAATTCCATAAATTTTGGTCGAAATTCATTGAAAAGAAGTCTATATGTCTTGCTGTTTGAGAATAAATGAACTAGATAACTACAAAACGCAACGAGCTGGGTAGATAAAATTTAATATACAGGTTTAGTATCTAAAAAATAGATATTTATCAAGTTTTGAACCAAATCTGTCAAACAGTTGACCGTTTGTCGATCTATGCTTTATATGCATATAAACGCAATACTTAACAAATGCAATAACTTAAATTAATGAAATTCGATAACATGACTACAGTTGTTGTTTTGCCCCAAATTTTTGTTGCAATTGTTCCAAAAACAGACATCTAAAATACACAACTAAATTTAAAGACTTATATTTATCACTATTGTTTCCAAATACCCAGCAGGGCCTTTGCACTCCTGCCCAATGGCCAGAGTTTTATTTGGGGAAAGGGATAAAATCTTTATGAGAAAGTATGTTAAAAAAATATTCGGAGAGACCATTTTGGTTCATTTGCATGACTCAATTCGCATAGTATTCAATTGTAAAACATTTTCATGATATTTATAAATATAGCTAATAATAATAATATAAGAAAGATTGAAATGGAACGCAACACTAATGATCTTTTATTCAATTTTATAAGTTCAAATATATATTTTCAACTCATCTCCTGTTAGCAAAGATTATTTGAAAAGCAAAGTCTTTCGTATATATCCCGGATATTTAGCAGAAAATAAACAACTTCTAAAACATTTTTGAAGCCCTATTCATGAATCCGCTTTCATGCATTCTTAGAATCTCATTATGAAAATATTTTCATTCGATTTGGAAGCGTAGGAAATTCCTCGAGTGCTTCCAAGTGGATTTGCATTTTCTGCAACAATCTGCAAAATTGAGTTTATTTGTAGGATTAATAACTAATCTTTCAATAACTAAACGAACCAATTAGCGCTGTTACATAAAATTCATTCAATTTAGAAGCAATAAATAATTTCACAGTTTTTGATATTTCTAGTTTAAATTTATTCGAGGAAGCAAAATATTTCAACATATTAAAAATCTGTACTGTTCTCGAATCGTGAAAGTTTTTTTATATCCATAATATTGATAAGTACATCTCAGAAAACTGAGCAGAAAATATTTAAAAATCCTTTATATATTTACACGAAACGATTTCTGAACGAATTATCAAACGATGGCAAATAATATACGTTTATAAGTGTTTGTTTTTAAAAACCTCTAACTTTTTGTATTCACTTTATCTCCACATTGCATGATATTGAGCTTATATAAGTGAAGTGTACTTTATTTCAATTACTAAAAATATCCTTGAGTCCTCAGGAAAGGTAATTGAAAATTCGATCGACTGAAACTGGAAGTGAAATTACCAAATAATTTGGAAAATTAAAAGCTTAAACTTTCCATATCAATGAATATTATTAGAATAAATACAAATAGCAACGTTTGCCGCTGCAATTAAAAATTTCAAACTGGTAAGCTTCCATTTTTCTCAATTCTTTTTTAAGAGAACCCGCTTAAACTGTTCAATTGGTAGACAGAAATGTATCATATTAAAGCTGGTTGTTTTCTTTGGATTTAAAATTAATAAATAAGTTTTTAGAAGTCGAGAGTTTCGTGCGTTAATCAGAAGTGTTATTAATGATCTAATTAAAACTGTGAAAGAAGCTTAATTAGAAATTAAAATGATCTAATTAAAGCTGTTTATTAAATTTTTAAATAAAGGAAAAAAAGTTCTGAAATAATGAGAAATAATGCTTTGATTCGCAAATTTCTAAAGTTAAACCTTTTTGAACTCTTATTAAGACGCACGAAGTTACTGATATTTTTTGTTAACTCAGAACTTATTTTTTAGTTTTATCTATATGTTTAAAATAATAAGGAAAAAAACTAATTATTAATTGCCCAGTTCCAACCACTAGTCCGAGTTACTAGTTTTTGTTTCATATGAAACCTCATAACCATTAAGCCGATTTCAAAAAGAGCTGACAACTCTATTTTCAAAAAAAGAAGCAAACCTCTACTGTATATTCTCTACAGAGTAGGCCCGCGACAGAGCTTTCCACCTACTGTCACTGAAACTGTTTCAAAAAGATTTATATAATAAGAATCCTGTGCGATGGATATTTATATCTTACAAGGGATTTCTTGAAAAAAAAAAGAAAAAAAAATTTTTGCTATAATTTCTCTATGGGGAAGTCTCACGATAGAGTCCTTCCCACAATTGTCCACTGAATCGACTTCGAAATTTTTTGCTTTGTGTTGACCTCTAGAATTCTTTAGAAATCGAAGAGTAGTAGAAAGCGGCGATTACTGATGATTCATTATAAGGTTATCTTATAATATTTATATATATTATATTTTATCTTAATTTATATTTTATCTTATAATATCATTATAAGGAGTTTTCTTCTCAAATAAGACTTTTAAACTTGCAACAACCACTGAATCAATTTAGTGGTTGTGACAGAAAATTCTGCCGTGGGATTCCTCCATAGAAAAGACGCAATGAAATACAGTTTTTTCGATATCTCTTGAAAATTTGGAATGGTTGAGATCATAGAACCATTGATACACATATCTAGGTATCATTCAATTTTTAAAAAAATGAAAATTAGTCTGAGTCTGGGGAATTTACTAGTAAATTTTGCCAAATTAAAAATACATGGATGGTGGGGAAACAATTGATACCTATAATTTTTTCATAAATTTGGACAGAAAAACACGAAAAAAACTCCGAGCAAAACTATATATGAACATTTCAAACATTACAAGGAGAGTACTCTTCTCGACTTCCTTGTATATTTATACAATATGGCACGTTTTATGTTAAATTTTGTAGAGTTGTGAATTAAAAATGAGTGTATAAATTAGAGCTTTTCTTTTAATACAATGGTATCCTAAATTTTTTTCACATTCATAATTTTGGTCTCCATTTAAATTTTATTTATGTAACATGTTGCGCTTTTGAGCTATCACATCCACACGAACATGAACACACCGACCGACAGACAGTCAACCCATCGACACATTTCATCAAAAGCTGATATGATCTACAATTTGGATGATATGATGATATTCATATTTACATACATATTGCTTGTTTTGAACCACTTTGTTTTTGTTTCACATGCATATAGACAGGTTCCTCATAAACGGATTTCACCCACAATTTCATAAAAATTTACAAACTTGATGTAAATACTGCATCAATACACTTCATCAATTTAATTTGAGCAGGCGACTGAGCCTTGAAAATGTTTAAAAAAGTTTGTGAGTTTATAAAAAATGTTTAGATTAATCGGAGTCTTTAGTTCGAATATTTTAATAATTATAGTCTTTATCACTTTGGTAACTTCATATACGAAAAAGTAATTTTAAACAAATATTTTAGAATTACATTCCATGTTTTCTTCGTTTTGAAAAGTATGATTCATTTCCTTTCTTCAATAATCTGCAACAGATACAGAATTTTTTCACACCTGTCAGATGCTTTCCAGTAAAGCGATACGGGGGTGAAATACATTGTTGTTTTCATCCCTCTTTCATCATAGGGGCTTTTCAAAAGCTCCAAAGCGTGCTCAAGATAAGGAATTTGGTACATTTTTTTTCTAGATTTTGATACTGGATTTCAGTTATTGTCCCCTTTCAGAACATGTCCGCTTGATTTATAATAGTAGTTTTTCAGCGAAACGATTTTTTTTCCTGCGTTTAATCTCGTAAGAACTCAAAAAAAAAATTTCGAAGTAATAAAATTCTCAATTTTTTTTTGTCTATTCAATAATATCTACTTAGAAATAATTTTATAAAATTAATGGTACAGTTAATAAATTTGAATTTTGGTAATTCATATGTAGACCTTATAGTATTCTTTCTTTAATAAACTGAAATTTAAGATATATGGTATTTGTTGATTTTCACAGCGAATATTGCAATGCATTAAAAGTATTTATTTATACAGCAACACACACACACACACACACACACACACACACACGAAGATATTATCGTAAATGATTTACTAAGAACATGAAGGAAGATTAGGAGCAGCATCGGAAAGATCTTCAATAATATAGAATGCATATGACGTAAAAGTCTAGTAGCTGGCGCATGCGTAGCTTTGGCAGCTTGCGTAACTACAGATTTGACTGTAGGATGAAGATGATTGAGAAGGAGAAAATGAGCATTAATATCTAACATTAATAGTATTTAAACGAAAAGAGCGATTCAGTTCATAATCACGCTTTTGGTAGAGAAATTATGCAAGTTTCTAAAAATGGGTTCAAATGTGCCCATTTGTTTTTTCCCCCTTCAAAATGTTTCAATAAATAAAATACAGAAATCAAATTACAGAACAGTAGTCTTACTGTATTTAAATATAACTATTGCACATAGCATTGCAATTGTATTAATTAATTTTTAAATGTAAATCATGAAAAAAAAAGAATTAAAAGGTATATCGAATGATGAAGAAAAAAGCATTTTGAATCTAG
Source organism: Argiope aurantia (assembly GCA_026543865.1). NCBI lineage: Eukaryota > Metazoa > Arthropoda > Arachnida > Araneae > Araneidae > Argiope > Argiope aurantia. The sequence goes on from JAPMOR010029237.1 coordinate 31,984, forward strand.
TTTTTCATTTATTTCTGTAATAAATAGACTTTAGAATATGGTATTTCCTGTTGACAACTTTTGAAAAAGACATCGAATGAATTATTTTAGAAAGATGCTGTTAAAGGTATTTTATTTTGTTAATAATATTCTCTTTGAAATTTTTTATGCATTCTGATGTATTATTCAAGAGATATTCCTTTTAGGATTTGAATTCTTCCTGGAATAAAATACATTTTGCCAAATATATTCACGAAGTTTCGTATAGCTCAAAGATTTACTCGTGTTGTAGAAATAAACCCTCTCGTAGTATTCGCACTTCCTTGAGATTTAAATTTTCTTAGAAAAAAATTGAGGAACTAAGTTAATGTAAGAATATTTTAAAATGAACGTGAGAAAAAAAGATTTTTAGATTTAGTTTATGATCAAAAATATCATTTAAAGAAAGTGATTTTCTGAAAGAAAACATAAGAAAAAGCTTTACTGAAAGTTTCCAAAATTCTATTCAAAAATAATATTTCATGATGAAAAAAAATAATTAAAATTAGCAGAATTAGAGTCTTTAAAGATTTGTACATACTTCCAGTTGGGGAAAAAATCCATCTAATTACGGTAAAAAAATTCTATGTATTTTGCTTGAGACAATACACAAATTTGCAAAAATAAATACAAACTATACAATACATTCCTTATAATACATACTCTAAAGCCAAACTATAGCTAATTGTTTATATTTTTGTAGAGAAAGATTACCAATCAGGAAAATGCTCCAAGTGAAATAAAGAACATATTATAAAAACGATTTTTTAATATCTTTCTGTTTGAGTGAATAAATGTGATATTGAAAATCTTTCGAAATCGAATTTATTATGCATTTTCCAGGTCATATAAGTCACATTTAGTAAAACATTTTTAACGCACAACTAACTGAAAAAATATTTTTTCATTCTGTAGAAAAATATAGATTGAGTTCTGAAACTTTAAATAACTTTTGTTTCAAATAAATTAAAATATAATTATTTATGTCAGACTGTTTCTGAATGTGTAAGTAAGCGCCTACCTCTAAATATTTAGAAATTTGGTTCAACCTGAATATATTATTATTACTAATATCAATATTGGTAAATGGCGCTTTCAATCTTTAATGCATATATCCAATATAAATTTACTTTACTGATTAAGCAAATTAAGGAACTGTCTATTCACAAGGCCTCAGGGGTATCTCAGGAAAGACGATTCAAGAATGCTATTACCAAAATTCCAAATATACACATGTGTATGAAATACTAGTTTATAAATAATAAACTATTTTGATTATATAATACATATTCCAATTAAATTATTAAAATAATTTATATAAATTGAAGTGTCATTACTTAATTATTTACAACTAAATAATAATTATTTACCTAGCTGGTTATATTACAATTCATTTGATAGTTGATGTAAAATGCTAATTTTTAAAATTAGTTTTGTTTGAAATTCAGTATTTCCTTACAATCTAACTCAATGCTTTTATTAATGTATGAAAAGATCATTAATATAGGCTTGAGTGCGAAATTCAAAACCGTTGAAGAATATTTTGATCTTTTAAATATTGTAATTTACAGTCAAGGGGAACAATTTCCAATCTTTCTTTAATCTGACAAGTGACAAAAAAGAAAAAGTTAAGCTTTTTGACATAGTATCATAATTAACAAACCTAGAATTTCATGATTTTAGTCAATTTTCTATTATAGTAAAAAAGTAAGTAGATGAAAATTTACATATTTTCACAAATTACTTAAATAAAAAAAATGTATAGCAAAATATTAACATATTTATTAAGTGAAAAAATCATTGAAATGTAAAAATGAATTGATAGTCTTTAAAAATGAGGCTTCATAATGTACGTTGCCTGAGAGCGTAAAATTCCTAAATCATCTTCTGGGCATATTAATATAGTTTTTTCATAATCCTGAATATTAATTAGTTTTCTTATCAGTTGAGTCTTTATTTAAGGATGCAAAATGTAAAAAAAAGGAAAATATTTCTGAAAAAAAAAGCTTTTGTTTTTAGGATAATGTAAAGATTCATGGATTGGAAATTTGTGAAAAGAAAAAAAGTAATATAACATATAATGTAATTTATAGATATATTATTTCTTCTTTTTATGAAAACATCAAAAATAAGACAATTATTTTTAAAAGATTCTTTTTAGCGAAGAAATATTTTCTATAAAATGAAACATTACGCTTGCAAATTCATATAATCATATATATTTTTTTTTGAAAAAAAAAAGAAAGAAAGAAATGAACTTGAAGTAAGTCGTTTACTATCCAAATATAATTACAAAAATATTTCCATCGTAATTTTTTATGGTGGAAATCATAACATTATTTTGCTGTCAGGTGATCAAGATAGTTCATTTAAAAATTCATACAATGCAAAAGCGTAAAATGAAAAATAAAATAAAAAGAATGAACATTTTCTTCCTATTAGTGGGAGAGTAGTTACAGATATCCTTTAGTTTTTGAGTAAATATTTTACATTCTCTCATTTATCTAAAGTTTATAAGATTATTTTTTTTAAAATATTTTTTTCTACATTTCTAAACTTTGCACAATTTTTAATCATAAAAAAGATTGAAATTGGATCTATTTTGCTTTGTAAAATTTACACTTCTTTTAAAAAAAAACATCGTCTGCTTAAATAGTATTTTCTAATATATTCTGGAAATTTTTTTTGTTGCAAATAATTTATTAATTATTTTATTTTGAAATATTACGGTAATATTTTCTTTTTTAAATTTTCCTGTTGTGATAGGTAAATACGTTTCCGATTTAAAATAACTAAAAATGCTATAATATATCATTAAAGCGTAATTAACAATGTTTATTGATTTATATTATTTTTAATGATTTGTGAAATCTGATTTGGATTGAAAGTGTACTGTTTAAGTAAGCTATACACGTTTCACAAATATTAAATTATTTATATTTAAATTATTAGTATTCATCATAAAAAATGTGAAAGAACGACTATGATCATTATTATTAAAATATGAGTTTGCTCACAATATAAATTTATGTTTTTAAATAACATATTTCAGATAGCTGCAATTTATTTCCCAAATATTCAAAATGAAAATAATGGATGAATAAATCCATTGAACGACTCCTAATTTTATGGATAATTTATTATATTTCTAAATAATTTTTTCATGTCAAAATCAAAATTTAATAAGCTTGTGTATAAAGATAGTCAATTAGTAACTTTTTATGTATGCATAGATCTGATTATTTACTGTATCTATGCTTTTGATCATTTCTTTTAATTTGTTTGAGAATATTTACTTCAATTTACATATTTAATAGTCAAGGATAAATGTAATGTTCCACGATGTTGAAAAAACAAATATAATAGTATGGAGATCTTCTTTATTTGTAAATACAGGAAGGTGTTTTAAACCATTCTATTTACATCCACTTGCAGCTCTATCCATTAGTTAGAATCCTCTCAAATTTAGTATGGGAACTAATAAGGATAGTGTTAAAATATTTCATAAAAAGTTTGGTTCCCAAAATCACCGATAAAGAAAAAAGTACAAATAGTGACACAAAACCCAGGTAAAACTTTAAAATATAAACTCATGATTACCTTGTGGCCAACAGTTCTAATAATTCGGGATATAAGTACAATATGAAACTCCAGAAGTTCACCATGCGTCTCACGTAATCTCGGAGTGAGCTACATAAAAAGTTGTTTCCTCAAATATAATTCCAAGTGATTTTTTTTTTCTTGTACGATTAATTTAAATCCAAGATTTTTTTAGTGGCATTATGAACATGGCGACTTTAAAGGACAACATACTAAGGAACTATTGCGAACATTCTAAGCGATATGCTAAGTTCAACAGAGCATGATGTGAACAAGAAGTCTGACTTATTTAGCGTAGAAGTGAATAAGGCGATATGTTACACTCAAATTTCATATTTGTTACTCGTTTGTCCCGTGTAGTCCTTGAAAAAATAGAATTTGCTGAATAGCATTAGCAAAACTGCACTAAAATTGTTCAATTTTATTTTTTGTCTCTATTTTACTTAACTTTTAAACCATGTTTTTATCGTTTAAAGTTTAGAGATTAATGACACCAGTGATAGATTTGCTCCTATTATGCTGGGAGTGGGGATTTTTTAATGCTAGCTTTTTCCCCATACCATTGTAAGTTGCCTTACCAAATTAAATTTCATGGTATTCTGATTGATAAAACGTACTGCAAATGACTCCGGGTAGTTAAAATTAAAGGAAAAAAAAAACACATTAACTTCCTACATAGATTTATAACAAATTTTCAATATGTTATTTTGCAGCCAGTTTGGTATTGCCTAAAAGAGAATGAATATTTTTTTGCCAAATGCTTTACATAAAATATTCTTAAACCTCTAAATATGCATTAACAATATGAGAAAACGGATAAACCACTTCTAGAGTAAATATTTTTTTACAACCTTAGAAATTAATAAATTTAATGATTTATGGAAAATTAAATATTCTTCTTAAGAAATACATTCAATTAGTTTTATGTTAAAAACAATAGAAGGCTGCATTAACAAAAACATTAACATCAAAAGTTAGTAGTAATGAAGAATCTGGTTCTCATGTAGATAATTATGTATTATAAAATTATAAATATTTTTTAATAAGATGATATTTATATATTGTTAATCAAGTAATGGGAAATTTTATTTACTATATTTTGCATTGCTTGCGAAGATCGAACTTCAAATATGTTTTCAAGAAAATATGGCATGGGACTTTATTTCAAAAATTTGCGGTCCTAATGAAATAAATTCTATTACTAAGTTTTTTTATGCCTCTAAAAATGTTAAATTGAAGTATACCTCAATTACATTTTAAAAAAAACAACGTAATTTCTTACAAGGCGTATTTTTTCATTTTATGGGCTCTTTCAAATTAAAAAATACTTAAAATATTTGCTTTTTATTGCTACCAAACACATTATTAAAAAGAAGCTTTTTACGTAAGTTATTTTTTCTAATCACACAAAGCATTCGTTGAATATTTTTTATGTCGTTAATAATTTTTTCTCACTATTTAGATCCATATTTTTAAGGATATTTTTTTGCATTTATTGAGTATGGTTAAAGCGGATGTTTAATTGCATTTATATTAATAAAAACATTTTTTCCAGTAAAGGTATTTAAAAAAAACAATTGAGAATATTTTTTTTCGCTTTACTATAAAATATTTAATAATTCTAATGAAAAGGCCAAATTACCGTAAAAAAATTGCTTTTCATAGAGGATAAATTAAATGTAGTTAAGCCAATTGTCTACAACAAAATAAAGGCCGAATGTGTTCTTGGAGGGAAACTCTTACTTATATTCTTTATAAATTTTTGAAGAATCATTCATTTTTATATAAAAAACTTTTTTTGTGTGCTTGATGAGCAATTTCTTATGCTATGTAAATATATTTTATTTGCTTATTGTCAGATAAATAAATTTAATAGCATTATATCTGGTCAGGAAATTGATTATTTACTCTTCAAATATTCTTACACATCTAAAAAATAATATCTTAAATATTTTCTAAATGCAATCCGAATATTTGATTAAAATGTTTGGTTTTCAAATTCTTGATTTTATAGTTGTATTATTCCAATGATTTTTTATCAATTTCTTATTATTTTCCTATTGATAGTGTAAGTTTGTAAGAAACATTCATTTTTTCAAAAACTATAATGAATAAATTCCTAAACAATTAACCTCATTAAATAAATATTGACGTCAATTAAAAATTAGCAATAGAAAATTAAATAGGACAAAATTTACTATTACCTAAAACTGATAATATATTTCATCAACATATGTACCTTCGAAATATTTTTCATTCTCATGCGAATCGGCAGATTTTATACTATTCATTTAACTGAAGGAATATCATGAAGTTTTTAAAATAAAACTTTATGACTATTCTGTTAGCACAAAATGTGATAAAATATCTCCGCAATGTTGCTTGATATTCCGAATGCTGCACACTGTCGTGAAAGTAATATCGTAACAATATTGTTGGGTATTTTATGCTAATAGGATATGCATATTTCATAATATTGAAATCTTCATCGTTTATTCCTGGTAAATTCCAAGGAGTGATGTGCCCAAAAATTTCTGGCTTACTCTTTAATAAATTTGTCATGCCAGAGAATGCCTTACATGGAAGTGGCATATAATAGTATGAAATATTTTTTGTCGTTAATTTAGCATTTTTACCGAATCGATCCTATCATCCTTGCCAAGTTATTTGGCAATTAATATCTGGTACATTTTAATAGTATCCAAAAATAGAATTTGTGCTTTAGACACGTTTTTTCTCGATCCTTTGGAACAAAACTGTATTTGTAGTCACAAAATCCCATATCACTGCTGTTGAGGATCAAAAAATCAGTACGTTCGTGTACAGGAGGATTTGGGAGAATTATCAGTCCCTCGGAAATTGACCTTGTGAATTTCTGAGGGACTGATAATTCTCTATCATCCAACCTTGATTCAAAAACTCGAAATCGTTCTCAAATCAGTTTTCATGAGAATTTTATATGAGAACATGAGAAAAATTTCTTTTTATGATGCTATTATAAAATGTATGTTGTTTTTGTTTGTCCTATATATTATTTTGAGTCTGTGAAAGCGAATATGAGGTTTCTTATGAGACGAGTAAGAGGCCTTTGTTTCCTTCAATCGTCTAATATTATTTTATATTCAGAGAAAAAAATTACTTGTTTTTTTTTTTGTACAAATGCCAGTTTGGGGAGACGAATCTAATTCAAAAATGGTATTGCATAATAAAGGTTTAAATACCTTCAAGATGTGAATTTTGAAATCCTGTGAGGTTTAGAAACATCATTCCCCAAACTCTATGCAGACTTTGATTTCAGATGTTCAAAACTCCTAATTCATTCTTGGTTCGAATATGCAGACATCAATGGAAGGGATATTTCTAGTGAATGAAGATTTCGGTAATGACAGACTTTATAACTCTCTGGGCAATGGAGCCTGGAATCCTCTTGATCTTCAGAATTGTAATATTTACGCAGATTTTACGTGTTTACATTTGAATGCCAGTAAATCTTCATGAAATTTAAACCCAACTACATCAAAGTGTGATCCAAAGATCCATTCCTCTGTGAATAGCTTATATTTAGCTCTTATTTAAATGCGAGGAAAGTGAAAATGCAAATTCGAAATTCGTGCCATATATTTAAAATTCGAAACTACCTGGTTGTTTGGATTATTTGGGGTGAAATTTATTTCAAAGTTATAACTTTTAATGCAATTTTATTAAAAAATAAATTCTTATGCATACACATTTATGGGATAAACTGGTGAGAAAAGCATTTCTTTTAAAATATAATTACTTACAGGCTATGTTCCAATTAATCTTATACTATTTATGTCGAGAATTGACTCTGCTTCCAGCGTAGAATTGATATTAAAATGCAGCAAGCATTATTTTAAGACAAATATTTAAATGAATGACTAGGTTCCATCTTAGTTGTTTTGTTGATTTATTTTTGTAATAATTTCTCATGTAACTATTAATTTTAAGTTCAGTTAGTAGAATTCTTTTTAATTTTGAGGGATTTAAAAAAATTAATGCTACGACAAAGGAGTTCCCACTGATATTATTGCTGAATTATGCAAGTGTATCTGTGTCAGGATTCCAGACGATAGAATATATAGCACAAAGAAGATATTTAAACTCAAATAAGAACAATCAGAAAATTAATCACTGAAGTTAAAATTCGAATTGTAGCTGAAACATGGCTTGTTAAGAAAAACGGGTGGGGTTTAACGTAACATTAATTAAGCATTTATTCGAAGAAATTCGACTGTGTCGAACATTCTTCATTAATATTCGAAGTTTGCGGTATCTTTAGATAAATAATTATACAAAAAGTAATGGAAAACTTGTGAGGAATTTATTCTTTGTATAGGTTAACATGATCAGATTTTTTGGACATTAAAAAAGGGGTTACGGTTATAGAGTTGATTTTTTTATATATATAATCAGTCTGTTTTCAACTTAAAAATAAGAAAGTAAATAAGAATAAATTTTACCAAAGCAAAGAATATTTTTTTATTAAAATTATAATGGCATTTTAAATTGTTCCTTTATAACAGTTTTGGTAATGACTTTATTATCTTCTTATGTCTCACTATTTTTTATTTTCATGTTATGAAATTATAATGGAATTTATAAAGCATTTTAAATTTTGCCTTAGTAGCAGTTTTGGTAATCACTCTATTATCTTTTCAGTTTTACGGTTTTCTTTACACATATTATTGTATGTCTATTGCATATCCTGTAATCAAGAACAAGAAGTGTTACCAATTACTAAGGCGCATATTGCTACTTTAAAAAAATAGTTTTAAAGCTAAGTGAAATAATTCTTTTTTTAAAATTTTATCAGTGACTTCTGCAGTCAAACAGCAACGACATTTTAATTATTCAAATTGCCGAACTAAATGTCAAACCCAGGACAAATATCATTCTCAAATTCTTATTATTTTAAATAATAAAATGATTCAAATTCTTCTGTTATAATAGATATTTAGAAGATGTATGAGAATTTTGCTAGAAATAGCTCCAAATGTATATTTCCTAAAGAAAATGAGCCAAATATTTAAATTCAGTTGAGAAACGATTCATTTATGAGGTATTTTAAAAGATGTGAACATTAGATAACACGGGATTAGAAATAAGTCAGTTGAGAAAAAAAGTTCCAGTTTACGGCAAATTGACACATGATATATTGCTTCAATAGTTTAGAGTTAAATGTTTGATACAGGATTAATTAAATACATTTATTACTAATGATTCACGCATCTTAATTTCTAGTTATATATTTATTACGACTTGTCACTGCAAGTGTTGTTTGAGATGAAATAAGAATGAAACTGATGGGGTTTATCTGTCGTAGATAAACCTAAGGCTGCATCAATACATGAAAATTTTTACATTGCATTTCAATATTATGTGCTTTTATTTTTCACACGTAAGCAGAATTGATATCACGAGATAAAACCTTGAAAAGTATAAATGATTCGAAATAGTTTTTAAAAGAAATGTCATTAATACATTCGGAAAAGATCCCATTTGCAAAGTAATGCTGGTGTAAAATAGCAAAGAAAAATAAATTTAATTCTTCGATAAAGAAACCATTCGATGCAACATTTATTTACTAGTAAAAACTCTTTGCCGTAAAGAAGACTGTTTATTGGGATCACTTTCACATATAAAAGAAACAGACTACTGAGAAAAACTGATACTTTTTGTACTTTTTTCTCTAAAATCTTCATTGCATTAAATATTTCCGCGATTTTAGGAATAAAAGCTAAGTAGCCCGATTTTTCGCATACGTGATCTAACGATTAGTTGAATCATTTGAAGTTTAGATAACGACCTCAGTAAAGTAGCTATAGACATTTCAAAGGGTATTTAATTTTTTTAACTCGCTGACTATATATTTCCTTTATTGGTATCTTTTCATCCCCTGAATGTGGTAATAGTAACAATTTTAAGGTTTAATACGACTTCTGTAAATCTTTATGTAAATAACTTCATGATAGCCAATGATTTCTTTCCTTTTTAACCTTTCAAATTATATCCAGAATATTGCGTTCCTTTATAGGGCATATAATATTGTAATTTTGTAAATTCCTCCCTAATAGCTTTGACATTATGGTCTCAGTTGATAGCATATTGTAAAATCTTGGAATCACCGTGAGAAATAAAGTTAATGGAAGCAATTTCTTTTAAAGGGAACTAAACGGGAAGATGTTTTAATTTAATTTCTTGTATTTTAGTTTTTATTTACATTACATTATTTTAACGATTATGGAATTTCAAAATTATTTTCTTTTCAAATTCACTAATAGATGCCACTATCGTCCAAAATTAAATTTGAATTGTATTAAGAAATGAACTGATAATACAATTTTAAAAATGTCGTAATTGTGAATTTTTTCTTGCGAACACACAGTTCTACAAAATTTCAAGAGTTCTAGAGTATCAGTGGAAAATGGATTACAAAACTCTATTTTTACAAACGTAAAATAAAGATAAATAAAAGTGTGTAAAAAAATCTATAATTGCTATGCTGATATATTATATTCAGAAAATTAATTTTGTAGATCCAGTAATATGCATCCAAGTCTATGAATACCGTTTAAGTTTTTAGCTCTGATCTTGCTTATAAAATAATTATTTTTTTTCTATTATGATTAGTTTTGGATGCTATATACGAAAACGTAAAAACAGATTTAATATTATTGAATTGTCATACAGCAAATATACGATTGCAAAAGTATTTTCCTTTGTACATAAAAAAGCAAAGATTTATAGTTTCCTTTCGTTTAGCGCATCGTAAACAAATATAGCTTTTATATCAGGAAATCCAACAAGGGGATCAAAGATTATCGTTTATTTACATTTTCAGAATAAATAATATCTGTAAATTAAAGTGCTACTCAAACAATCTTGTTTAAAATGTTTTTTAAAAGATAGAATTTTTTTAAGAATGCTTACTATTATGTTATTTTAGCACGATTAAAACTTTTTTTATAAAAATTATTTATTAGGAAAAATTAAAATTTCATATTTTTAGTACAGACATATGATAGGGAAAGGCAAAATTCGCATATTGCTGATATTCCATTAATATTAAAGTGGAAATATTTTTTTGGAATTCAACAGAATTTTTCTCTTATAATTAATTAATTTGGCATAATCAATTTTTGGGGCCTGGGAATTTACACCTCCATCGATTATATTGAAATTTTAAATACCATTTGAATTAAATAAATAATAAATAAGATCTTGGCGTTTTCCCGTTATAATCTATATTACAAAATAATATTACACAAATCTATTTTAAACTATTTTAAAAATTAAAATATATATATATATATATATTTTAGGATACTAATTTGTTGGACAGGAAATTTTTTTTGTAATGCTTGTCAATTTTTTGAATATATTTTTTGCGTAATTTTCATCATTGTTACAATAAATTTCACACCATTTTCATAGTTTCATCAAGTATTTAATCGTCTGTTATCTTCCAATATTGAAAGCTAAGGAATAAAGCTTTTGCTTATTATCTGCGCAATTTACTCAAGGAGTTAGATGGCGAAATTATATTACAGCATAAACAACTTGCAATTAGAAGATGGATTGCACGGAAAATGTTACTTTTAAAGCCTCTATTATTTTATTGGACTGAACTTCGTTAAGATTGTTTAGAGTGCAATAAATAGAATAGGAGTAACTCTATTGAAATAATATGAGCTTACTGCTTCAGAGTTTGATGCTAAATTTTTCAATTCGCTGGAACTTAGAAAGTCGTCTCAACGAGTCTTTCTTATAATGCCTCGAACGTAGATAGATGCTAGTCAATTATTACCCTATAATTGCTTGAAACGTAGAAAATCGTTTTCTTAAATTTGTCCTAATGTCGCTTCTTACATAGAAAACCGTCGATGGTCTCGATTTCTACAATTAGCACATTTTCCAGACAATAGATAGTCTATGGTCAATGGCTAAAAAATTTATCTTCAAATTATGCATAAAAATTTAATTGAAATTAAACATTACGTACAGCCAACCGTCGGTGACGTCTAATGAATAAAAATTTCTTCATTAATTATAAAACAATTTAAAAACTTCTACAAAATATACAAATTATTTTAACGGCAAAAGAGTAAAAAAAAATTTTCTTACTGTTTTACCGTGTTAATAAAAATCTTAATTTTTATTAGGTTCTCTTTATTTACAATCATTAAGAATGTCGAATATTTCACATTCACTGGAACACGACGAACTTTTTAACAAAGAATCGCCTGTATTATATTTAAAGAAGATTTCAGAGAAAAGAAATATTTGAAATCGAAAAACTTGAAGTTTGAAAAGTTGAACTTTTCTGATCTCCCTTTATTGTATTGAATATTGATATTTATATTCTTTAAACGCAATTTCATGTTTTTCAATAAATAAGAACAGTTATTTGAAAAGATAATAGATTAGTATAATTAGAATTCATAAAAAAATATTCAAAGGCAGAATACATGAAGGATTTATTAAAATTTCCGAATCAGTGATTTTATTATATTTAGAAATATGTTCAATTCCATAAAACGTTTAAAAAGTAGGAGGTTATAATTATAACTGATTTTCTTATTGGTACCAAAAATTTTCATTTTCTATTAAAAATTTTGTGTTTTTTACTTTCATTAAAACAATTTTTAAATGGCCTATATGAATATTCAAAGGATATAAATTAATCAGAATAATTAAGATACATTTGCTTCTATTATAGCAATTTAAAAGAGGACATTTTTGTAATATTAAAAGGACATGAAAAAATTATTTTTTTATCACTTAAATTTTGAAATTCGCAATCTAATCTGCAAAATAAATCAATTATTATAATTTATATTTAAATTGTAAAAGTGAGGAATAAAATTTCCACTGAAATTATTCAATTACTGTCTTCCTTTAAGGCCCTACTGGTTCTTCGATAATAGAGTTTTTCCTTTTTAATTTTAATTAAGTCTCTTATCTATATTCAAGATTATTTAAACGAAGCGCTTTTAACCATCAAGCTGATTTAAATATTAAATTTAAATAAATTTCATTATTTTACGCCTGTAGTTTTTATTAAATGCACCTACTTTCTTGCTGAAATCTATGCTCATATAATAATACTATTAAAAGCGTAACTATACGAGCAATCTATCTTCTAACTGCATTATAATTTTATATTTCATTCTATATTTTTTTCTAGAAATAAATTTTTTCACTTCAATCTTGTAAAATGAGCAGACAATAAACATAATTTTTCCCTTAGTTTATATCAATGGAAGAAAATCACAGTCTTAAATATTTCATGAAACTACGAAAATGTTTTGGAATTTCATTGACAGAACGAAAATATTGAAAAAATGTATAAGAAAATAATTCTCAAAATTCAGAGAAAAAATTATGTCATTACAAAGATAATATTTTGAATTTTAAAATGGTGTTACAATAATTTTTTTCTAAAAAATAGTTTTGTTAATTATAGCAGAAGAATACAAAATTCTAACTTAAATTTTAATTGATTAAAAAGTCATTCCGAATGCCCCTTTTCCATGAAGTTAAAAATCTATTTTTCTCAATCGTGACATTCTAGGTCTAACTAGATATCTTTTGTACCTAAAATTAGAACTCGTGACATTCTAGGTCTAACTAGATATCTTTTTGTACCTAAAATTAGAACACAATGTCACTACAAAGAACTCTATTATCAATTTATATAATCAATAATATTTCTAAATAAAAACTTCTTTCATACGATGATTATCATCATATAACATAATTTGTCAAATAAATTTTTTTTCATGATTTGATGTCTAATATCTATTTTCTACCATAAATTTAGCTGAATTGAATTTCGAGTATAAAAATGAGAAGAAAAAAAGCATTGGCAAATGATGAGATTCACTAAATATTTATTAAAATATATTCATTTGTGAAATTTAAAAAAAAATTGCGCAGACGTTTGATATTCTTTTCTTATTTGGAGAACATTATGAATTGCTCAGAATTAAATTCATTCAATTATTAAAAAATTATTTTTATGTTTTTTTCATTTCTTGAAAAAAAGTTATTACAAAAAATGTATAACTTGACTTTCTGTTTTCAATTTACATCGTTTTTGTAGAATTATTCTATTATTTAAAAACTTTGAAATCTTAAAACTGTTTCAGGTCTCAATAAAGCATTTCAAATCTCGTAAAATATAAAGAATAAATGAACTGTAGGAAAGTGAGCGCGTTTGATTTATTACTTCCCAGAAATTATATAGTTTATAAAATAGACATTTAAAAGTATTATTCAAAATTAAAAAAAATCAATAAAATTAGATATTTTATTGAATTTTTTCAAACTTTTTACATTCGATATGCATGTATCGTATTAATAAATGAAAATCATCCGATAACTGTTTTGAAATCGAAATAATTAAAAAATGATTTTTAATGTTTAGTTATAGTTATATTAACGTCCCGTTTTAAGCAACACTAGGGCTATTTTGGGACGGACTACGTAATTTTGAACCACGGTCGGATGATGAGGATGACACCTGAGTTGGAATCCGCCACTCCACGCCACACCAGAGGGAGAACGTTTGGCCCTGACGGATTTACCATGCAACAGACCCCCTTACACGACAGTTCCTCGGTGGAATCGGGTCTCAAACCAGCAACCCTAAGGCTCACGAGCAGCGAGCTTACTACCAGGCCATCGCGGCCCAAATTCTTAATGAAATCTAATTCTGTAAAATGCTTAAAACATCTTTTCCTCAGATTGTTAAGATTACTTTTCAATCGACAAATTTATTTAAAAGACAATTCAGAATCAACTCAATGAAACGAGGATTTGTGAATCAATATTTAGTTAATTTTCATAGAAAGAACTTTTCGAATATGTTGTTTAATTCATATGGGTAGAAGGACTTTTCGGATGGAAAGAGTGTAATGATTCTCAACGAGCAATTTTTGTTTTAATGGGCATTCAACGAGAATAATGCAATCTGCCGTAAAAAAAGTTTATCATTCTTTGAAATAGATGTTCGAATTCGAAGTGCTTTCACCCTCATTTTCGTCTTTCTTGGGGATATCTGAAATTTAAATCAGTATTATCTTTTAAATTAGGTAATGACAGTTAAGGCACTTATGTTCAGTCTGAAGAAATGAATTACGGCGGTGGAGTTTCCGAGTGGAAGAGTATTGGCAACGATGCGGTTGCAATTTGTTGAAGTAGCCATGGCAACCAGATTAAAAGATTTTTGTTTGATCTTTGTTTGAAAGATTGTAAAATTAAATTTGACATTGTTTGATTCATTAGACACGTTGTGTATAAAAGTTTAAATATCCTTCATGTTTAATTAAACGTGTCCAGCTTTTATTGTCCTGATTATTTGTCTCAGCTTTTATTGTCCTGATTATTTCTCTCAGCTTGTATTGTATGTTTTGTTTCCTACATTTTGAATGTAATTACCTTGCAGTAAAAGATGTAATGAGGTGAAATTATTATTTGAAATATTTATAGATTGCATCTTAATGCTAGTAGATTGAATAATTTTAATGCCAATTAAGATAAAAATATACATGCACTTTGAGTTTATGTTTCATTTGTTCACAAAAATATTTCAGACTTTATCACGAAATTTTGTAGTTCTTACGAAATAAAAAGCGTGGTTTAGATTAAAAATTTTTTTTTCGATGGTTGATTGGAGATGAAATATGATATCCGCCTATTCAACTGCATTAGCATATTTTGAATTTTAAATATAATAGCATTTAAAATTGGTGACAGTAATATGTCAAGCACTTACATTTTATTTGTATTTCCATGCAGTGATTTAAATCAATGAAATAATAACTGAATTGTAACTTATGTGATTGCAACTGAAGTTTGATATTAAATTTTTGTTTCATTCGGTCGGTGGAAATAAAACTGAAATACTATTCTGTACGATAGAGTTAATAAAAATGCTAGATCCATACCATAAATCAATATTTTGTAATTATTGTTTGTCAATGCTATGTAAGGCATTCATAGTATTTCCTAGTATCCACAATTTTATGCAGGAATTGATGGAAGAGATAAGATCTTTATTGGAGAGAATGTGAGAAGTGTGAATTGGAGAGATAGTGAAAAGTTGTAGACGTTAAAATATACAATTCTTTTGAAAATCAATGGACATGAAATGCTACATAAATTTTCCCTTTCGAATGTCAGTAAACCTTCCACACATTCTGTTCTTATAATATTCATCCATTCTCTTCAAAGGAATATAAACATATACCGTTTGTTGAAAATTTTTTATTTTTACATTCCTGGAGGTATAAAAATGTAAATTCAAAGATTGTGCCATACATGAAAATCCCCCAAAATGCTATTGTTGATAGCATTTTCAATAAAACTAATTTGAATGAATTTATCTTATTTCTTTTATATTAAAATTATAGTAATTTTGTATATATTTAATAAAATAACTAAATAAAAAGATATCTAAATTGATAAAATTACATTACATTGAAAAAAAAAGTTGTGAAAGTGTTTGCAAATTTTCTATTTATGTTGATTAGCTGGCTTATGAAATATATTATTGCTCTTATGTGGAGTAATGTGGTAAATCAGACTAGAATCGGTTTCAGAAAAATATTAAAATAAATACCCTTATTTGTACTAATTATTAACATTAGAAAGTATTAAGAGATATTGTAAACATAAGAGAATATTCCTGAAATCAATATTTTCATCTTTTGAAGTCTCGGATAATATAAACAAAAAAAATAAGACTAATTAATTAAATTTTTATGTATTTTGAGCAAACTTTGCAATAATAGATTTATATCTCTCATAAACAAAAATTCTAATTCAGTGTTTTCAATAAAAAAAAAAAGTGAGTCCGAGATTACTCATTCAAATATCAATTTTTTTAAATCATGAATGTGTGGTGTTTAATTTTATCAAAACCAATGCTAATTTTTAAATATTTTGCGCTAGGCTTTTACTTTTAATCATAAATTAGCTTAAATAATTAAATTTTATGTTATTTAAGTCGATAATATCACTTGAGAAAAAGTACGTTGCTTACATTTTTATAAAATTCTCAAGCTCTTTAAGGGGTATTTATTAAAATATTTTTGACTATTTTAAACAACACAAAAATCTTGCCTTTCTATGACTAAAACCAGTCTAATTATAAAGTTTTAAAAATCACTATTTTATACAATTTTCCAAGTCGTCTTAGAAAAAATATGCTTATCGACTCATAGATAGCCTTTCATTGCCTTAATATATTGAATTTCATTGCCCCATCTTGAAATTCAAACCTTTTTTTTTATTTATACTAATTGCCTGAAAAATAATTTAATGCGACATATATTTTGGAATTTTACCATATTTGTTAAATAAAGCTAGCTTATATTCAAATCTCAAAGATAGTGAATCAAAACAAAGTTTCAAACACCTTCATTCTTAAAAGGTTTTTTAAGAACCCAAGCATATTATACACGAAGATTTTACTTAATTATAAATTAATTCGAATCTTTTGTAAAGGAATCATTTGTAAATCAATCATTTATAAAAGAATGCAATTTTCTAAAAAAGCTGTTTATTACGAAGCAAGTACTTATTTAATTCAGTATCTATCAGACTGCAGTAACAAAAGAGACGAATTAATCATGTGAAGGTATTGAAGACTGGTCAATAAACGAGAACTGGTTATTTTCTTCAGTTTAAATACCAGACGACTATGTTTTATAAAAGTAAATAACGAAATAAAAATATTTGTTTTTATTCTTTAGTTCCTATAGAAAAGAAATTCGAGATACTTATAAAACTATTATTATTCTTTAAATGCTAGTTTTATAAGTATCATTGACATAACTAGTATTCCTGAAATACAATTTGTGTATCAGAATTTTAAAAGTGACAAGTCAGCGATATTATTCATTAAATTAATCAAATACTAGGATTTTACTTTATTCTTTATTTTCAAATCATTGTTAGAAGAATAAGATGTAATGCCAATAAATGAATTTTGAATTTTTTAACAGCATTGTATTCATTAATGATTAATTTAAATTTGTCATTAATCTTACATTTATTAATGTGATGAAAAGTTTAATGTGGAAGTTTAATTCATAATCAGAAAACTTTTAATCGCTTTACAATTTTAATCGTATTATGACTTAAGAGAAATATTCGGAAATTTCAAAATATTATTAATTCCGATTAAATTACGAAGTGAGCTGTTATCTGAGCTGAAAATGAGAGAACTAAGTTTCTAAAGAAAAGAATTAATATTTAAAAGCTTTGAGAAATTTAATATTCTTAAAATTTCTAATGAATCTCGGATTAGCTCTTTATTCTATCATTTGGAGAAATTTAATATTCTTAAGCTTTTCAAAATATCAGCTGAATTCTGTTATAATGCAAGGATTCATTGACATTTTACCGCATTTGTTCAAGGCATTTTCAATAAAAAAACGAAACAATTCTAATTAACTTTTGCTCATTCTTAACTAAAGTTTCACAAAAATAGCTTCTTAAATACTCACATCAGTTTTTTTATACTCAAGAAAATAAAATTTACATCTGCCTAATTAATATCTTCCAACAGTTTCACTTAATAAGCGAAATTTGCTTCCAATTTAATTAGCTTAAGACCTTAATTAAATTATGCAGGAAAATGTGTAAAGTGTAATAAATACATAGGAGGCTAGTAAAATATTTTGCGTAGTATCAATTTATTATACTTATACGAAGATAAGCAAATATTTTCTATTTTCTAAAATGGATTTCCTCATTTTGAAACACAAAAACTTCTATAGTTTATTAATTTACATTATTTATTATGGAGAACAATTGTGCTGATACCAATAGTAAAGTCACATTGCAAATTCATGAATTAGTGCGAAAGCGTTATTGAAATTCTTATGATTTGCTTGAGAAGTACTTTGCAAAATATTCTGTTATCTGAAACATATATTGAGAGCAATTAGCTTGCTTTAATCCTGTCATAAAATTTATATTTAAAGAGTATTTTTTTATCGTTTAGTATGCAACTTTCCAACACGGTGCTAATACACACCATGAATTGTCCTTAAGATTAAAAGGATGTCTTTCTATTGACTGCTTCCACATGAAAATAAAATCAATATTTTCTCTTTAATACTAAATGATAAGATACTTTTTCCAAATAAAAGCTATCATTGAACATGATATTATCACATATTCTCGATTCCAGTACTAACATTTCAGACTTTCCATATCACTAAATGAGGATACTTTTTGTAGATGAAATCTAGACTCATTATGGAACATGATATTTCCACACTATTTTCGATTTGAGGGTTAATGTTTCAGATTTCATATTATTTGCAGAGGAGATCTAGATTCCTCATTTAACATGATATTGTCTCACTATCGCACTAACGTTTCAGATTCTCTATATTACCAAATGTTGAGATAATTTTTTACCATATGAAAGCTAGGTACATCATTGAACTGGATATTGTCACGCTATTTTCGATTCAGGGCTAATGTTTCCGACTTCCTATATTATTAAATGAAGACATTATTTGCAAACGAAAACTAGATTCATGATATTACATCTAGAACATGATGTTGCCATACTATTCTCTATTCCAACGTTAACGTTTTAGACTCTCTGTATAGTCAAATGAATCATCTTATTACATCAACATCATGTCATCTTATTGAATTCAACAAAGATATTGACCAAAGTTGTTCATATAAGAGGAATTTATTTGCTTTAACTTATTTGATAGAAGTCTTCAAATAATGTCATATCAAGAATTTGTAATCTGTCAATAGAATTGTGTTAGTGTCAAAGCTAAACAAAAATATCAACAGTCTAAAAATGTTCGTAATCGTATTTACTTCTTCGGAAAATGAGGAGTAGGAAAAAAAACTATTGAATGTAACATAGATTCTAAAGGTAACGAATCTTTTGTTTATTTATTACTTCTCACATTTTCGAGATTTTTCAAAAATATTTTTTTGATATTTTTGAATGCTTTTCTTTGTGCGAAAGTTGTGAAACAGATGTAAAAATTATGTATTTCTATTACATTTATATTCCATTTCTAACTACATAATTTAAAATCAAGCAATATAAGGTGAAGAACTAACTGAATTTGATAAAAGCGAAAGATATTGCTTCTCTTGTATAGATAATTTCATAGTAAGTAAAGGAACAATTTTTCGTCTAATGAAGATTATTTTTTTCTTTTTAAATAAACCATAGTTTAGGGATTGATTTCTAAACTTCTTCTTTCAGGTGTCCTAAATTGTTATATAAAAAATAAATTAATGGTAACTTTAATATTTTTTAAAAAATTTATCTTTTGGTAATTACTTTTTAAATCCAAATTACTAATTGTGGAATATTCCTCGTTCATAGACATTAGATTTGATATCAGTTTTTGTACACACGCGATTAATCATTAAGGTGTCAAAAGTCATATAACCCTACGTAGCTACTAGAACATAATCAGAAAACATATAAAGTAAAGGTATTTATGAGATGCCATATATATATATAATTAAAGTCAGATTTAATGTTACACTTCTATAAAGAAAATATAACATGCATGTTGGAATATTTTTGAATTTATTCTTGACTCAACTTAGAAAGAGAACTTGTCTGAATGTCTTAAATGTTTTAAAATCTACATTTTCGGTAAAGTAATGGATTTTCCTTTTAAATATTCAAATTTTTTTGTAGAGACTTGCTAATATTATGGATAAATAACTAAATATTATATCCAAGATTGTTAATAAAACCAAATAATGAAACTAAAATAACATTTTATTTTCTATATAAAAAGACTAAATATATTTAAGAAATGTGAATAAAAAAGAAATTAAGTAATTTGTTTGAAGATTATCTAAAGCAATACATTTCATTATTAATTTCATAAAAGACTATAAAAATAAAACACTGAATTTCAACTAATCTTATATAATTCCTTTTCATTAAGTAAATCTATGTCTGAAGAATACCGACGAAAATAAATTGAAAACCTGAAAATCAATTATAACCTTAAATAAGCAACTGATGCTTTCTTTCTATTCATTTTTTTCTCTGGGATGATTTTCATTAAGTATTATTCTTTCAGGTTTTAATAGTAAATTTAAAAATAAAGATTATTATATTACGGATATATTCTTTAAACTTTTATAAATGATTAGAGAAAAAATTTTGCTACAAAGATTTACAATGAATTGATTCCATATTTGTTCTACTTTCTAAGATAATATTTTCATGAATTATTTTGAAACCTTTTGATTTATTTCTAATTATTTTTGAATAGTTATTATAATATTTTGCTTAACTGCTATGAATTGTCCTTATTAAATAATCGCTAAGGTAAGACAAAATCAGTTAACATAAAAAAGGCCTTTGTTAGAAAAACATTCGAAACCAAAATTGCATTACAGATTTAAAAATATTGCAATATTAAATTTGAGGCTTTAACTTGTAGTATTTACCTGGCCTTATAATCAAAAATATTATTTTGATAAAAGATTTTATAAACGATTATAATCTAATATAATTGTAATATATTAGCAATATGACGTCAATTTAAATACAATTACTCTTCTCTTTCTGCTCTTCAGTTATAATAAAGAGGAAAAAAAAATCTTTCACAAAAACAATGTAAGCAGCATGTTAATTAAAATATTATCTTGAATAAACCACTAAATCATTAATTATAGAATTAAAAACTAATATTTGCCTTTATATATACATTATTTGTCAAATTAATAACCTTTTTTACTATTTTTTGATAAAATTTATTTATCTCCTTTTTATTCAATTATTAGTGTATTTTCTCTTAATCATATATAATTGTAAATTCAAGACTAAATTAAGTACAATTTATCGGATATAATGAATATTTCCATATTTAAAAACAATAGAAAAGCATGTTATAATGAATGTAAAGGACTATCATTTTTCACCTCTATTAAACATTTATATTAATTCCCATTACTAAAATTAGTTCAATTGAAAACTGAAATTCATTAACATTTTTAAAATTCATCATATATTCAATTGCTAAATATGTCTGTTTAACAAATAATGTTAGAAATATTTGCATCTTACCGTAATTCAACAGTGCCGCATCTTATTATTATACTGAGTTAAAAATGTCATTACTACATATAAAGTATTTTTAATACTTTAGATGCAGAAATAAAATAATACTTGGTGTTTTGGGTTTACAAAAGTCATATGAAAGCATTCTTTAAAATGATATGGCATTTGTCTTAAAAATTCCTGTTAATTCCTGTAGAATAAGGATGAGAAATATTATCATTTATTCCTATCAAATGAAATTTCTAGAAATTAATATAATTAAATCTAACAATTCAATAACCTGATTTTTATATGAAATGCTTAAAATTAGTGCAATAAATATATAAAAATACAATTAAATTTGTAACTCAATATTACAAAGAATGTACTAATAACTGATGTCAGTTCATCAGAAATTTCAAAAATATCTTTAAATCGCTTTCAGTTATATAACTGGACATGAACTTTGTCTTAAATAAATTTATATTATCTGTATTTATATAAATTGTGTAAAATGTTTATATAAAATTGTGTAAATCATTCAGTCTAGCAGAATTCTATTTAATATCAATTAGATGGCATAAAAATATTGTACAAATTGATTTACTTAACATACCTGTTCAAATTTATCTTCTGCTTCTGATGACTTTAATAAATTTGCTTTCTCAATAAAGCTGAAGAATCTAGAGAGATAAAAATTGATTATTTCACATATCACATTTGATTCTTAGCATGAATGTTAACATTAAACAAACACGCTTGAAATATAAACGGAAAAGATAGTTTGATATTAAATATAAAACAAATATCGCCCAATTACAAAAATGAATACTGTGAAATTTGCATGAGAAGAAATTTATACATTCAGTAAAACAATTTTAAAAATATATATTCATGTAATAGCCATTATTTAGAACATCTGAGAACTGCTTAATTAATAAAGTTCAAAAATAATTTAAACATTATATTCATACAATAGCTACAACTTAGAACTTTTACGAGATATACACACACTATTTACTTAAAACTGTATACGATAAAAAACTTAAATTACCAAGCGCATAACAAATGAACAAAATTCAAGAAATGAATGCTATAAACAGTAAATGGGCATATTAAATTGACTGGGTTATCGCACCCCCCCCCCCCCAAACGAAAAATAGTCACCTCCAGCAGATTTCATAGAATACTTTTCAGTCTAAACTTTTCGATTATCTTGCAATGAATAATATAATATAGTGATTCGTATATCCTTTTTTAGAAACTTGTTATTTATCGTTTAAATAAGTTAAGCGGTCATCTTTATCTTATCGACATATATCAAAGAAAATAACTCTACAGCATGAAATCAGTATCACAATTATTTTAAGTTGCATTATTCTGATTTGAACATTTTGAACAACAATACTCTTGCTTTAAATAGAATTGATTAATTTACGTAATACACTAATGTGATTTATCATTGAAAATTCTTTAAAATAAACAAGATATAGTGAGAGACAAACAAAAAATCTTTAGACTCTGAATTTATTTAATTTTTACCGATGAGGTTTTGTTAACTGCATTTCATTTACTGAAAACAGTTATGCAACCGGAAATCAAAGGTTATTTTGTTGTTTTTAGAGTCACAGTTGCAAAATGTTCATTAGTGCGTTTAGCTCCCCATGCAAGATTAAACCAACTGCATTGCGGAATAGACCGGAATGCAAAGTCTAATTGTATTAATTTTCAGTCTGAGAATAATTAATGAGAAAAATTAGGGATTATGATTATATTTAAGACAATATATTTCAAAATTGATTCCCTATTGTATAATTTCACCGTAATATTGTAAAATTTCTTTCAAAAGATTATTAAATTCATTAAAATAATAATTTAATATTGTTATTTGATAATAACTGACAGAATTGTTGAAACTTCCTCTTTAATATAAAAAATAAATTCATTATCTTGATTCTTCTATCTAATACATATAAAACACAAAAACAAATTCCAAATAAATGCAACAAAACAATGATAATCCCTTCATTTCCCAATGTACTATTAATTCTGTCAAATGTAAGTTTCCAGACGCTCTTTCCTTTCAATGAGCATTATATAAAAACAAAATAGACTGTTATCCCATAAAGGGATTCTCTAGAAAACACAAAAAAATTCTTTTAAGAATCTGTAAGAATTTTTTTTTTTAAATGCTTGAGAAGCTGCATTTGTATTGCTAAAATGAAAAAGAATTGCACAATTAGATATTTTTGGAAATATGTCATCATTTTTTCTTTTTGTTTTCCTGTCTGGTATAAATATCTTCATTTATATGTAAAATTAAATTCTACAATGTTTCGATATTAATTGTAGAATGTAGATGAGATTCTTCTTCAAAGTCCACCATATATTTCAATTGGGGTTGAAGACAAAAAAAACATTTTTCTAAGTAAGGATTTTTGAAATACTTTTGTTTTATGTTTTTTTTTACATCAAAAACAATTGCAGGAAAAATATAATCTAATCTTTTCTACTTTTTTTTCCATCAGTTATCATTTGAAAAAAACATATTTCGTTTAATCTTGTACAGATTTTAGCTTCAACCAGGATAAGTTAGTTAAATATGCAAGAAATACTCATTTAGCGTCATGAAAATACGATTCGGAAAAACTTTAAATGAAAATTTTATTTGACTGTGAAAAATGATTTAATGAGAACGGTATGGAAGTTTTTTATTACGCTTCAATGTAATAAAAATATGGCTTGATAAATGACAGGCACATCGATTTGAAAATGATGATACAAAATAAAATTCAAACGCTTTAAACTACTAAAGATTCAATCAATAAAATAACATTTATCCCGGAAGCATTACATTTCAAAAAGCCTTTTCAACATAGTATTTACTTCATATATTCAGAATTATCCTATCAAACACAGGTATCGAATTGTTAAACCATTATTTGAAGCCTTTTTAAGCTTACGATAAAAGAATGAAGCGTCCGGCAATACTCATGACAAGAGTCAGAAATTCAAGTCTCTCTTTTACAAATGACAGCTAATTTATAATTCGCGTTTGAAAAAAGAGATGATATTGCGGAAGCAGCTCTAGAGCAATACGTCTTTTTCCTGCCACATTTAATCTTTTCCCGTAAAGGAACTGAGTGAAGAAACATTTTATGTAAATGTGCTTGGGTCAAACACGTGCATTAAATGAACTGAAAAATTTGACAGCTTAGCTCTTTGTCTAGTAGTGTATTTCGACGGGATTTGTTTTAATGGGAACAGATTTTGTTAAGTAACTTTGAATCAACAGATAACTCAGCTTTTATGAAGGCAAGCTAAAATATTTTTCTCTGTATTATTGTAAATAGAGATTTAGACCATGATGATAATTGTATTCTTTTATAATTATAATACTCAATAAAATAGTTCTCAGACAATGAATTTTTTCACAGATGCACAATTCTTAATAATGGGAATTTAAATCTCTAACTATTTCATAGAACAAAAATATACATGTGTGAGATTAATTCATTAACAAAATAAATGTATGGCTGAAAAAAAAATCAGATTTTTGAGTATTTTATCCAACATAGCTTTGAAGCAATATTTAATAAAAATTCTTAGCTTTAATTTCTAGATTTGTGCCATTTGTTTAAAATTTATAATTTTTTCCCATCATAATGCCTTTGAATAGATTTGTGATTGATGAAATATATAGAGATCATTCATTTCAGAGAAAAAAATGATGTAAACTTATTAGATATATTCCAGAATTTTGCTATTTTTAATATTCAAAATCTTTGATTTGTAATTTGTATTTTATATTTACAGAAAAGAAATAAGATGGTTTAAAAGGAAATCATTAAAAGGGAAATCATTTCATTTAAAGAGAAATTATTTTTTATTATTTAAAGTAGAAAGGACAACCGATGGGCGTTTCTGCTCTAGGTGAAGCTGAATCAAATTTGACAGTAATATCTATAAAAAAATCTCAATGTAACACTCGAAAATTATATCCTCACACATTTTCTTATTTTTTACGATGAATGGGATTTTTTTTTATTAGAGTCACTATCACTTATATTTCTCATACTTTGATCTTAATTTTTAGACTCAATTGCAATTACTGTCTGTCTAACAAATTTTCTATTTGAGTTTTCATCTGATCCCAGTTTGAATCAGCGAGGATTCTCCAAAACAGTCAACTTTGCTTCAAATAGGGTTGCTAAGATACAAATTCCTCTTTCAGTAATAAGTAAGTTTACATTAATATATTATATAACTATGACAAAATATATTGAAAAGTAATTCATTGAAAATGCAATATTACCAACCAATCAATACCAGAAATATTTCTATTATATGCATTAAATATAGTGTTTAAGAAACCGTAGTTAATATGACAGCATTTACATGAAAAATAAATCATGTTTTAAAAATATTTTACTGATATTCTTAAAAACAATTTAGAATAATAAGAATTTTTTAAAAATCACAATAAAGAAAATTAAATAATTAGCTGTAAAAAAAGTTTCGACTATTTTCAATTTTCAGCTCTGCTTCTGATATAATACCGTTTTCAAAAAAAAATATTTTCTGATGCGTTCAACGAACAAACAAATGATATTTATATAATGAAATCTTAAAATTCACTCAATATTCAAATTTACAACCCACTTTCTTTTAATTGATAATAATTATTTCGATAGAAACGTTTCAGATAATTCAATAGTTAAAACAACGTTTATATTGCTACACGATTTAAAATATACGTAACTTTTCATACAGTATTAGTATTTAAAATTTTTTAGATTATAAAGAATAGCTCTTTCACAAAAAATATTTAATATAACTAGGAAAATGATTTTTATATGTAATAGTTATAAAAATGCATCAAAGTTTTTTAAGATTAAAATCTAAATAATCTTAACATTTTAAATGTAAATTAATAATGAAAAAAATGCTAATTCTGCTGATGACTTTTCGTTTTGTCCGCGAAATAAAAAAGAAAGCTAAAAGGGGTAAAAATGGCAATAAAATATTGTAATCAATTTATCATTATTTTATTTTTGTCTAACTTGTTAAAAGATTTAATTTAGAATTTTACCTCAGGTTGAATAATATGAAAAATAAAGATGCCCTCACTAACTTAAAGCGTAATGAATTTAATTGTATGAATTAATAGCACAAATGCACCCATGACTTAATATTTTCCTCATTATTTCAGGATGTTTGAAAAAATGTAAAGGAAAAATTATATTCTTTCATAATACTTTTATAAACTTTTATCGATATTTTCCAATTAAAATGATTTTAAGCATTAATTTTTGCACAATTCATTAATGATAGTACTAAAAAACTACAAACCATAAAGTTAATGGAATATTTATGAAACTAACTTATAAAATAAATATTTCCAGAGTGAAAAACTATTTAAAGGAAGGTACATTGTATTTAGAGCGTGGCAATGCTGCTACATCTGTAACATAAATGGATTAATTAAATTCAAAATAAATATTAATTTTAAATGATAAACATGAGTAATAATGGAACAAAAAAAAGAGAGAAAGATGAATTCGGCCTGAAGACTTTGTTAAGAAATCATCCTCAGTCAGGGATTCAAACCAAGGATTTTCCTTGTAAGGGGTATTGACTTTTGTTCAAGTATTGACACTTCGTGTCCCAAAAATCCCAAGACATTGAGGTATTTTGAAGACAAGAATTAATATCAATAAAGCAATGAAATTATAATTGTACAATAATAAACAAAATATTATTTTAGGACACAAATCCAAGCAAAGTCACGATAAAATTGAAACAAACAAAACCACTATAAGACGAATATCAAACCATAAACAGAAAAACATCAGTAAGATATAGAAGCAAAGAACATACAGTTGAAAGCACATGTATTCCAAAAGGTGTATTTAGATGAAAACCAAATTTACTATTGCAAACAAACTAAACTAAATTCAACTTTCTCGCGCTTAAAGCTGAAAACGCCTATAGCGCTTGGTCAAAGTGTCTTATCTGAAATAGAATGATCACAGCACCATCTGTAAGTTGAAATAAAAACCAAAGGAAATAAACTAGAAAGCATATCTTTAGCAGTGAAAATATAAGGATATAGATTGGAAAATAGATAAGCCCTTTCTGATTAAAACTTGTATATCGTAATAATCTTAGAAAATAATCATTTATTCATTTTTGCCATTAAAACTTAATATTTATTTCTAATTTTATTTATGACAATACTTTCGCTTAAAAATTTTTTTAATTGCACTAAAAATTTATACATTATATATATACGAAGAAATAGGAATAGTTATTAAAAACAAGCATAATAAATAATATTTGAATCATATTTTTGAACTGTCAGTTTTTGATAGTTTAAAATAAGAAACACTCAGCTGAAACAAGAAAAGTTCTGTTTTTATCTATGGTTCATGTGTATGCTTCTGCAATAAGAAACAGATTAACAATCACTCATAATTTTTACAAAGAACTAAAATTATTAAATTTTTCTTACCAAAATGATTAAAAGAGATTGTAGAGCTGTAATATAAAAAATATATGAACATGTACTAATATATTTTATGTATTAAAATATGGCCTTCAAATTATCTTATTATTTAGAATAAGACTTGTCTCCCGATTTCTCAAGGCAAAGGTAATTTGATTTAAAGATATGAATTAACAAATAGAAGGATTTTATACCCAATAATTTAATATCTGTAATATTGCCGCATTGAAAAAAGACAGTCGAATCTCCATGACCGAATGGTCATGGCACTGTTCTCATGATCAAGAGACCTGGATTCGAATCCCACTAGAGACAATGCGATTAATAGTATATGTAAATACTTAATTCCTTGATTTTATGTTTTCCTTTATTTCATGTTTCAGAAGATACTGGACATTTCTTTAGTTTATCAGACAAGTGTTCTGCACTTTTCTTACTGTCTCCAGAAGAGTATTCTGGAACTTTCTCTGCTTGTATAAAAGCAGAAGATTTTTCAGTTACTGTGTTCTGAGTTCAGTTAATAAATTGGTTTAGTTCTACCTCTTGTGTGCGTGTCATTTAGTTCTATACTATAGTTCTACGTGACAATATTTCATTCTATTCATTTGAAAATTCTAATTTTGAATCATTTCATTCAAAAATGAAATTTGCAGACTTTATTTTGAATTAATCATGCAAATAATAATTTTGAAATCATTAGATAATTTCTCTTATTTTATTTGTTTTATAGATTAATTCATAATTCTCATATACAATTTTCCTTGAATCTTCTTTAGTAATTAATAGAATATATGTTTATTTATAAATGAATAACATATCAACAAACTATTGTTATGATAATTATTAAAATCTCTTTAATATCAATTGATCTTTGTTTTCAGGCTTATACTTTTATAGTTTCAGGGGATTGAATAACATTTGCATTTCAATAAAATTGAATCCATACTTCCTACGTTAGAAGAATGATGCATGTTACATCAAAATTTTAGATATTTTTTATTTAAAACGCTAGCAACAATTTAAAGTTGGTAGTTAATTCTAGTTATTTCATTCAAAGCAATCAACAATTATTTTAAGTAAATATTTATTAAATCATAAAGCCTTGCTTATCAATCATTTATTCATTACATTTGTGATTCAAAATGTCTTAAATTCCATTCAATAATTAACAATCCTAACAAATAACTCAATATCATTATTAAATACTAATAGTTTTAACATTGAAAATTCTCAATATTATATAGAATATTGATATGAAATATTTTTCATATCAAATCCTCCAGCATTTTTATTAATTTTGTTCGAAATATATTTTGTTCAAACAATAATTATTAGAAGAAAACATTCGAAGCCTTTAATTACATTTTACACAAAAGAAAGCACACAGAAGAAGTAAACGAGAATATGATTTACCAATTCTCAGTTCAATCGAATGTCTTTCATTCAGCTAATTTTACAATTAATCATGCGACGAAGACTTTGTCTATGTAGCAAAAGCTTGAAAAATAAGATCCAAATATTGGGTCTTACTAGACGTTTCATTTACTGTTTGTGCAAAGGATTTCAGCTATATATATTTCCAGTAGAATAATTTATGTTGAACTTTGAGATTCATAGTGTATCTCTAAGAACGAAAGTAATAAGGCATTTGTACGTAAAGAGTTATAATCATTTAAATAGAGTTGTACTTTGCGTAACTTTTACCGACGAAACTGTTTCGCAATCTTCGCAGATAAATTCATTGTCGAGGGAAATAGTTATCCATTGCTTTGCGTTAGAGAAAGCTAATTTCACCTCTCTTTCTTTCTGCAGATTATTCATGATTGCAATGGGAAGTTTCCTTAAAATCTGTGAGGCATTATACCAGAAATTTTTACAATTGCTGGAACTTAAATTGTTAGTTCTGTTGCTTATAATTACAGTCTGAGTTGCGCTGTTTAAAAATGCTTAATGTAGGAGTCACCGGAGTACTAAAGAATTGTTCTGAAATTAGCTAGGAGAACTTGTTTAAGTGTTAAGTTTCGAATTTGTTTATTTTGAAATGTCATTAACAAGTATTCTAAATTTGTACATCTGAGTTTTTAAATAATATGTCTGTAAATTAGTTTGCTTTATGGGTATGGAAAATAATAATTTAGAATCAAGCTGATTAATATGCATGACTTTAAAGTTGTAAATTTGATATTTTTTTAAAAATCATTTAAATATTGATTTAAATATTTACCATCGATTTTTTAAAATCATTTAAATATTGATTTAAATATTTACCATCGATTTTTTAAAATCATTTAAATATTGATTTAAATATTTACCATCGATTTTTTAAAATCTTCCAATAAATTGGATCGCACCCTTCGCAAAATGCTATATTAAATGTAAAGTTTTAAGTAAATCAAGTAGAATACGTAAAGACAAGTAGAAAACAAACAATTGTGAAATACTGATATGATAAACCAGAAGTTTGAGTCTTGAAATATATAAAACAAGCAAATCTATTGACATTGAATAAATATTTCAAAATCCAGCTAGATAACAATTATATATACAGATGGTTCAAAAGATGAAAATAAACTAGGAGCTGCAATAGTAGTATACTACTATGGGAAAGAGATCGATAAAAGTCTTGTGAAATTATCGAACCATGCTGCAAGTTTCCAGGCAGAAGTGCAAGCTTTAAAGATGGCCATTGAATATTGTGAAAGGGTGGAGGACGGACAGAAGTGCTCAATTTTTTTCATATTCTCTGTCAGTCCTATAAGCCATAGAATCATCTCACAATTGTAATAAAGAAATATGGATGATAAAAGAAAAGATAAAAAATGAAAAAACTAACAAGTGGATAGAGTTGAATTGGGTTAAGGCCCATATTGAGATATATGGTAATGAAGAGGCGGATCAATTTGCAAAGTTGGCGGCACAGAAAGAGGGTGTTGATATGGTTGTCCCCAAATCAAATGGTGTCTTAAAATGCGAATTAAGAGAAGAAATAAAGCTGCAATGGTTTGACAGATGGTATATGTCCAAAAACGGAAGAGTAACTTTAGATTTTATTCCTAATCCAGAAATAAAAATAAGAAGATACCATCCACTGATAATTCAAATTATATCAGGACATGGGATATTTCCTTCATATTTGGAAGAATGCAGGACAATAAATACATTTGTGGAGGAATCGGTACTGTTTACCACTATTTAAAGGAATGTATTAAAATCTCGGAGTTAAGAAAAAAAAATCTGAAAATTATAAATAATGACTTAAGTACAGTATTGATGGTACCAGGTGATCTTAAAACTAATCTTAAAGGACATGATGTCAAAAATTGTTAGTTTTTTACCAACTATTTGAGAGTTTGTAGATAAGGAAGAAGGGCAGTAATTGACCAGTTTGACAAATCGGTCAAAGCAAGGATGGACAATGCTAAAGATAGCATTCGGCCACAACAAATCCTGTCGATACTGCTACGTTCAGTGGTGGCGGGGTGGTCGGCTGTACACAAGAAGATAACAATTATATATACTTTACGTTCATATAATCTTGAAATAGTAAGATAAAGATGCCTTAATATGTATTTCTGTCATAATAAGCGCAAGAATGTGTATATCTTGTGTATGTTGAAATGCTGTTAAAAACACTACACTATTTTAAGAATTTGTTATTTTAAGAAGCCCTTCTCGCTCATTGCAAAGGGAAGAGAAAATATCGCAATATTATGAACTTGTAAAATAGGAAGAAAGAATTCTTATTAGAAATTATCTCTATATATGTCTTTGTAGGATTTTTTAATGTTATTAATTTAAATATTCCATATCATGCCCCTCCGGTTGTCAATTTTTTTAAACCATTGAAAGGCTAGCCCAGAAACAAGAATCAAAATGTGATAATTAAACATTATATTCTCTGCTGCTTTCTTAATCTTCTTCATTAAAAGGTTTTAAGCCTATACCTGTGCCTTGGAAATGAATTCCTCACTGAGGTCGAGCTATTTTCAAAGAATTTTTCTTCAAAAGGGCGACCAAAATGTTGTCTATTTCCTCTTAAAGGTTTTCCGGAAAATTGCGAAACTTTAAATATTAGAGCTGAGCCTAGCATCTCCATAAAATAATATTTTGGCATTCGAAAGTCACTTTGATCTGCAGAAAAATCCTCCATTTTTGTTTTACCATCAACCGTATTATTAGAAGCAATCAATTTTGCTAGGCCAAATGGGATGAGAACACTACCAATATACAAGGTGATCAAAATTAAAACACCCGTACTCGGAGCTCTCTATATAGTGTAAAGGTCCAAACTTGTTGAACATACTATTCAAGGTGTGGGGAGACAGAATATGCGAAAAAAAAAATTAGTTCCAGAAATAGATGGCGCTGTACAACAGAAAACATGCTAAAAACACGGTAGGAATTTTCCTTTCTAATTTCTATTGCTGGTATAGAAAAAAAAAGATTAAAAAATCAAGAAACTGAAACTGCCATTGTAACTGCAATATCGAACTGTAAGCACAAAAATTTGCATAAACTCTTGGTTTGCAGCTACTGTTCTATGCATAAAAAAGATAAAGTCATTCTTATCAGCGATGGCTTGTGAAGCTGTTTTATGAAAACTAAGGAAATGCTGCAGTTGCACTTCGAAAGTTTCGTCGACTTGAGAATTTATGCAAAGGACCAACAGATATCAAAACATACTCGAAAATTTTGTTGCATCCCAAATGCAACAGCGCCAATGCTTTGATCCAATTACCTTTATGAAAGATGAAGCGCCTCCACACATAGGCGAATGATAGAGTAATTAGTCGTGCGTTTCCGGAAACCTAATCATCTCATTCTACATGTCTTAATACCTGTGATTTTTGGCCTTGGGAATACTTAAAAAATCTTGTTTATCGAGGATGTCTGGTAATCTTGGCAGATTTGAAAGATAACATCACTCTGCTTATGAGAAGCATCTCAATCGACCAATTACGATCCGCAGTTGAACAAGCTGTCCACAGAATGCAAACTTTACACCCGGAAGAACCAAACAATAAAACCAAAAACATCCATAAAATATAAGAGCAAATAACATACCAGTTAAATGTAAAAATAATCAAATGTTTTTATAAAAAAAATATAAACTTATCACTGCAGATAATTATATCAAACTAAATTCAACACTCCCTCGCTTAAAGCTGAAAATGCCTACAAAAAGCATTGTAGGCGCGAAGTACGCGGGTTTCAGTACCTCGGCATCAAATGAAATAAATTGAAGAATCTCAGTGCCATCTATTGAGTTGAATAAAAGCTAGAAAGCATATTTTTAGTTGTGAAAATATTAGAATTTAGGCTAGAAAATAGATAAACCTTCTCTTATTAAAACTTCTATATTGCAATAGTTTTTGTGAAGATCATTAAAAGTTAAGTTTTTAATGAGATTGTTTGTTGCTTCAATGTAAGAAATTTTATTACACATTTTTTTTAGTTATGTTAAATTGTGAGAAAATCAAATTTTTGAAAACATTAGAGTTTAAATTAGATTGGTAATTACTAAGTTTAATTACTTTGAAGTTAAATTCATTTCTATTATAGTAAATACCCATTAAAGTTTTTCCATCAGAAATTTCTATTTTTAAATCCAGATAAGTAGCATTATGTTGATTTTCGTTCGTTTCAGTTAAACTTAAATCTTTTGGTCGACAATCAATAAGAACATTAGCGTTATCTATGTTTAACAAAAGTAAAACATCAATATATCTTCAGCCGTTTAAAAAATTAAATTTAATTATTTTTTTCTCATAGTAATATACAAATATATAGGCTAAAGCATTTGAAAAGCCTTTCCCATTGAAATTCCCTTCATTTGTTTATAAAAATTAATCTCATTATAAACATAACTTCCGGAAATATTAAATTTGTAAAATTCAAACCAGTTACTTTTTGTAATAAAATATTTATTTAAATATTCGTATATTAAGTATTTTTAGCATAGTTTTATTTGATAACTACTTGAAAGAAAAAAAAAACCCTTTTAACCTCAACAACTCGGTTCAAATCCAAAAGAGCCGAAAATTCTAAAATATTTTTTAAATTTTGAATGGCTTTTGAAATATTTTAAACAAATGCAATTTTATTAAGCATTTGTAATTAGTTTTAGTTGCTCTCATAGCATCTTATCATGATTAAAGCTTTTCAGTAAAGATTATTCTTTAAAAAAAATCAAAATTTCACATTTTTAGTTCATTTAAACGACAGGAGAAGGAAAAAGTCGCATATTGCTGATACTCTAATAATAATAAAATCGAATGTGTTTATTGGAATTCTGCAAGGCAGAATGCTTCACTTAGAATTAACAAATTTGACATCAACTTTTGAGGGTTGAGAATGTACAACTCTACCCATTTTTTCGAAATTTTAAATGCTATTTTAATTAAATAATACGTAAAATCTTGGCGCTTTCCGTTTGTAACCTTCAAAAATATTATTATTCAAATGTATTTTACACCATTTTAAATTAAATATTTTTTTTAAAGACATTAATTTATTAGTCAGGAAATTTTTTTCTTCTGGTGTTTGTCAAGTTTTTGAATATATTTTTTGTATAATTTTCATCATTGTTACAATAGATTTCAAATACTTTTCATTGTTTCATCAAGTATTTAATCGTGCGTTATTCTTCCAATGTTGAAAGCTAAGGAAGAAATATTTGATTATTATCTTCGCAATTTACATGATGAATTAGATTATGAAATTATATTATCCCGTAAATAAATTGCAATTAGAAGATATATTGCACGGAAAATGATAATTTTAAAGACTTTTAATGTTACTGAACTAAATTTCTATAAGAATGTTTTGAACTTAAGAAACGAAATAGGAGTAAGGCTATTACAATAATATGACAATATCCATCAGAGATTGCTGGTGACTCTCCAACTGGTTGAAAGTATAAAATCGTCTCAATCGTCTCATTGAGCTCGAACATAGAAAGCTGCGATATTATTATTAATCCTCAAACCGGCTGAAACATAAAAAATCGTTTTCTGAAATTTTTCCTATACTACCTCCGATATAGAAAATCGTTAATAATTTCTACGTTTACAATAAGCACAGTTTTAAGATAATGAATAGTCTATGGTCAATAGGGTAAAAAAACGTTGTTAAGGATAACCTTTAAATTATTCATAAGATATTTAATTGGAATTAATCATAACTTGCTTTCTCAGAAAACAGACTCCGACCGGAGGTGTCTATTAATGAATATAGGATTTCTTCATTAATTACAAAACAACTATACAAAATAGGATACATATTATTTTAACAGCAAAACAGTAAAAAAAGTGGATTTTTTTTACCGTCTTTACTTTGCCAATTAAAAAAAACTTTAATTCTATTAGGTTATTTTTTTTATTTACAATCATTAAGAATATGGAATATTTCACATTGATTGAAAAACGATGAACTTCTAAATAAGGAATCGCCTTCTTTTAAAAGAAGAATTCAGTGAAAAGAAATATTTGGGATCGAAAATTTTGAAGAATCAAACATTTTTTTGAAGGAAAATAATTTTTTCTGAAATTTTCTGATCTCTCTTCATAGTATTGAATATTAATTTTTATTCCTTTAAATGTAATTTTATGTTTTTGAATGAAAAAAGAAATATATTTGAAACGGTAATAAATTAGTAAAATAAGAATCCGCAAACATTACTCCAAAGCAGAATGCATAGTAAATAATTAAAATTTCAAGAATCAGTGATTTTATTATGTTTAAAATGTGTTTAATTCTACAAAGGTTTAAACAGCAAGAGAATGAAAAAGAAAGTAATAAAGAAATGGAATCATGACACTATTATTCCTTTATTAATATTGGTTTCAAATTAATTTTTTTTACTTTTATAAAAACTGCTGTTAAATTACCTATTTGTGTATTCAAAGGATATAATGAAAACAATTAAAATATATTTGTCTCTATTATTAGCAATTTAAAAGAGGACATTTTTATAATATTAAAAGAATAAGAAAAAAATTTCTATTTTTATCATGTAAATTTAAAAATTTGTAACGTAATGTGCAAAATATATTAATGATTATATTTCGAGTACGCCTTTGTGCAAAAATGAATTAAAATGAAAAAGTGAGGAATAAATTTTTAATTGAAATTATTCAATTACTCTCTTCCTTTAGCTGATAATATTTTTTTTCTGTTTAATTTTAATCAAATTTCTTATTTATTTTATGTTCAAGATTTTCCCAACGAAGTATTTTTAATCAAGCTAATGTAGACATCAAATTCGAGTAAATTTAAATATTTTGCACCTGCATTGTTTATTGTGCACACCCATCTTCTTGCTAAAATCTGTTTTTATGATATCCTAATATTATTAATGGCGAAACTATACAGACAACCTATTTTCTAATTGTGTTATATTTTAATATTTTTTTTCTAGACATCCATTTTTTAGTCAATTATGTAAAATATGTAGATAAAAAACAGATTTTTTTCTTATGGAAGAAAATCACAGGATTAAATTTTTCATGATAAAATAAAAATAATTTGAATTTCTTTGTAACAATGGAAATATTGTTGAAAACACACAATGAACAATAAAAATATTGTTCAAGAAAATATTTCTCAAAAAATTCAGGGAAAAATTTATGTCATTACAAAGATAAAATTTTGAATTTTAAAATGGTATAATAATTTTTCTAAATAATATTTTCAGTACTT
Source organism: Argiope aurantia (assembly GCA_026543865.1). Lineage (NCBI taxonomy): Eukaryota > Metazoa > Arthropoda > Arachnida > Araneae > Araneidae > Argiope > Argiope aurantia. The sequence continues at coordinate 68,898 of JAPMOR010029237.1, forward strand.
ACAACAGAATTCAAAATTCTATTTTTAATTGATTAAAATTAAAAAAAAATTTCATTCCTTATTGCCTATTTTTATCAAGTTAAAAATATATTTATATCAAATATGACAATCTAGGTCTAACTAGATATATATTTTGCACCTAATATTAGAATTCCCTATAACTAAAGTTAACATTTTCTATGAATTTATTTTTTGCACTTTATAATGAATATCAGACAAACCAATACTTTTAAAAAATTAAACAATCAATAATTTAATTTTTTTAAAGAACTCTATTTCAGAGTATTAGAATTTTTTAGTCAATTTAATCAAAATTCTTTCGAATTATCATCGTGAAATAAAAAATATATTGAGATCATTGTCAAATAAAATAATCTCTCAAAAAATATATTTTGATGACTGGATGTCTAATATCTGTTTTCTTCCATAAACTTGGCGAAACTAAATTTCGGCTTTATAATTTCAAAAGTATAGAAAAGAAGCATTCAAAAACGTTGAACTTCATTGAATATTTATTAAAATATATTCATTGGTGAAACTGAATAAAAACTGCACAAACGTTTTTTTTTCTTATTTGAAGTACAATTTTTAAATTAAAAAAATTTGAAATCCTAAATCTTAAAATCGTCTAAGGTTTCAATCAAAGACTTCAAATTTCGTTTGAAGTATAAAGAATAATTGAATGGAAGGAACGTGTGCGATTTCGATTTGTTACTTTATAGAAATTATATAGCTTATGGAATTGTTATTTAGAAGTATTCATGAGTATTATAAATATCAATATATTTAAATTTTTTAATACAATTTTTTTTCAAAATTTTCCTTTCTTTTATATTCGATATGCATATATCATTAACGAATTAATGAAAGGCATCTGAGAATTGTTTTGAAGTCAAAGTTGTTAAGAAATATTTCTTATTGAAATCTAAATTCTGTAAAATGCTTACAACACCGATTAAATCTTTGCCTCAGATTGTCAAGATTACTTTTCAGTCGACAAATTTATTTAAAAGTCATTTCAGAATCAACTCAATGAAACGAGGATTTGTGAATCAATATTTAGTTAATTTTCATTGAAAGAACTTTTCGAATATGTTATTTAATTCATATGGGTAGAAGGACTCTTCAGATAGAAAGAGTGTAATGATTCTCAACGAGCAATTGTTGTTTTAATGGGCATTCAACGAGAATAATGCAATTTGCCATATGCCGATAAAAAAAAGACTATAATCATTCTTTGAAATAGATGTTCGAATTCGAAGTGATTCCCTTCTCATTTTCGTCTTTCTTGGGAATATCTGAAATTTAAATCAGTATTATCTTTTAAATTAGGTAATGACAGTTAAAGTACTTATGTTCAGCGTGAAGAAATGAATTACGGCGGTGGAGTTTCCGAGTGGAAGAGTAATGGCAACGATGCGGTTGCAATTTGTTAGAGTAGCCATGGCAATCAGATTAAAAGGGTTTTGTTTGATCTTTGTTTGAAAGTTTGTAAAATGAAATTTGACATTGTTTCATTTATTAGATACGTTGTGTATAAAAGTTTCAATATCCTTCATTTTTCATTAAAAGTGTCCGGCTTTTATTGTATGTTTTTTTCCTACATCTTGAATGTAAAGAAGTTTAATTACCTTTCAGTTAATAATGCAATGAGGTGAAATTATAAATTTGAAATATTTATAGATAATATCTTAATGCCAGTAGATTGAATTATTTTAATGCCAATTAAGATAAAAATAAACATTGAGTTTGTTTCATTTGTTCACAAAAATGTTTGAGATTTTATTACTAAATATTGCAGTTAACAATAAAAAAAGTTGTTTAGATTTTTAAAATTAAATTTTTTTCGATGGTTGATCGGAGATGAAACGTGATATATGCCTATTTAACTGCATTAGCATATTTTGAATTTTAAATATGCTAATTTAATAATGCTATTTTTAATAGCATTTCAAATTGGTGACAGGAATATGTCAAGCACTTACATTTTATTTGTATTTCAATGCCTTTACCTTTCATCAAAATTATTTTTTCCATATTTGAGTTTAAAATCAAAGTTATAGAATATATTTAACATCAAAATTAAAGAAAAAATTACTCAGTGAAATCCGTTTCATACCAAATAATAAATTAAGGGAATTTCTGCTAATCAGTAAGAAAAAAATTCCTCCAAACTGAAGTTGGAATTTTTGACCATTTAATCAGTCCTTTTAATAGGATTTTTAATGTAGAGCTTATTGCTCACACGCCATCATCGTTACTATCCATTTTATAAATGGTCTGAAAAAATTGAACAATAAAAGCAACACTTAATTTACTGTTATTTTTGTTAAGCATTTAAATTCTTTGAATACAAGAGAGGAATTGAAGGTATCTCCAGTATTTATTATCCCGAAATTGCTTTCAAATTTTACTTCTTGAAAATGAATAGCCAAATATGGTATTGATCAGAATTATTTAAACATCTTTTCTTCATTTCTGGTATTGTTGCCAAAGAAGTCTTTCTTTCTCACTTTTTTTTCTGAAAAATTTTGTCATTACCTTGCAAAAAACGCAAATATATGAAATCAAATGATGATGAAATGGAGACTCAATTCTTTCTGCTAACATATATAGAATAACTTGGAAAGGAAATGGTCCCGTAGTCTTAAGATATGAAGCCCAAAATTTTTTTATTGCGTTTTTGAAAAGTATAATTTACAAATTAAGAAAATTAGGATTAGAAAAAGGTTTCTATTTGCTTGATTCTATATTATTGTAAAAAGGAGCAAATAAAAGACGAGATATTTTAAGATAAATTAAAATATTTCGAATACAAATATATTTAATTAAAAATATATATAATTCAATCAATTTACAATTGCAAAAATAGTTGTGTTTTGTAGATAATTGTTGAAAAAAAGGGAAATTTTTATTATTGTCTTTTCTAATTTCTTAAAGAAACAAAAAAATTCTTATTTTACACTTAAGTAATAAAATACATTTTAAAAACTATTGTCAAGATATACATAAAGACAGATTAAAAATAAGTATACACGCAGTTCTGTCTGTCGCTTGAATATTTGTTTTCTACAAATAAATCTGAATGTATTACAAAAAAAAGAAAAAAAGAACACGTATTTACATCATTCTGCTTTCAAAAGTAAAAGCTGAAAAGAGCTTTCAGCTTCATAGGATTAGATGTTTATTCAATCGAGACCATCAATTTTATTTTGCAAACATAAATGAACTGCAAAATGGAGTATGGAAATTTGTATCGAATTCAATCTCGTGTACGGAAAAGTAATTTATATTGGAATCGTTTAATGCAATTTTTACACTGAACCCGCATCTAATTTTATTTTAGCTTTTCTAAAATATATAACATTCTATAACATATTTTAAGAGAAATAGCGGTTTTGTTTATAATCAATTTATGGATCGCGTTTCGTTTCAATTTTTTTTACTCCCTTGAAGCCAAAGAATAATTTCAATTTCATTTATTTTCCTGGGTATTGAATTTCAGATACATTTATAACAAATGATCTTTTTTGAAACATTTTTTTGCCCATTGATATTCATTTCATTTTAAATTCCAAATTGTAAACATTTTCACTTTTAATTTGGTTTTGTATTATTTTTTATGTGAAAAATTAATGTATTATTAATGAATTAATTATCCTTCTACAATATGAATAACAAATATTGAAATCAACTGCGAAGTCTGAAATATATGCGCAGAATGATTTTCTGAGATTCTTTAACATGATTTTACTAATTCTTTCTTCATTATTTTATTCTAAAGATTGACAATTTCAAATTTGAAGAAAATGTTTAAGCCATCATAAAATTAGCAGTCGAAATTTACTGAATGTATATATAAAATATTAAAAATGAAGGTTATTAACTCAATTGCATTTTGAAATTCGAGCGGCATTTTTAAACCTAATAAAACTTTCTACCATCCTACATGATAAAAATAGAATTAAATTCAGCCAAGTTCCTTAAACAAAATTTTTTATTAGTTGCCATACTAAAAATACATATATTTTCTACACTTTTTTAAATATTAAATCATAATATGGCTATTTCAGTTAAATAGATAATGAAATTAATATTTTAAAATTATTCATTTATTATTAACATTTTTGTCCAATTAGAAAAGATGTTTTACAAAAATACAATTTATAAAGGCGTTGCGGTTAAGTATCAGATAGTGCATTTTTTTAAAAAATGAGTATACATATATTTTGCTATGTGAAAATAAATAATAAAGTTGCTTTTTCACAATATAAGCAATCAATTGGATCCTATATGCTTTGAATCATTAATATTGTGCACCAAGGTTTGCTAATCAATTGAATTCTAAACAACCTTTACTTAAAAATCTTATTTTGTCTCCGTCTGCAAAATTAGTTATTTTTTTTTTACTAAAACAATTATATTCCTAAGTAAAAGAATATTGAAAGTAAATTTTGCGTTGAAATGCCTTTTATTTCCTGGTATACAAAATAGAGAAATCACTGGTTATTATGCAAGTAATTCGAAGTCGAGATTTTCACTAATATCCATGATTCATATCTCCCTACTTTCGAAAACAAAGTTTTGGTGTTATGTCTGCATGTGAGCACAATATTACTTTGAGCTAATGATATATAGACTTCAGAACAAATTTTTAGATTTCTATCAAATTTTGAAAGAAATCAATTCAGATGAAGTCTGCCTTTTTGTGTGGTTGTTCTGGCAGAAGTGAACGCAATAATTACAAAATGCAAGAAGCTAGATAGATAAAATTTTGTACAAAGTTTAAGAAAATTATAGATTTTTATTACATTTTGAACCAAATCTGTCAAAGGGTTATTAGTGATTAGTACTTTCGCATGTATGTAAACGCAGTGCATGAATATTATGCATGAATATTTTGGGAAAACACTCCAACAGGTTTTTTTTGTTTTTTCAGGAAACATCAACACAAATGAAAAGTAAAGCAATAGCCACATGTAATATAATTCTAGACAATTAGAAACTATATAGATCATCTGTTAGCATGAAGAAAATAAAACATCGAAAAGTTTTGCATGGAAATTCTCTGACATGCTAAATAATAATTTGTTTACATTTTTGTAAGCATATTCGCAAGTTCAGTCTAAATAAAATATTGACTTCCCACAAACCACGAGAATCTTAAATTATTAAATAAGAGATCCTGGTCAAAAATAAAAAAAAATATTGCCGATCCTTCTTGGTAAATTTCGACAAAAATTTATAAATAATAATATCGCATGCATTCTTTTTGATTTGGACAGTTAATATAAGGGATAAATGAATATTACAATCTATGTTATATTATAACTATACATATAGTTAAACAAGTAATCTGAAAATTATATCATTCCTTTATTTATGCTTGCATAAGGGATCAAAATGTTTTTAACTAGTATAATTTTTCCTCGAAACCTGTTTATATATTTTACCAAAAAGTATTTTCCGATTCTTTATTTTATATTTCTATATTATGTAAATGCTAAAAATTCTCATATTTTTAGATGAAGTTAAAAATATAAACGAAATTGTAGATTGGTAAAAAAAAATCACATGTAAAATCACAGTAAAAAGGAAATATGAGGGAAAAGTTCCGAAATGTAAATTTTGGTATTCAGTAACAGCTCTTCTAAATTCCTTTGATTCTTTGATCCAAGATGCTCAAAACCATCCTTGCATCCATTATTGTAATATAAATACACGTCCATCAAAATATTTTTATTGAAAGTCATCTACATTTTTTAGAATTATTGTGAAAGTGTAGTCGTTATAATATATAATTGTCTTGAAAATCAATGGACAGGAAACGGTGCGCAGATTTTCCATTTATAATGTCGTAAACCTTCCACATACTCTGTTCTAAAAATATTCATTCATTCTCTTCAAAGTAATGTAAACAGATACCGTTTGTCGAAAAAAAATTTTTTTTTTTATTCAAAGACGAATGAAAATGCAAATTGAAAGGTTGTGCCGTACATTAAAACTGGAAAAAGTGTGATTGTCGATCGCACTTTCAATAAAATTAATGTGAATAAATATCTTATTTTTCGTCTATTAAAATCCTATTAATTTTGTATATATTTAATAAAATAATTGGATACAAAGATAGCCAAATTAATAAAAAAAATACATTACATTAAAAATAAATAATAACATATGAAATGATTTGTAAATTTTCTATTAATGGAGCTTATCTGCTTTATGAAATTTACTATTGCTCTCACGTGGAACAAAATGTTAAATAAGACTTGAATTGTGCTAAGAAAATATTAAAATAAATCATGTTATTTGCATTAATTAATTACATTAGGGGATATTAAGCGAAAATACAGACATAAAGAAATATATTTGAAATCTATCTTTTCATCCTTTGAGGCCTCAAGGAATATAATCCCAGATTAATTGATTAAATTAAATGTTTAGATTTTTTGCGAAAACTTCCCAATAATAGATTTATATCTTTCACAAACAAAAATTCTAATGCAGTGCTTTTAATTAAAAAAATTATGATTGCAAAATTACCACTCAAATGCCAGGTTTTTGAAACATGAATATGTAGTGTGTTTGCTCTTATCAAAAATTAAAGTTAATTCCTAAATCTTCTAAGGTAGGCTTACACTTTCAGTAGAAAAATGCTTTAAATAATTAACTTTTATATTAAGTCAATAAATTCACTTAAGAATAAGTTATGTTGTCTATCCATATTTATAATAAACCTCAGCGTGTGTGTGTTGGCGCTGTACAGGACAGACCGTTTGACCTATAGCTACCAAATTTTTGACGTATACCTTGGAAGTCAAAAATATGCACTTAGGAGAGATTTTTTGAATTTTTAATTATAATTTTAGTTAATTAAAAACTCAGTGAAATTGCGGCATTTTTCCGCTGTAACTTTCAGAAATATTACTTCACAAAATTGATTTTTACATTATATTTATAATCAAAAAATATTTTTTAATGATAATGTTTTAACACAAATTAAATTTCAGGTTTTAATGATTTTTTTAAAAAATAATTTAATTATATGCTTCAAGAATTTATTTCGTACAAAATAAAAATAAAATTTAAGCTGCACGTGCATGGGAAAAAATTAACTTTTAAAAAATGTTGCCATCATATTGACAAAAGCTCGAATTACAAAAATAAATCAACTATTATTGCAAATTAAACATGTAAAAATGTAATTTTTAGCACGTGTCCGTATGAAATGAAATCAATGATTTTTCTAAAAAGTAATTGCAAAGAAAAGTTTTCTATGACTTTTACAGTATATCTATATTATTAATTCAATAAATGAGCTTTATTTAAGGCAAACATGGATTAATATATTATCCTTTCAATTCAAGGCTCTACAGCTAATTTGGAAACCTTTAATAACAGAAATACCCGTGTTAAAATGGTTTAAATGAAGTAATTATATTGTATATAACTTGAGTCAATAAATGCTCTAATAAATAAAAAATGTTTAGCTTTTATTTAGATCTTCAGCTCTGTGAGTCATATTTAATAAAATATTCTCATGACACTAATATTTTAAATAAAAAGAATTGCACTCTAATCAACTAAAACAGTCGTCAAACTGACTGATTTATGAAAATTTGAATATAAATACTCAGTAAAAACGAGCAATTTAAGACCATTTCATCAACCGTCTCAAAGATGATACCACAATCGGCGTATAGAGTTTCCCAAGACTGATTGGCCTAATATTATGAAAATGCTGATTGTTCGAAACTATTCAATTCAAAAGTTCATAAATATATCAGATTTGATAGCAGAAGATAGAAACATTCAGTCATCAAACTTTAAAAGTTGAAGAGCCCAGAATATTTCGCAGAATGTGATTCCTTGGGAGCAAAGGACTGTACACAATTTATACTTCATAATTTTTTAAAGTATATTTATAGACCGAAATAAAATAAATATTGTTTTTCACGTCATTTAAGTCCATTTGAAAAATAAAAATTGAATTTTGTGATGAATCTGCGAAAATGTTGAATAATTCTTAAGATTACATTAATTATGAAACTTATTCTGTAGTACCCAAAAATGCTGCACGACCCTGTTTTCTGTACTTATATTGAAAAGAAATATTTGGTTTCAGTAAAAAAATGTCTTATATTAATTGCAGTTTAATCCTTTCCACTTTAAATTAAAGTTAAATTTTACGAGAACTGACAAAAAATTAGAAAGATACATAGTGCATTATGGCTTAAGACATTTATAAGAGGGGATTATATATATATATCAAATTTTGAAACTCAAAACGTTTTTGATTAAGAAACTATTAAATTACAATTCATATAAAATATTTAATTGAAAATTTTAGTGAGCATTCTGATTGGTGAACCGGCTGGACGCCAAAGTCGGCTAGTATTTTGATAAAACACGCAAGTCCTTTAATCGTATTTAGTTACATATTCTTGACGATTTTAAATAAAAATAACTCGCCATTCCATGATTGAAATTATTCTGGTTACGAATACGAAGCTTTAAAAATCTTTATTTTAGACACTTCTCATTGTTGTCTAGGATAAAATGTGCTTATCAACTCATTGAGATTTCTAACGATGGGTCTTCATTGATCTAAATTAATAAAAATCAAAACTATTATTTTGTCAATTTTGATCTTTAGATCTTTTTCTGTTTAAGATAACCGCGTGAAAAATACTTAACCAGATGCTACATATATTTTTAAATTTTCGCTTATTTGTTAAAGCTAACTTATATTCAAAGTTCAAAGATAGTGAATCAAAACAAATGTTTATACATCTTTATTTTTAAAACGAATTTAAGAAACAAAACATATGCTATGTGGAGATTTTTCTTCATTATAAATAAATTAATACCTTTGAATTTTATTTGACTCCGAAATCTTTGATAATGCATTTGTAAATGAATTCAGTTTTCTAAAAAGCTGTAGAAAAGAAGTGAGAATTTTTTATTTACTTCAGGAAACGTTTGGGCTGTGGCAATAAAGAGAGGAATTATTCGCTAAAAGGAATTTAAAAATGGCCAATGAACTAGACTAGGATTATTTTCTTCAGATTAAACACCAGACGACTTTTCTTTATAAAAGTAAATAATTGAAGCGATTATATTTTTAAATCTTGATAAAAGAAATTCTAGATATTTATAAAATTAGTATTATTCTATTACTAGTATACTATTATAATAATATCATTGATAACACTAGTATTCATAGTAGACAATTTGGTATCAGAATTTTGAAAGTGACAAGTCAGTAATATTATTCCCTAAATAACTCAATTACGCGTCATTTCTTCTTTATTTATGGTTTTTCAAAACATTGCGAGAAAAAAGATGCAATATGAACAAATGAATTTTGAATTTCAGAATGAGCTTTTAACAACATAGTATTCATTAATGATTAATTTAAATTTGTCATTAATCTTATGTTTATTAATGTGATAACAAATTTTTATGTAGAATTTAATTCTTAATCAGAAAGCTGGAAAACCTGCTTTTAATCAGATTATGACTTAAGAGAAATATTCTGAAATTATTTTATGATGTTATTAATGAGACAACTAATTTTATATTAACTAAAGAAAAAAAATTAATATTTAAAAGCTTTGAGAAATTAATATTCTTAAAATTTCTAATGAATCCCTTATTAGCTCTTTATTCGATCATTTAGAAAAATTAAATATTCTTAAGCTTTTCAAAGTATAGCTGGATTCTGTTATAATGTAATGATTCATTGAAAGTTTGCCACATTAGTTCAAAACATTTTCAAGAAATAAAATTGCTTATTTTTAGAAGCATTTAAATTAACTTTTACTAATTCTTAACTCTACTTTCAAGAAAATAGCTTCTTAAATACGGACATCTACTTTTGCATATTCTCTCAAATAAAACTTATAGCTGCCTAATTAATATTTTCTAACAGCTTCCCGTAATAAGCGAAATTTACTTTGAATTTAATTAGCTTAAGACCTTAATTAAATTATGCGGCAAATGTGTGAAGGGTAATAAATACATAGAAGGCTAGTCAAATATTTTGCGTAGTATCAATTTATTTTGCTTATACGAAGCATTTTCTATTTTCTAAAATGGATTTCCTCATTTTGAAACAGAAATCTTCTATAGTTTATTAATTTACATTATTTATAATGGAGAACAATTGTGTTGATACCAATAGTAAAGTCCTTAATTAAATTATGCGGGAAAATGAGTAAAATAAATAAATAAGTGGAAGGCTTGATAAATATTTTGTGTAGTATAAGTTTACAATACTTATATGAAGATACGCAAGGCACATCCTTTTTCCTAAAATGGATTTCCTTATTTTAAAACAGAAATCTTCTATAGTTTGTTAATTTACATTATTTATTATGGGGAACAATTGTGCTGATACCAATAGTAAAGTCACATCACAAATTCATAAATTAGTGTGAAAGCATTATTGAAATTCTTATGATTTGCTTGAAAAATATATTGCAAAATATTCTGTAATCTAAAGCATATATTTTAAGAACAATTAGCTTATTTAATAATGTCATAAAATTTCTATTTAAAGAGTATTTTTTGATTTTCAGCATTATAATCATACAATAATAAACACAATATCATTTCAAAATTGATATCCAATCAAAACCACAAAAAATCAAAACAAACCAAATCATTATAAGACGAACATTAAACCATAAAAAAATCAATAAGATATAGAAGCAAAGAATATACCATTTAAACCATTATTCCAGGGGATTTATTTAAAAGAAAACCAATTTATTATTGCAGACAAACTAAACTAAATTCAACTTTCCCGCGCTTAAAGCTGAAAATGCCTAAGGTGCTTAGTCATCGTGCCACGTCATCACAAGAAATAAATTAAATGATTATAGCGCCATCTATAAGTGGAAATAGAAACCAATGAACTAGAAAGCATATCTTCAGTTATATTAGAATATAGGTTAGAAAATAGATAAGCCCTCTTTTATTAGAACTTCTATATTGCAATATTTTTTGAGAAAATCATTTTTTCATTTTTGCTATTTAAACTTAATATTTATTTCTAATTTAATTAATGATAGTACTCTCACTTAAAAGATTATATAATATATATACAGGGTGTTTCAGTGAACCGTTTCAGAACTTCTAAGAGGGGTAGGGTACATCCTGACAACTCGAAATCATATAGCAATGTGGGGTCGGAAATGCTTTCCTGAAGCGGTGTTGCACACAGAAGCAACATAAGGAAAATAGACCTTAAATGAGAAATCGTTTTAATAATACATGAAAAGAAGCAAAAGGTACATGGATTCAAGTAAGTGTTCGAAGTTTCTTCCACGGGCTACAATGCACGCCTCACATCTCAGACGCATGGATATCCGAACGTTCTTCAATACTCCAGGCATATCTCGAATCTCTCCGGCAGCTACTGCGATTCTTGTAACGAGCTCCTCAGCAGTGTCAACAGGGGTGTCATAAACTAGCGATTTCATATGACCCCAGAAATAAGAACCAAGACATGATAAGTCGAGTGACAGAGCAGGCCAACGCACGGGACCCCCACGTCCGATACACCGTTGACCCGACTTATCATGTCTTGATTTTTATTTCTAGGGTCATATGAAATAGCTAGTTTATGACACCTCTGTTGACACTGCTGAGGAGCTCGTTGCAAGAATCGCAGTAACTGCTGGAGAGATTCGAGATATGCCCGGAGTATTCCAGAATGTTCGGATGTCCATGCGTAGGAGTTGTGAGGCGTGCATTGTAGCCCGTGGAACTTAGAACACTTACTTTAAACCATGTACCTTTTGCTTCTTTTCATGTATTATTAAAACGATTTCTCATTTACGGTCTCTTTTCCTTAAGGTGCTTCTATGTGCAACACCGCTTCAGGAAAGCATTTCCGACCCCACATTGCTATATGATTTCGAGTTGTCAGGATGTACCCTATCCCTCTTAGAAGTTCTGAAACGGTTCACTGAAACACCCTGTATGTATATATATGTAACATATTTTGATTGAAGTAGAATGCAGGTTCGAAACAGTGAAGAGACTTGGTATTTTTAATTACGTTTTATTCTATTAGGAGTGGCAGGCATGATTATATACAAGAAAACGCAGCGCGGCACACACAGAAGTAAGAAAAGTTAAAAAAGGGCGAAACAGATGATCACTAGCCTTATATAACATTGGATTTTTGGCCAGGCGCCAATTCAATACACGTGTGACCTTTGACACCTTTTGAAGGGTAAAAGTATCACTTTCATTTAATACGTAGTACTTACTGATGGCGCATTATTTTTACAAAGGGATTAATTAAACCTAAAGTGGAATTGGACCACGAAATAAGAGAATATTTTAGAATGAAGTTACTACGGGCTAAATTAAGATAAAATCTTGGAAATTAAATTGAAATTAGAATTAAAATATCATTACATATATCGACTTCATTCTAAAATATTCTTTTATTTCTTGATTCCATTCCACTCTTCTATTTAATTAATTCAACACTAGTTCTAAAATTGCTGAATCGGCTAAAAGCCGACTCGTTCCCACTCTCCGAGTGAATGAATAAAATATTGCTAACTTAAATTCTTCTAAAAGATCCCTATAATTCCCTTACCTGTGATTGACACGTGTTGGAAATTATTAAAGTCTCACAGTATATATTCATAGGAATAAAATTTTCATTAGCTTTTCCACATTTCGTTTTGTGTCGTTCTGTGTCGTTTTGTTTGTATATAGTTGTTTGAAATGTGTTTTTTCAAAGAATAATTATTAGAAGAACATTCGAAGCTTTTAGTAACATTTTACACAAAAGATAGCACGCAGAAGTAGAAAGCGAGAATATAATTTGCCAATTCTAAATTGAATCGAATCTTATTCATTCAGCTGTTTTCATAATTAATCACGCGAATGAGCCGTTGCCTATGTAACAAAAGCTTGAAAAATAAGATCCAAATACTGGGTCTTACTAGACGTTTCATTTACTGTTTATGGCAAAAGATTTCAGCTTTACATATTTCCAGAAGAATAATTTATGTTGAACATTGAGATTCACAGTGTATATCTCTAAGAATGAAAGTAATAAGGCATTTGTGTTTAGAGAGCTCTAACCATTTAACTAGTGCTGAACTTTGCAAAATAGTTCCGTTGGAATGAGTTACGCAATTTTCGAAAATAAATTCATTGTCGAGGAAAATAATTATCCATTGCTTTACGTTTGAGAAAGCTTTAAATGCACCTCTCTTTCTTTCTGCAGATTATTCATGATTGCAATGAGAAGTTTGCTTGAAATCTGTGAGGCATTATACCAGAAATTTTTACAATTGCTGGAACTTAAATTGTTAGTTCTGTTGCTTATAATTACAATCTGGTGCAAATGTATTTGTCTGGTAACAGTCCGAATACACTATTTAAAAATGCTTAATGTAGAAGTCATCCGAGTACTGAAGATTAGTTCTAAAATTAGCTAAGAGGATTTGTTTAAGTGTGATGTCTCGAATTTGTTTATTTTGAAAAGTCATTTAACTAGTAATTTAAATTTGTACATTCGGAGTTTCAAATATATCAGTAAATTAGCTTGACTTACTGGTAGAGAATAGATTAATATGGAATCAGGCAGATTAATATGTATGAATGTGAAGTTCTTTTTTTGATATATTTTTTAAAATCATTTAAATATTGATTTAAACATTTACCACCGACTTTTTAAATCTTCCGGTAAATTTGATAGCTAAATTCTCAAATTTCGTCGTAAATTCAAGTTCTAATATTCAAGTAGAGGACAAAGAATTGTGAAATGTTAATATTATAAATCAGACTTTTGAATCCTGAATAATGGCCATTGAACAGCAAGAATCAAAACAATCATTACAATTAAAGGTTATGTACTCTACTGTGTTCTTAATTTGCTTTATGCTAGGTATCTTCCACTTTTTTTTACTCCGTTGTTCTTCGGAGAGATCTTTTCAGTTACTTTAATTTCTAAGTTCTGATTTTGTGAGGATGAATGGCGTTGCCATCATGAATCACTTCATTGCTTTTGTTTGAAGATTTTGTTAACTTATAACAAGGTATGCTTTTATTATTTGACATTCCTTATGAAGAAATTTAGAGGAATTATTGATGACTTTTCTTCAGTAATCTAACAGTAAAAGAGGCAAATCTAGCTAGTAAAAATTGGCGTTCGAAGGAGATTCTCGTGTCTATATGTTCTAATGAAATTAAAAAAAATAATTTTACTCTATCAAAACATTTAAAGACATATTTAAGATATTTCAGTTTCAGCAAGAAAAAAAAACTGATATTTTTTAAGTAATGTTTTATTGCCATCTCAAATAGTCCTTAAATAATTTATGTAAAACACAGAGAGAAGGGAAAAGAAATGAATGTGTACTAGGAGTATTTTTTAAAATTTTTTTAATTGAACATTTATAAATCCCCCGTGGACCACAAAGTATCACACGGGGCTTACAGAAGTAAGTATGTAACACATTACAAAAAAAAAAAAAAAAAAAAAAAAAATTTAACAGTTATGAAGGATTACAGATGTCAACAATAAATTTACAGAAATTTTCAAAAGCACTTCTAGTGGAAATAAGTTGGTGAAACTCTGGCGGTCAATTTATATTTATGTCCTTGAGAGCCAGTCTTAGGATATGTCTTTCTTTGACAAACTTGGAACATAGAAGGAGCATATGTTCAACATTTTCCTCCCCACCAATATTACAAAATATTACAATTTTTATCCCTACTTAAAAATTGTTTTTATTTCTAAATTTTATAAAGCAATGTCAATCAGTATTTGAGGAACTAACTGTAGTAAATAAATTAGTACACAAATGCATTTTCACATAAATAGTTTTCATTTACCTTGATGTCTATGCGGAACAAAAAAGATAGTTTGGAGGGTTTTGCAATTTTTTTATATTATCAATTCTACATTTCTTGTCTGGCAGATAATTAATTTCTGGTGATAAAATATCAAATAATTATATGAAAGGTTTCATTTTTCCATTCTCGTACACGAAGTATAAATAAAGTATTTCCATCATCAAAATATTCGAACTAGATTTTCACGAATTTTTAAGTTTCAGACCTCCCTGTTTCTTCCTGCCAAAAAATGGAATTATGCATGCTTATCGCCCTGTCTGTTTCTCTATCTGTAAAACAATAATTAAACAATCCGTTTAACTAGACAGATGAAATTTGGTTTATAATTTTTGCACTCATTTGTAAACTTGCATCAAATTGTGAACGAAATCCATTTTTAGAAAATATCTTTGTCTAACTGCCCGACTGCAATGGATGTGATAACTACAAAACGAAAAGAGTAAGACGGATAGAATTTAAGACACAGCCTTAGTGTCTAAAATGTAGATCCATATTAAATTTAAAACCGAGCCCGTTGAGGGATTGACCATTTGTGTCTTCGTATTTTCGCATGCATGTAACCACGATGACTTTTAAAAAAACCTCAATGATTTAAATAAATGAAATTAGGCATTTGATCTTGTGATTACCATTAGAGTTCTCTATCCAATTTTAATTTTGATCTGTCAAAAAACGATGCCCAAAGAACATATTCGGTTTTCTAGTACTCCTGTTTTAAACTTACTCACAATTGATCTCAACAAAAAAATCACAAAAGATCGATGGCTAACAGGTTCTCTTTTTTTACCACTGGACATTAACGAGATACAGTTAAAACAAAAGTGAGGTTTTCTTTGATATTTTAAGAAGCATACAACAATCATGTTCAGAATTTTGAAAATAAATATCCGAGTTTTCTCAGAGTTCACGGCTTTATCAAGGGACCACACTTATATTAGAGATATATGCGAGAAAGTTTTTATAAGTCAGATGATGATGACAAGTGCAGTTTCTAGTTTTATGGAATATTAGTGAGTTATTCATGCTGCATTTCTCACTTAAGCCAACTAATGTAAAACCACATGAATACTTTCTTGTATTCTCTAAAAAACCTGATTAATTATTCTTAATTTCATTAATTCCAAATTAAATAAGATTCCACACTTTATGGTGAAGGAAGAAATATCTTAGAAAAACAGAAAGTTTTAGATTATAATTTACGTATATATTTTAGAACAGATCTTTCAGGAAAGATATTTTTTGATTAAAAAGAATGTAATTGGTAATAAATGATACATTAGACTAATTATTTTTAAGACTGCCAAGAAAGTAAATAGGATGATTTTTTTTCTATAGAATGTTGCACAAAATAATTGATTAATTTCAACATTTAATAATTTTTAATTGTGAAATTTTAATCAAAAAATTTCAGAAACATCGAGTTTAAGATGCAATATTATATATATAACCTTTAGGAACCTTTTTTCTTTTCTTTTTTTCATGTGCTACATGATAGTTTTGCATTTATGCTGCAATTTGTCTTTTAATTTTAGATATATTGCAATTGGATTACATTTTTTCGTTAGAAAAACTTTTGTAAAAACCAATTTCTCATTTACTATACTAGAATAAAATTTACAACAAATAATATTTATGGTCAATCATTACATTTAGATGCAGCTAAAAAATGAATTAAATATTATAGTTAATTAGAACTAAGAATAAACATTGCATTGCTTCTTTAATTAATTTTTGGAAGCAAGTAATGATAGTTTATTACAAATATTAAAGTAAAAGATTAATTTGCAAATCTTTTTTCCCTTATCCTCGAAAAAAATAGGAAAGCTAAGACACTGAATGCAAATAAATAGGAACTTAGTTACCTAGGGCAAACAACTATACAATGCAAAAGTATTTAACTTTCCTAATACAGGTAAAGATTTTTCATTATTATGCTAACTCAATTTCGAAGCATTTCACTGATAATCGCTTTTCTGTTAAATATAAATTAATTTTCGGTTCATTATTCAAAATCAGTAATAAGATAGATCAATCCAGAGTTTTACATAGCATTGAGAAATGTAGAAATAAGAAAAGTATTTTGCTGATTTCAATTTAATTTCTACATTACAAGAGTAAATTGCAATAAAGGATAACAAGAAGGGAAATTTTAATTTACATATATACGCTTTTCTTTTTTCTTCTTTTTATAGGGTATTCTAATCGTAGTCTAATGGATAATTTCTAATCCATTATATATAAGCATATTGTTGAAAATTGAGAAATGCTTTATATGGCACTTTATATTATTCCAGTCAATAATTATATAACTAAAAATTACAATATCTAGTTTTTATAAAAAATCATGATTTTACTATTCATACTCAGCAAAACAATTTTAACAGAAAAATTCCAGTCTTCTGTTACCAAAATTGACTGAATTATGAACAGTTATTTAATGGTTGTTTTAGATGATTTTAGAGCATTTCAGTGGTGATTTCAATTAAGCCTTAGAAGTATTAAATAATGCACGATACACGCTGTTGTTCGGTATTTTGAATGCCGGGCAATATCGTGAAGTAATCGGAACAATATCTTGTTGGATGCTTTATGCTATTAAAATGATCACACTAACAAAGATTATATTTTTGCGAAGAAATAGCTGAATTGTCTAAAAAATGGAACGCAAAATTTCATAACTATAAATTTCAGTCACAGAAAAATGGAATTTTCTTTTATTTAAAGTGTTAGTCGAAAACAATATTTTATTAAATGTGACAAATAGA
The DNA here is from genome assembly GCA_026543865.1 of Argiope aurantia. Classification (NCBI taxonomy): domain Eukaryota; kingdom Metazoa; phylum Arthropoda; class Arachnida; order Araneae; family Araneidae; genus Argiope; species Argiope aurantia. The sequence goes on from JAPMOR010029237.1 coordinate 86,558, forward strand.
ACATGTGAATGGCATAAAAAATTAATTTTCGTAATTATATCAGTAATATATTTACTTACTGAGATAAACACAAAATATAAATCCGCTTTTCTGTTTACAACTATGTGGCCATATTTAAGGTCTTAGCTATTAGGCTGTGATAAAAATGGATACCCGTTATTTTTCTAAATAAAAATTGTTGCAACTGTTGAATACATAATTTTGTTCACACATTTTATACAACATGAGGTTTTTTTTTATATCTTTGTAAAGAAATAGGTATATGTAAAGTGGATTAAGTCTTAAACTAATTTTTCAGAAAATGGAGCAAAGATTCTAGTTATCAGCGTGCTAATGAACTTAATTATTCTAATGCACTCTATCAGACGTAGCATCTATCTAATGCATGCTATCCATAAATTTATGAAAATATAATTTTTTTATTTATATTGAATCTTTATTCATTGACCTTATATTCTTTATCCATATAAATATTGTTAGGTCCCTAAAAATATTGGCGAGTATTAAGTGAAAATATTTATCAATATTAATTAAGTTTAAATTAAAAATGCATTGAGAATAAATAAAACTGGTGTCGAGGGGATGAAGGGAAATATCTGAGCTTGTTTTTATATAATATATTTCAATTTTTGATTTTGAGTTATATTAATTTTTAATGAGCTAGAGTTTTAAAGCCAATCGCCCTTTCATTATATACCATTTCAGAAATCGTAGCCATCAATGTTTAATTAATTATAGTATTACATCTTCTAAATATAAAAATATATTTAACTTCTATCGGATTCGACCCAAAATGAAAATCATCTTACTCCAGAACCAGGGCAAGAGGGCCCTTTTTTCAAAATAGCAAAATAGTATTGATTACATTAGAATAAAATATTTATTCAATTAGACAAAGTACAAAAGACCATTTTAAAACAAAGAAAACGTTTCTTTTAAAAACTGATGTTTTTAAAAATGGTCAACTCTTAACATCGTCATCTTATTCCGGTATCCAGTATTAATTAAGGGACTCGAATGATTTATTCATTTTTTTATTTTTATATTCTACAGTTTTCCTGAAAGAATTAAGAGATAAATGAAAATGTAAAGCAATATTTAATTATTTACGTTATGATATTAAATGTTAGCATCGATTATGTAGAAAAGATATTTTTAGTAATATTGCATTTCATTGCTTTGAAAATCAAATATTTACAATTTAAATCTTAATTGAAGAAATGAAAGCATTTTCTATTTTTACTTTCATCTATTAGCGTTCTTTCCTTAATCACACGCATTTTTAGATTGTAAAAAAAATTTAAATTGATGGTATGTTGTGTCAAATTTCATGCCAAAATTTCCATGAAAGAGAGTTAAAATTAAAATATCAATTAAAGAATATTTAGGAATGATGAAATGCTTGCATTTTAATGATTTCTATTTGTAATCAACAAAACTAATAATATCAAATTCGGAACCATTTGTTTGACTTAAAATCTTTAACAATAGGCAGAAGACTGCCGGTAATCGTGCATTTACTTACTTCGGAAGAAAGAAATATTATTTAGTTCCATATATTATCCAATTGCTTTCTTATCAGTTATTGCGTCTTTAAAATTGTTGTTGATGAATGCCTTTTATTGTTGCTATCAGCGTTTGATGAATGACGCTATGCAATTTTGTAGCAAATTAATTTTTTTCCAATATAATTGCACAAATTATTTTTAAAATGTTTTAGAAAGTTTTAATTTTATAATTTATCTGAAACATAGTAAAATTAAATCTAGAAAGATGCAACGAAACCTAAAAATGTAGCAAAAAAGAAAAACAACAACAAAACAAAAACCCGGATAAACTTAAAATAAATGTATTGTACATTTTCGTGCTTTGGTTCTGTTAATAGGCAAGTAAAGTATATAGATTTATTCTTGTATATACATGAATAATAGTGATTTTACAATGCAATCGATTTTCTACATTCATTCTTCAATAAATATTTCTTTTTTCGTAGTTTAATTAATTTTACTGTTGCTAATAGTTTCTGTTGAGTCATATTTTAATGAGAAATATACGAACTCTGATATAAGAGATAAGCAATATATATTACATTTTTATATTATATAATAATAAATATATACTAATTAGTTTCTTTACCTCAAAAAGCATACAACAGCAAAGCATAAAGAACTAGATAAATTACATTTGTTACACATGATTAGCATTTAAATTGCATATTTTGAACCTACTTCGAGATAAAGGGTTGACTATCTGTCGATCTGTGCTTTCAGATGCATATAAATTCATAAACTCAATGATTTAAATCAATAAAATTGATATGTGCTTTTGGGAATAAAACTGTTGTTCCGAATTGTGGTTTGAATCAGTCGGAAAAAACGTGTCTAAAATACAAAATCACATGACATTTAATAAAAATGCTATAATCGATTTCAATACATCGATATTTCGTAATTATTGTTCGCCACTCACATACAAGCCTTACACTAGACCCACAATTTTATGAGGACTATTATTATTTATTGAATAGTATCCGAGAAAGTTTCATGCAGATCACTCAGATTGATTTGATTTCCTCTCAACGAAATGAAAAAAAGACTAAAAAGGTTGAGTTTATTGAATTTGTACATTTATCAGATTGCCTTTAAGTATCGATTTCTCAAACATTTAAAATAGCATTTGAATAAAAAAAATAGCATTTGAATGTGAAAAAATTTTATGTTTTCGAACCACATCCTGGTGTCAGATTGCCTTTAATTGTCGATTTCTCAAACATTTGAGTTAGCATTTTATGAAAACATTTCATGTTTTCGAACCTCATACTGGTATTAACGCCACCATGTTGTCTGGTACCCATGGGATCTTTTTTTGAATATTTCAAGTGTTCTGAATACGAATAGTTGATTTGGGTTCAAAATCAAACAAGTGATCAGCCATATTATCAGTTTTCTTCTTACCGAAGCATTAATTACTTTTGATGTCTCTATAAAAAACAGCTGATAATTACATGAAATAAATAAATATATATATATATTTGTTAACATTGAATGAATGATCCATAATGTTTTCAATTTTCTAGTTTCTTTTTTTCGATAGTCCATTTATATTAAAATCTATCGCTGAATTCTGTCAAATATTATCTGCATTATTTTTATTTGAACTAAGACGTATTTAATTCTTCATATATTCTTCTAATGGGTTCGATTTTAATTTTCTAAACATCTTTTCAAGTTTTTTACATCTATGCCTATTGAGCGGCTACTTTATGAAATTCTGTAGAAGAAGAGAACCATTTGAACAACTGATTTAACGAACACGCACCTCATATATTTAGTTGAGTGCCTTTAAATACTTTTTGAACCGAGTAGTAAAAAGCATTTGCTAAATAACTCCTGTACCCGTGAAAGTGACAATGTGAGAACATAACAAAATCTTTCGATGAAGTTGAAGTAGGGCTGAGCCATTTTTTTTATGGTGATAGTTTTGAACAAGTTCATTTCTTATCAAGAATAATAAAGAAGTAAGTTATTTCGTTTACTTATTTAAATTTTGGCAAGTATTCATATTAATAAAATTTTTATCAATTAAAGACGGTTGTAATATTTTAGAATTATATTATTTCGTTAGTTACGGAGCAACATTTTATTTCTTGCCTTATAACGAAATCTTAAGTGGTACCTAATTATATATTCTTTCATTAATGCATTAAATTTATCCTAAACTCTTTCATTAAAATTTTCCTGAAGAAAATAGTTATTTTGAAATAAACTAAGCAAAGTCTCTTGTAGAGGAGAATGTTTGAAAGGATTTCTGGTGAGCAAAGTTTCTGGCACTACTACATTTTACTTAGTGCGACACTAGAAAAGCCATATACAAGTACAAATTGTGTTAAATTGAAAATTTTTTTGAAAAAGTATTCTAAGTGGGAAGTTTGATATATTTGGGATTCTTAATGTTTATCTTGTCTTCACTAGTAATAATCTGGAAAATGTGATCTAAATTTAAATGCAATTAACTTGGAACCAAACTATTTTTGAGCAAGCTAAATGTCGCTAAGCGAATGTATCACTTTTGTCAATCATCTCACGAAGCTAATTTCGTTTCATCGTGAATAAAGTAATTTTAAATTTTGTTTACATGTGTAACGGAACTCTGATTCACATAATATCTACTTTATGTAAGATAGGATAAAATTATTTTACTTCTGTGGTTTGATATATCTTACTCTTACAATATAGAATATTTGAAATTCATTAAAACTATTTAAATAGAAGCATCCGCGTCAGAGCGAAATCCGTTTCGTGAGAAACAAATAGTATTAAAAGCCATCTTATGAACATTCCCCATATGTCTACTCTCAAACACTCTTCCTTATTACGAACTACAAAATAATTCCTCATTTTCATCCAGTTCTGATAGTATTACTTCATCTATAATTATTCCTTTACCTATATCTCTAATGTGAATGAGTATTCTATAAGAATTTAATTGTTATTCATTAAAATTGGTTTATAGATGTGGATCGTATGCACATGTCCGATATTGCTTCTAACGGAGAATTAACAATCTTTTAAACGGTCATATTGCCAGACATTCCGTTTTGGAAACTTTATTACTGGAAACTGAATCAATTTGTAATGTCTTCAAATTTTGCGGCAGTCTTTCATAGAAATTGCTATACGAATTTTTCATTTCAAATGGGCAAAATATTCAATTAAGAAATATAATTCATTTTTCTCTAATAACATGCACGGCAGATCAATTATATTTAAATCGAATACAATTCATAGATGTTTTAAAGTCTTGTTTCAATAAAAGAAATACAGAATAACTTAATACATGCTAATTTTTTATCGCATTAACTTTAATTTGCTTTGCGTTGCATTGTTTTAACTTGTATATCTACCATTAATTCGATATAGTAAAGTTACCAATATTTCATAAAAAATTTGTTAGTCAATCATCGCACCTTTAAACTTGTAATTTCACATTACCACTCGTAGAAATTGTAATTGATACAAAAATGAGAAACCATAAGTAACAAGCGTTCCATATATAGTTAATTAAATCAATACAATGCATTTCCTAAACAAGAATTCTTATTGGAAAAAAGGAGTAGCATTTAAAGGATAAAACTATAGGCAGTTAAATCTTGCCAAATTTGCATGAAACCTGGCCTAAATTGCTTTAAAAAATTGCATTAAATACGAGATAGTTTCCAATTTATTCAGCCCTGAGTAAAATGTGCTTATAATGGCTGATACGATAAAATGCTATATAATATCTTTATCACATCGCTTTGAGTATAATGCAGAGCATCTTTTTACCCTAAAATAGTTGGAAAGTTTTTGCATTGCATTTTTGTAACTATGAATAAGTTAAATACTGAACTGAGCTTAGAACAACTTTTGTTTGTGAATGTCCTTATTTTATATTTTGGCTCGCTTCAATATGAATTTTTTATCAAAATATTTAAAAATTGATTTATATTTACGTAATCGAATTCCAAACCAATTGATTTTGTAAGCTTATTAAAAATTCTCTCAAAACCATCAATTTGGCAGACTATGAATATTGTTGTACTCGTTTCTAATTTCAATAAAGTGAACGCTTCTGAAATTTGTTAATTGTGAAGCACATCTAGCAGAAAAAATTTAGTTCTTTCTAGCTTAATACGTACATGGGCAGGAATTCTGTGCATTTCCAATTTAATGCAAGTCATGTAACCTGAATGAATAATGGAATTGGGAATGAAAACAACTATGAAACTCTTTACAATCTCGAAGGTATTAACATAAATTGATAACGGTTTTCATGAGTTACTGAATCGTTTCACTTCCTCGCTTGTGAAAAAAATAAATACTTCGTGTTGATTTCAAACTTGGAATTTGTTGAATAATCACATTCTAAACCTGCCAAATTGGAAAATCCTTTTGTAATTGCATGCTCGTCTTAGCGTATACAGTAGCTCGGATAAATTCCGAATTTTAGTGAATATTCGCATTTTTAATCCACAAAATTAGGAAGTCTTTTTTTTTGAAATTGAATGCTCGTCTGTGCACACGTTGTATCTCGGATAAAATTAGTATGCCGTTTTTGGACCAAAATTTTTTTGTTATAAAATAAGTATCACTGTCTCAAATTTTTAGCACACTAACCATTCGCACCAAAGGAAATGTAGAAAATAGTTTTATTAAATTATAAGATGCAACTCCTTCTAATGAAGCAATTCCATGTACTTGTGTACTTGGTTGTGCCAGAAATTGAAAATATTTAAATATAGTAAAATACATGTTTAGGCTCTAAAACTGGAATCATCGACTTGATTTTAAGACGTAACATTTCATTCAGATAAATGTTACCAGTTATCGCTAGTAAATGGCAGATTAGATTTTGGAGAAATGACAATCAAATTAAGCTAGTTTTACTGATCTTTTTGTAAAATTTACAAATTAATCAATATATTCATTTTTTGATCCCATGTTACAAATATTTTATGGAAGTAATCGAGGCAACAAATTGATTTTTAATTCTCGTTTTAGTTAACTGTTTGTCAGAGTAAATATCATTTAAATTTTGTTTCCTACATTAGCGTCTCTAAAGATTGTTGATTTCAATATTTCTTGAATTGTAATTCAAGCAATAAAATATTACTCTACTTTCCGAAAGGTTTTAATTCTTCAATATTTGTAAGTAAATTGAGGTAGTTCTTGACTTAAATTTCCTTCAAATAAGTAATTGCGTTAAAAAATGGATTTTTTTGGCCAAAAAATATGAATTTTTGTATTAAAAACTAGTCAGAAATAAAATTCAAAAGCTAATAATGTTTAAGTCTTTATTTTCAGAAATTTCTGAATTTTATAAAAGTTTTAAAGTTATTTGGTGCTAAATACGCGATATACGTTTAAATGCTAAAGAAATGGCATTTTTTCTTACGAAAACTTCATAAATTCAGATGTAATTCACATTTTTGCTGAAATTTAGCATAATTCTTCAATATGTTCCTCAGTTTTAGATCCGAAGAATAAGTAATATATTCATTTAGAAGTATTACATAGTTTTAATGTTTCGCAATGCGAAAAACTGAATCGGTGAAACCCCAATATTTAAAGAGTAGATGAAAGTATAGCTTATTTTCTTATTTCAAAAGCGCAAGTAAAACATTTCTTACGTTATCTGCAAACTTCTATGCAAATCATTTGATAATCTCCAAGCTGATCAATTTGCTTTTACTTTTTAGCAAAGACTTTTCTCCATTTATAAAATTTTTGTTATTTAATTAGCAGAAACATTGAAAACAAAATATGCAGATTTAAATATAGTAGTTTTAGTTTTTCAAAATTTATCCCGAACGTAGTCGTATTTTAAAAAAATTCTATTAAAATCGGTGTTTTAATGCTTTATTTCTACATTCGATTCTCCAATTTTTGACTTATTTTTACTTAACATGTCATTTTAATCCACGTTACAGAATTCAATTTTTTTTTTCACATTCGGATGAAAAATGAAATGGCGCTCAGTCCTAAATTTAGAATAGCTCCCAAATGGAGGAGAAAAATGCTAAATTATTCCCCATTGAGGCAATTTATCGCCTTATGTGCAATTTTTTTAAAATTAAGTCAATCCTTGTGCACCACAAAGTACAGCACAAGGCTTACAGAAGTAGAAACAACTACATACATGGAAAAAAATATGTACATAAAAAAATAAGAATAAAAACAGAAAAAATAAACAAAGCTAATTCAAAATTGAAGCAGTAAAGGCAATAAATTTACAGAATGAGAAAGCCATTTTGTGGTCGACCAAAACATGAAGCGGAGGTGGAAACTTAATATTACAGGCATCGAGATCTACAATAAAATCTCTTCTCCCTTCAGTAAGTTTGGAGCAATCAAAAAGCAAGTGTTCGATATTTTGAACTCCACCCACGCTGCAAGAGCACAGATCAGTGTTCGATAATCCAAATTTCTTGAGATAATAATTGAAATTACCGTGTCCAGTAAGAAATTTTGTTAAGTGAAAATCGCTGAACAAATGCTTGTTATTCAACCTTTGAGAAATTGTGGGGAAAAATAATTTGGTTCAAGAGGCAGTTGACGAATTTTGGTACAGCTCGTTCCATAAGAGAATGGTCTTTTTGTGATTCTCATTACGAATGTGAGATTTGGGGATGCTCACAGGATCAATGATGTTTAGTTTTGTAGCTTTCTTTGCAAGCCAGTCGGCTCTTTCATTCCCTAAAATGCCATAACCTCGGACATGAGAAAAACGGACATTAATTCCTCTTCCTTTAAGCTGGTGAAGAGTGATTTGAAGATTTACTTCAATTTGTTGTAGTATTACTAAGCAAAAATAAGGATGAGAGAGAATCGGTACAAATAAGGAACCTAGATGACGGAGTACAGTGGTTTACGATCCATTTGAGCGAGTTACTGAGGCATAGCAATTCTGCTTGGAACACACTACACAACAGGAATTCTAAACATAAAGTGTTCCATTTCAACTACGTCTTGAAACACAACAAAAGCAAGGCCAACACGGTGGTTGAGTTTACTGCCATCAGTAAAACACACTACAGGAAAATTGCTAACATTTGTCCTTATAATCGATAATTTCGATAGGAACATGTTCAGCAGGATGTGAAAGATTGGAAAAAACACTTTGGAATCTTGGGTAATTTTTACAACATTATCTTTGAAATCTTTATTTTGTAGGACGAAAAGGTCAATTGGGAGAAACCCCGCAATGACAAAGCAGGCTTCGTAGCTTACAGTTCTGTAGCCACGTAAAGTAAAATTCTTCTTTGAATTCTACGAAGATTTCGGCAGTTAATCTTTTTTTCAAAGCATTACCCCAAACTCTAGAGGCATAGCAGGCAAAAGGAACAATTCCCTGTTTGTAGATCATACCAATAACATTGGATTTCAATCCAAAGGTGTTGCAAGAGACACTATTAAGTCCTTTCAGAATGTTTTCACATTTTTTGGAAAGATATAAAATATGATTTTTTCCAACAGAATTTGTCATCAAGCATTACTCCTAGGTATTTGATTTCATTTACCATTTCAAGTCGTATGTTGTCAAAGAGTTGCTTGCTGGAAAAGTCCACGTTCTTTTTCTTAATTGCCATAACTTTCGATTTATTCGGGTTGAATTCCATTTTTTAATCTCTTGCCCAGTTTAAAATATCATCCAATGTGCCTTGAGCAAGTTCAAAAATATCAAGACATTTTCCCTGAAATCAGATGAGCAGATCGTCCGCGAAGGCTATGGTTTCACATCCTGTGATCTTCGAAAGCCTGTCAAGGCTGTTCATAATTAAATTCCACAGAAGTGGACCAGAGACGGAGCCTTGGTTATGTGCAATTGAATGGGATTTTCTTGGCAGTTACAATTTTCATATCGTGTTTTATCTCGCTTATGTATTTTTGAGTGGCACAAAATTTATAAATATTAAAGTAATAACAGATTATGGCTTAAAGAACTGTGGTTATAATTCCCTTATAAACAGCATGCTACAAAGCAAATGGATGAGCGGGATTGCAGCGAAATTTGGTATATAGGCAATGCACGAGATGCGCTCACGGAATTTCGAAAATTTTAGTTCCAAATGTCAACCAGAGGACTTCCTTTCCAGAAAAACGTTAAATTTAACACAATAAATGTCCAAAACGGAATACAGAGACTATTAACAATCTAGAGCAAGAATTATGAGTAATAAAATTAAAACCGGGAAAAGCTGTCGATTCTAGGAAAAAATGTAGATTTGCGTGCTTGCGAAAAAGCTTTATGCAAAACAGATTAGTATAAAAAAATCTGCAGTCGTTGTATTTTGTCGATGTTCCCGGCGGTAATGATGTCGGTATCTTGTTACGACATTGAATGACTTAAAAAGCTCCATAACGCTTCATATGTGAAGCATCACATCTGATCAGTTACGATCTGCTGTTGAACACTGTCCATCGATTTGAAATTTTGCAGGTGAATGAAGGTGGTCACACGGAACACCTACATCGTCCTCATGATTAACAACTGTTCTTGTGCGATTTCGTCCTAATCAGTTTTTGTTTCTGCAAACTGAACTGTTGTTCCCCTCCCTTCAAATAGTGTACTGTTATTTTTTCCTTACTTTTACTTAATATGGTTCGATGACAAGGTGATCAGAAACTGTCAATAAATGTAAATATTCTGTATCCCGTTTTGATCGTTTATTGTGTTAAAATTAACGTTCTGGAAAAAGCGCCCTCTTGTGGACACTTTGGAACTATTCTTTTCGAAATTCCTTGAGCTCATCTCGTGAAGTCTATATACCACATTTCGTTGCAATCCATTCACCCGTTTCCAATGTCTCGCGCTGTTTATAAAAGTTTAATTATAAGCATCCTGTATTTTGAGACGAGATTTTTTGGTTTCTCAGATCAATTAATCATAATTGGTTTATTACGGGTATTTCCTTATTTTATAATTTTAAGTGTTTTAGCGGAACATTCTCTAAAACAAATAACTGATTATATGGAACAATTTTTCTTCAAATCAGTTAAATATTTTTTACTTTTCAGCAACAGGATTTCTTTGTAATAAGAAGCTGATGTACGGATCAATGGTACTTTGGAAATCACGGGAATCGCATGAGCTTCGAATCGCGTTTACGTCATTGCCGAAATTGGTGGGTTCTATCAAAAGTACAGATGGATGCAGTTGCCGTAAAGATTTTAATGAATGATTCCATTTCATCACCGGCATTCTGCTCTTGATCAACACTGGTAAGGAATTTGCAATCTTATTCAACTGAACATTATTTCACTTGTTCAATTAAAGCTACTATTTACACATGTAGTTCTACAAGAAAAGTATATAAATTTGTAAAAATGAACGTGCATATAACGATAAAATTGGATTCTAAAGGTATTGCTGGAATTTTAAATTTTTGCGCTGAACATTGTGAATAATTCGAACGTAAGGACAGCAGTTTTAAAGTAAAATTTAAAAGTTAATAGCCTTTCCAACTGCTAGAAAATTATTTGTTTTGAAGTGAAATCTGCTAAACAAATTTCTAAAAAATAACATACGTATCAAAAATCTAATTTTGTCTTGATTTTTACGATTTAAATATTAATCACTTCGAAAGTTAATTCAAAGAAATATTAACGAGCCCAGTCCATAAGATTTGCGAAGTTAACTGAAATTCGCAAGCTGATGCGTTTACATTCCCTCTCCTATTTTCATCTTCTATCTAGTTTTTATTTTATTCGTAATCAAGACTGCAAAATATCTTGCTTCGAAAATTGTACATGTCAGTAGTTAGAATTGCTGGAACTTCACAATTGTGCATTTTATTGGCAGTTCCAAAATAATTCTAGTTTTGCGAATGTTGAGCTTTCTAAAGTTCAACATTCATTCCAAACATCACAGGTGGGCATATTTACTGATTGCCGACATCATGTTACTCAACGAAAGGTTAAACATTTTCATTCCTCCAAGAATTCCTTATTAAACATTGATGTTTAGACATAAAATTCTTAGACGAATGAAAATGAGACAAGAATCCCTAGAACGGAAAATGCAGTTTTTGCTTAAAATATTTGGTCAGTATTCATATTGATGTATAAATAAGTTTTAAGCAAATGCGCATTTTATCATGCAAGACGTATTTTTTCCTGTCCATATTCGAATTCTAATAAAGCCTCAATTGTTACACAGAAGCATAGTCTTGGGATAAGCTGTACTAATTGCATTTTTGACAGTGCAGGTTATACTGAATTCTTGCAACAGGCTTAGGGAGAGTTTCTGGTTTAATATTATGATTATATACGTTTCCCAAGTAGATGTCGGGCTTTTTTTAATGGTTGATTCATCAATCCGTATTGCGAAATGAAGTTGTATATTTTAAAATAATTGTCTTTCTGCTGGTGTCGTCTGGAAGTGTGAAGTTGGGTTGCCAGATCAAGCGACTTTCTCATCTTTTAACTGCGGTTCAAAATTACGTGGTTAGTATCGAAATAGCTAGTGTTTTTTTAAACGTGATGTATAATAACTAAAATTTTGCAATCTAATCTAAATTGAAGTCTGAATTTTGTTGGTTCCTTATACTTTTTTAATTTTATTGACTAATACTTCATTTCTTTATTTTCCAATTTGTAAATTTTTATCTTGAGTCGTTCAAATTCACTAGTTTGATGCACAAGAAAAATTCCTTTGCTTCATTTAATGAACTTTTTTCCATATTTCCACTTTCAGGTGGTTCTAGCAATCTTCATGATCTCGCATTTGCAGTTCTGCTTCACGGTTATTACAAAATGTTCTTCTATTCAGGCAGCATTTAAACTTCAGTTGACAGCAAAATTCTCGGGAATAAATGCTTTCAAGTGTTATACCGATATCAACGAATTTATGAAAATGATATGGGTTGGATATTTCAATCATTTTAATTGCCTAGAAGAGCCACATCAAGTTCATATTATATTCAATAATTTATCATTTTCAACGATAAATTATTAATTATGTGATTTCAAATTTAAGAAAATATATAAAATTTTCAAAATGATTCAATTACTCTTAAACGATTTGACTTACACTCGGAGAAAACATTTTGCAATACTAGATTTTATTCGTAAAAAATTTGGCATACAATATTTTATTTATCGTATTAAATGATGCATAACAAATATTAAGCTTGATTAATGTCGGTTGATGCTATGACGAAACTCTTTTCATAACAAGTTTGGGTACATATTGAAGATCTGCGACTAGAGTAAGGTGAAAACTCCAAGCTCCTATAAAGTATATTTCCCAAATAAACGGGGATAAACTAAAGTCTGTACTAAAACAGCGCTTGCAGATATGGACAAATACAAGCTGCAAATGCCGTTTTTGTGTCAAATCAAATTATAAACAGCATGAAGCCCTCAAATAACTCCCTGAAGACCACAGAAATGTGCACCTCCGAATTTATAGCTCCTGTGAAAAGGCATTGAAAGATTCCGTATTTCGGTTATTAGTGATATTAGATTCGAGAATCTTACTGTCGGTAGTCATAGCCCCAAGAGTAACACGGCCCGGCGTCATTGACTTGGCACCCGTTAGTTATCTGTAAAACCTTCTTTCTATGAAACTAACAGGCAGGGAAGCACAAATTGGCATTCTATACTTTCACAGATTTTCGTGGACAAGCTTTACCGATGTTGGTGATTAAACATCTTTTTAGCTTTCTATGCAAAAATTATCGTGCAGTAATGAACTTGTCCCTAGTGTTGCCACCTCTTTAAATGCCGAAAATAGGAAACGCATATAACAAGGATTAAAACAGTGCTAAAAGGAGCGACGTTTTCCATATATATTGAGCTTTCTTTAAAATTTTTACGAAAATCTGCTGCGGAAAAGTGCCACTCAAGGGACTATCAACCTATGACAAGTGTACCATATTTTAAGCATTTTGCATTGCTTTGAAAGTTACAGAAATGCTTCAATTATTGATTTTCCTTTTCAGTTGTAGTACCTCCGAGAAAACAACTTACTGAGAAGACAAAGAAGTCCACGTTCTCGCCTTCGATGCAGCAATCAAGTCAAGAGATATGCATGAACTTCGCACCACGTGAACAATCAAGCCGAAAAAATAACTTTCAAGAATTTGGGCCGGAATATAGTCCTGGATGCAAGTTGACTGTGAAAAGGCGTAGTTAAGTGTACCAGCTTCAATTTCATTGCATTCTATTTTATCAGCAATAACGGGTAATCTGTATCTTTTAAGATCTATAGGGCATTAAAGTTTTAAAAAGTGAAACTATTTTATGCATGACACAGGAATTTTGATAATCCTTTGTTCTTGTTGCAAATTTAATAAAACCTTTGTTAAAAACTATTAATCTGGTGCAGACCGGTAAAAAGATTCTAATGCTGAGGTCAATACTTTAAATTTCTTGGGTAGTATGTTGCAAGTAAATTTGTAATATACTAATGAAAAAACGACAAAGATAAATATGCAGCTTTAAAATATCCGGTAGGAGGGAAGGAACAGGTTTTTCAATTGAGCGAGAATACTTTAAATCTATTCGTGCTTATATCTGTTGTGTATATTCTTGAAAGGAACCGCAAGGATAAAAATTATTCAACTTGTACATCTAGGTCCTATTAAAATTAGAAACTCGAATGTAACGAGGAAAAATTACTTTTTCCTTGCAACCTGCTTAGAGAAGCTAAAACTTTCCATTTCTAATAATCCCCCCCCCATTCTTCTCATTTTCATCAATTCTCATTTATTTGAAGGAATGTTACCTCGACATGCCCCATTTCAGATATTAAATGTTAGTACTGTCTGTTTTGTATTGTCAAGCTCTTTAGTTCATTTGGCCTTTCTTTCAATTGGAGCTTAATGTAAACTTAGAGATTAAGACTACGGTTTCTGTTTAAGATCGCTAAAGAGGGACGATGAACAAACTATTCTCTTCAGAATTTCCAAGCCCGAAGTTGTTTAAAAGAAACTAGGCTTCAAATTTAAGATCGCATAATACATACTACTGATAAATGATTACATTTTTGATCCCGATGCAAATAGGTTAACTCGTGTAATACTGATTTAGTAGATGAATTTTGAAGGATTTTGTAGGAAAACAGAAGATACTATTTTTAAAATTCGTGCTGTTGCTTGAAAGGAGTAACAGAGGCAGTTAGGTTTTAGAAAATGTGGGGATATTCTGCTTGAGTGCTTCGTAGTTTTGAAATAAAAACGTCAAACTCAACGCTTCTCAAGTGCAGGAAAAATTTACTATGCACATTTCCTCAAATTACAACGGGGCATAATATGAACTGAAATTTTAAGTTTTTACATCTCCTATTCCATGAAAATTTCCAATTAACATTTAAAAGCTTTAGATTTGATGTTTAGTGAGTTTAAATGTTATCCTTAAACGCCAAAGAGAATGTATAAGAAACGTTTCTTTAAAATGCCACATTTCGCAAAATGAAATAAAAATCGCCAATTCTGATTCCTGTTGAAGAAACGGGCAGTTATATTAACCCAGTTTTTGCTCTCATTTTGTTCAGTTTAGCTGCTATTTCTAACGGTCAAATTCAAATTAATGTGAATTCACTGATCATCAAGCCAATGTTCGCTGCGTTATTTAAAAAATCTTTAAAAAAGATGGATATATTTTTCCTTCGCGTGAAATTCATAATCGATATTGCTAAAAGAAACCCAGGATCGAATTTGTATTAGGATCGCATGATAAACCAATAAAACGAAAATCTGAATACACGTTGAAATGTTTTATACTGATGCGATGTTGTACATGCAGGCAGACTGACAGTCGGGCATATTTTACTTAGAATTTATGCTGTTGCTTCAAAGAAATAACAAACGCAGATTTTAGCAAAATTTAAGGATGTTTGCCTGCTTTGCAAACTTTGGAATACAATCCTGGCTTTGATTTTGTGCGATCAATTGCTGATTAAAGATGTTTGTAATCTGAGTGCTTCGCTCTCAAGCGCAAGAGAATTTACAATGCAATTTCCTGAAATTTCTTGTAACAGGGCGAATAGTAAAACTGAAATCTGAAGTTTGTGTATTTCCAAAATGGTGGTGGAGGCCAAATGCAAGATTTTTATCAAGAAATTTTACAAATCTTTGTATAGTTGAATGATTCATGTCATCATCGGAACAAATTTGTTATTGCAGTTTAATCAGCTTTAGAAATTTTAATTTTCCAGCAGCCGATGTTTCAGATTCAAAAGGCGATAATATACTTGATATAACAGAAAACAAAAGTATCTTAAATAGGAAATTTCTGTAAGAAGTCGCATCGTAAAGCAATCGTTTATTCCTGTTTTAAAGTGTTGGATAACGTTATGAATTATCTAAGAATTTCCGCCGTTTCGAATTGAGCTAAATGCTTCCTACACTCCATGTTATTTGGCAATTGATGCATGTATTTGATGATATGCTTTCACTGATTATTCGCTAAATATCTCGAAAATCTGTAAATAAAGCTTAGTCCAACGATAATTAGTGGGAGACTTCTCGTTGAAATTTTGAGTTGCACAATGGAACATCTTGTATTTCTTAAAATGGAAAAAAAATCGGATTTTTGTATATTGTCCGTTGCGTCTAAAATTTAATACACTATAATATCAGGGTTACTATCTCTCATCATTATTTATGAGGCTTGCCACACGCAATATTTGACCTTCACATATACAAGAGTAGATGAGTATCATAGGCATATTTCAAATTCTGTTTCATTTAAATCAACTATCATATTTGCATGTTCGAGAACCTTTAGGTTTACTTGGCATAGATTAACTTGCTGTAGATGGATTCTTTTCTCTTGATAACCGAGTTGTGTGCGGCGTGTGGAGTGGAAGTTGTGTGCGGCGTGTGGAG
>JAPMOR010029237.1:102939-121551 GCA_026543865.1 Argiope aurantia
CGGCGTGTGGAGTGGAAGTTGTGTGCGGCGTGTGGAGTGGAAGTTGTTATTGTGTAATAGGGTAATAGCTTTCTGTTTTTAGGAGACATCTCTACAAGATTGCCTCTTATTGGATAATTGAAATTGAGACGTTTTTTAAATTTTGGATTCTTTTCTTCCTTATATTCCTCTGATGTCGTTTTCGGCTTTATTAAAATTTATTCTTTGGTACTAGAGCCAACATTTTAGAATTGTACATTTAGGTAATATAAAGGCAAAGTGGGATTGGCATTATTGGGTTCGTTACTTTTTTAACGAAATTTGCCAATAGCTAATTTTCGCCCCATCTGTGTGGTTATGTACAAGATAAATTCCAAGAGAACTAGATTAATGGCGAAAAAGCCTCATCTTAAATTTCAGACTGCGTATGCCAGTTTTTCGAATAATTCCTTAAGTTTTGATAAGGAATATCTATTTTGACAAATTTTTGATTAGGCTTATAAATTTGTTTACGTTAAGATAATCTGAAAATTTGAAACATTAAATAGTAAAATAGGATATTACTCGTAGTTCAAGATTATGGCTTGTTAATAAATTGATTCGAAAATATCCAAATGATCTTGTAAATGAACTCAAAATTTCGAATGCAAAGAATAGGACAACCTGTAATGCTATGTAATATTATGAAACGGGGTCAGTCAAAATTCTACAGAAAGATATGCTTTTGTAATTTGTAACAGTTTATTTTTCACAAACTTTTATTTTAGTTGCTTTATTCAATTGTTTGAAAGGTATTTAATTTTTTTAACGAAGAAATAAAATTTTCTGTAACTGAAAGATTTGAAATCGGAATTATTTCAACTTGACTGAATTGTTGCGACATTTTTTTGGATAATGACGATCTTTCTGACGAGCTCGGTATTGTATTTCTTTATGTAAATTTTGCAGCTTGAAATTCCCTTATTGTTTGACAGTATCCTAAGAAACTAAACATACTTATATTTTGATTTTGCTCTTGTCCTGTTATGGATCTTATTAAAAAATAGCACATTGTAAATATTTCATGTAATTAAAAGAACACACAGAAATGGTTTCATTTGGCAATTGATCGCATAAAATCAAAGATCAGATTGCATATTTTACAATTTTGGAATGTAAACATAATATCCCTAAATGTTTCCAAGATCAGTTTTTGTTTCTTCGAAGCAAGCGGCAAAAATTCTAAACAAAAAATATTTCCTCCTGTCAGTTTTGCCTGCATGAACATCATCGATTCTGGATCAACCACTTAATCTTGTATTACGATTTTGGTTTTATTGGACTATCATGCAATCCTAATATCAATTCGATTCTGGGTTTCTTTTAACGATTTCGGGTGCGAATTTCTCACGAATTTTACTCGGCTTTATTCTTTTTTAATTTTAAAAAATACAGGTTTCAATGATCAGTAAATTTACATTAATTTATTCTATTAGAAATTGCATGTTAACGGAAGAAAATGGGTGGCAAAACTAGATTAACGTATCTGGTCGTTTCTTCAGTGGAAAGCGGAATTGGGATTTCTAATTCATTTCTGAAATGTGATAATTAGAGAAGTTCTTTAAAATATTTCTTTTTAATTCTCTTGAGTCTTTAAGGATAAAATGTAAATTGTTACTAAATATGAAATCGAAAGCTTCTAAATTTTAACTAACGAAAACTTTCATGGTATAGAAATAACTATTCTTTTTAATTACCTGTGATATTGCAAATCTAATTAGAATAATTTGGACTACATTAACTTCAAATTCAATATTTGCTTTATTGGTTAGAATGTCGGCTCATGAGCTCTTATAGAAAAGTTGCAAAAATTGAACATAAAGGCATTTCTTTTCTCTAGCTTACGGGAACACCGGCTCCTTTATCAGTCTCATTATATGAAAGAATTTTCTTTTAATGCCATGTCTAAGCTTTTTCAGTTTTATGTCAGTCTACGTTCTTAGCTTTAGAATTAGTAGCGTATCTCATTAGAACAGCTTGCTCCGGCGGAAAATAAAATCGAACTTCCCATTCTTAACAATTTTAAATTCCTTCCAATTTTCGGATCTTGTCGTGCTGATTTCCA
Organism: Argiope aurantia; assembly: GCA_026543865.1. Classification (NCBI taxonomy): domain Eukaryota; kingdom Metazoa; phylum Arthropoda; class Arachnida; order Araneae; family Araneidae; genus Argiope; species Argiope aurantia. The sequence continues at coordinate 105,023 of JAPMOR010029237.1, forward strand.
AACAGAACTCCAATGTTCAATTTATATTCTATACTGTTACCCCCTAAGTACCAGATTCTTTACAAAAAAATTATTTCAACAAAAGTAAAATTAAACATTAATACATCTCAACGTTATGTTTAAAATATACAAAATACCTATTGCTAATAAGAGATGAATGCTATAGAGGAAGCTGGTCTAATTTAGACGCCATTTTCTTGAAAAGTTCGATGCCATTTCTGGTACCTAGCAGTGACTACTTCTATGGTCTCAAGACCGACTTTGATGGACTTCGAATATCCTGTATATAATGAAGAGGATGCTCAATGAAGAAGTTATTGCGAAGAATGGTAAGATGAAAACTAACAAAGACTAATACTAATATTTGTAAAAATTGGGCAATAAAAACTCCCACTTATGCAGGCCATATAAACATTGTAAGTCGTTAAATTATGCTCATGGATTTATAAAACTAGTTCGGTGTGATAATGCTTAAAAACATGGAAATATAAGTGTATATCCAAAAGATATGAATCACTTTCGCTCCCATGTTCACCAGAGTTTGTTTTTGGAAATAAATTACTTGGTGTTGGATTGGCTATATTTTCATGTAATTGAAATTAGATTTATTATGAAACTCTGAGAAATCCAAGAAATTGAAGGTTTTGAAATCCGTTTCAAATTAATGTTTATAATTTCCCGTTTTGACGTTAATTTCGCTAAAATGATAAATGTAAAGCATAACTGGAAGCTTTTAGAATTGTGAAATTTATTCTCATTTTGTTAAGTATTGTTTTATTGCCCTAGCCAAAAGGAGGTTGCGAGCCATATGTAATCTGTAATCTGTAAGCTAATGCTAATCTAAATTGATATAGTTTCGAGGTTTCCATTTTGCATTGGATTTAAAATATCTGAAATTTTTAATTCCTTAAATGCGTCTGAATGAAGATTTGCTTTTAGTTAAAAGATATTTGAATAAACATTTGCGTAACTCGAACATTATTCAGATTTTAAATTATGTTCGTATGAACTTAATTTCTGTTGCGGATTGAGTAATATTGCATCAACCATGCTATTCAATATTTTAATTAGTTTTATTGAAGATGGTGTTTTATATATGGTAATAAAATTCTTCTCAAATTGTTTTTTCCAGATATCTTAAGTTTGATGGCATTGAACTGAAGGTCCCAGCTCATCAAGATAAAGATGGAGATGCTAAACAATTCTGGCAACTGTTTTTAGAAGTTTTAATGTGCCAACCTGAAAAGTATCTTGGACAGATCTGAAGATTAATGCTTTAAACAAAACTCTTGAAGTTGGAAGCTTGTGGACTACAGTAATATTTGGTATGTGCAAAAAGCTGTATTTGTTCGAAACACTTGTTGAATCTTTTCAGACTTAGAATATTCCGTGCTCCCGAGACTTAGAATATTTTTATGATCTTGAGATTACTTCAGATTTTACTTTTTATCTGTGAACCGAGTAATCTGGAAGAGTCTTCAGGATATAAATATTTGAAAGATTGTATATATTTAGTGAAATTTAAGATTTTTTCTGAAAATGTTATTTTTATCAGTTTGATTTTTGGCTGAAACTAGTATGTCGTAATGCGCATGCATTGACATCTAGAAATGGTAAACAATCTTGAAGCATAATGAAACTTTTCTGGAGACGGATCCTTCTTTTATCATGTGAAGTTCCTTCCAAATACGAATGTCTTTAGCTCCATTTTTAATTAATGGTTGGATACAATTGTACACTGAATTTCATATAAACAATATCATTTATGCTTCAGTACAAGAAAATGTTCTGTTTCTCGAAATCTCGTGTCAATTTCTGACAAAATTATAACCATAGCAGGAATTGTAAATGCGTTCAATGCTGTGATCCTTCCTCTATTTACTGTATTCTTCTTGTTCACTTTTATGTCGATGAGCTGAGAAGTTTAAAAAAAATTCGAATTGGTAAATGAGAACGTAAATAGTGCTTTTCCGAGAGATTTAAATTTTAAATTATTTGCTAAAAATGGGCTTCGGAAAAATGTGTCCCCAAATTGTGAATGTTTATGAACAAAAAGCAATGCAATAAATAAAACCCATGAAAAAAGATTAGCAAATATTATAGGCGAATTTATTTGTTGGGTGAAAGTAAGAGAAGGAAAGAAACGCTAATGGTTGAACTGAAATTTTATGCTTTATTTTCTGAAAAATAAAATTAAAGTTGCCTGTGATAAATAATTTGACTTTCGTGAAAGAATTGGAGTTGTACATCGGAAAATTCCTATTCAATTTTTGTTTGTGGAGAAATGCGAATCATCTTCATGCATGAAAAATTAATTTAAATTTGCAATTAAATTAATGAAATTTGTTTTGCTATTGATCTTGAAGTATAGCTGTGAAGTAAGAGAAAGTAGCTTTGGATTATTTGTTGTTAAAGAATCCATATTCACTAATAAATCTCAAAGGTCTTAAACTAAAAATGCCTGGAGGAACGTTTCGATTTTATCGAATGAATGAGGTAGTGTCATTTTTATAGACTCTCTGCTTTGCTTGCACCCCATTCTCATTGTCAGCGGTGTATAGCATTTGGAGGAAAATTATAGATGTTTTAGTGTTAGTCTTGGAATAAATCATTGCTACAGAACTTCAATAAGTTGATTCGTTTATTCATCTCAATAAAGTATCCTAAAAAATTAAAATGGCAGAACCCATTTCGGAATTGAATGAGGAATATAGGGGTCACTGTATATTGTTGAAAAATCCTTCACAGCGATACACTCACTTGGATGCATGAAAAATGTTACTTTTAAAAATATCCAAGATAAAGACTATTCAAAATCTTGCAAAAAATATTATTAAACCCTTGCATATCTGTCGGCCTTAGATTCCTTCTACGTTATGCAAGAATGCAGGAAAGCGATGGTTTTTTCAGAGCGGTGAAACTTGAAGATATATTAACATTCTCATGATATTTAATTCAATTTGGTGGATATAAATGGTTACAATAGATACAGCATTTAATCGTACGAGTTTGACTGGAGAACAGAATTGCAATAAGCAATACTTAAGTCTTGAGACATAGCTATCTATACAAATGAAGTTAATGGAATAGAACCTACCCTCTATCTTTACTTACTGTATGCGACATCGTTTTCATCGGGCTTCTGTACCAAGTAGCAGTCGGATCAGTATCTGAAACATCAGTTTTCAAAATGTGCTGTTCAGTTAACGATTTATTCGAATTTTAATTAGTCGTATGTCATTCTAAAATATTTAACATTTATTGTATTTTACTAGGATTTCATTTGATTTGCAAGTTCTCTCATTAAAACTTCAATTTCATACAATTTCTCTGCAGTTAATAGTATTTTTGAGTCGTAATTTTTCATGTGACTATTCATTTTATGGTAGATTTTAAAAGAATAAGGTTTCTTTTCGTATTTCTAAATGAATCGGGCAGGTTATAAAACTAGATATCTATGTGTAATCAAAGATGAGATGCACGTTAATATTGCATCAAGATATTAGTGTTATATTAACTCTTGCTAAAATTTTGTTGAAACACGTTTCATATTTGATAACTGCAAATATTTCAGTACTTAAACTCGAAATAACTTTTGTACAACGAGTAATTAAAATATTGTGAAGAAATCGTAACATTCATGGTTATATTTTATGTGGATGTTTAGTAAATAAGGATTTTAAAAAATAATTTGAATGTAATCAGTACATAAATTTTTAATACTGTTAATGCGATTCGCTTTTTATGTACTTGAACATTTCACTATATACACTAAAACGAATAAAAATAATTCTTTACTTTAAAATCGATGAATTTTTAATTAGATTTTTTAATGCAAAATCAGCCTTGGAACTCTAATTTCAATTCTATTTTTTTTACGAAGTAAATCTATAATTTAAAATAGATAGTTAAAATTAAGTACTAGAGATTATGAATTTTAATGTAGATCATCTACTGCATCCATTTTTTATTTTTTCTAATTAGCCTTAATTTTCAAAACAAATTAATTTCTTTGTAATAACTTAAACCATTATTAAGCTGAATTATTGCAACTTCATACGTATGTTTTATTAATGTATTTGTAGGAAAATTATTATAATTAGACAATTCCTTAGTACTTGACTAAGAGGATGGCTGATGGCTCGGCCGGCCAGCTAATCAGGCATTCTCCAATTTCATAAATCGTTGATGGCCATGCCTGATCACCATGGCGATCAATGTTTTTTAGGAAAAAATTCGACGTATTGAATTAGGAGCATTAATTTATAATCTTAATTTTTAAGAATAGCATTCATTTCTTGAGCCATTAAAATAGATGTAGTAAATGCAGTAATTAAAAAATTAATAGAATTAACCTTTAATTTTTTTATTGGTAGAAATCGAAATTTTACAGTAGTAATACCATAAATTTAAATTGCGCTTTAAATGTTTAAAAATGTATGTATAAATTAATATAGTGTATATAGTTCATTTGTTTCATCAAATGTTCACCTGTCATGCAATGTCACAATGCTTATACTTATTCTTTATTATTGGAGCATTTACTCAATGTAGTAACATTAAATAAAAAGTAATGTTTAAAATATTGTAGTTTAAAATAATGTAGTAATGTATTTCTAAGCATGTTATGTGAAATTAAATTCAGAATGCATGTACATGTGCCGGTTTCAATTTGTAGTTGTTTTGTAATCCTGTTTGAAAATAAAGTTTTCTTGTATTTCATTTCCTTTCGTAATTTTTAATAAGCTACCTATTATACAAACATTTCCAACGAACTAAATGCCCTCAATTATGACTCAAATGTATGTTGAAATTAACTTAAATCTAATATTTATTGGGTTATTAATGAGGCAATTTGTATTGTTTGCTTAAATGTTTCAAGAGTTTTCTGCTTGGTTAGTTTTAATGCTACCACCGTACCAAATTTTAAATATTAAAAGTTAATGGATAAATTTTAACGCTTCTTTCACTTTAGAAAATTAAGCCAATGACTGTCATACTTCTAATCCCTTATGTAACTGCTAACATCAATGAATTTAAATGAAGTTTATAATCATAAATGAATATCCTTACAACATTCCGGATATTCATCTAATTAGATTCCAGGGGAAAGAGCTCTGGTAAGGGACAGCTTAATCGCTTTCTGCTTTGAATTATCAAATTATAATGCATTTTAAGAAACAGGAGAAAAATTAGAGTAAATTTATCTTTTCGCATTTCCGTTACTAGTAGAGATCGCTCAATTGTTTTTGATACAAATGTTTGCTAAATTTAAACACGATTGATCTTAATCCAATACTGAGGATAAATTGATTTTTAGATAGGCAAGCAGTAGCCCATCTGAAGGGTGCAGGACAGAAAAACAAATTCGTTATTAGAATTTTCTCTATGTTGAATAGGGAGTTTTTATTTTCAGCGGTTATTTAATAATTCAACAGTTACTAATTGGATTTATCAATTACTAATATATTAATGAAACTTTGTTTTCAGATTGGGGTTTCGAATAATTGCCAGGGTGAAAATAGAAATATTTCTCCATCTTTATCCACTCTAGTTAATCTTTTATTTTCCGATTATGATTAGTTAGCATTTCAGGTTTTCTCAGATTTTGAATATGCTTTAAATACAAAGGTAGTTCATCGCTTTTCTTTGTTAGAAATATTAATTATGGATTTAAATTGTATTTAAGGGATACATTGTAATTATTTAACAGAAGTAAGTGAAGGTCTTTCAAAATGTGTTGCATACCGATTTCGGCATTAATTGAAACGATATCTTATTCGAAACTTTAATTGAAGACCACACTACAATTTTATCTTGCATTGCAGATCAATTAATCAGTCCTTCTTAAACACTAGCATCCACTTTCTAACATAACTAAAACATAAAGAGTATCTTTCCTCGCATATATATATTTTAGGTTGAAAATGTTGTATAAATTCAAGCTATCGACTGTTACTCAACTAGTTCATAATTTATCATTTGGACATAACGTTTCAAAAACAATTCTCTATCGTATTAGTAAATCGTATCGTAAAATCCTTTTAAGTTAGAGGATAGGCATGATGTATATACCATTCAAATAAATATGAATCCACAAAATATGTTATCTCCATTCCTGATTAACGATCAAATTGTCACGTACGGCAATATAATATTTAGAGTTCAATTGAAAATAATAGTGCGACACTTTTCTGATAAGTTCTAAAGAATTTTTCACCAATTACAAAATATTTTTTTCGCAAGGTCTCTTTGAGTTTCATTGTTATAATCTAAAATATTTTGAACTTCTTATATTTATTTGAAGCCCAAAACTGCTTATCAGATTTGCTATTGAATTATTAATGTACCAGTTTGAAGAAATCGTTACATAAGAAATTATCTGCCCAAGTGACGTATTTGCAAATCATTGTTTAATTTCAGATTAGATGAAAGATCAATAGATACACCATATCAGAGCAGGCAATATATTTTCGAAAGTTTAACCTAATTTTTTGAGAAAAAAACATTTTTAGTCTTTTCTCTGTTACACGCGATGTATTTTAGCGAGGAAAAAATAAGATATAAAAATGCCCTTTTAAATTCTGGCTTCGGAAATGCTAATATAAAACTAAAATTCTAAATATTGATTTTGTTTTAATCGTTTTTATTATCTTCGTAGAATTAAAGAAAGGAGATGTGCATTAACTTTCTTATCGTTTGCATATCTTGGTGAAAATATAAGTCAAATTTGATACTTGGCTTTTAAATTATATAACTATTTTTAAATATATAGATATTATATATCTAAAAAAGGAAAGATATCCTAAAGGCCGATTAATTAAAGATGTGGTAAATTTTTATTAAAGAATGGTCATATGTAAAATTATTAAAAGCACTCTAAAAATTGTTTAATTATATAAATAACTTGTTTCAAGTACAGATTTCTTTTTAAATAAAACTTGGTACGATATCTTTAACAGTGCAATTTTTTTTTATCGGAAAATCGGATAGATTTTCAAATAGATTTAGTATACTTAAGACTTGAATCTGAATTTAGTATTGATGCTGAACTGTAAAGCCGCGCGCGTGAATGTCTTGTGTTAGTGTATGTTTAAGTGTGTGAATGTGATTATTAAAGAAATGTTTCCAACAACATTCGTCCTGTTGCTTCCTGCACAGATCATAGTAATCTACATACCACCACAGTATATATTTTATGTACTTCAATAATACGTTTTAACTATGTCACGAGTAGGAAAAATTTAAATCGTAATCCTCATAAATTTACATAAATCATAGATAAGAAATTAAAAATGCAAATGCAAATTAAATTTTTAATGTTTGCAAATTTTTATTGATCATGACTGTAATATTTTAAAATTTTCACAGGAAAATATCTTATTAAAATACTCAGTTCTATAATTTTAACATCAATCTTGTAAAATTACAATCAACAAATTTAGACCCAGACAAGATAGAGAACTTGTTTCAGTACAAAAACATGCAAAGTTTTGTTATATATATTACTATTTCAGCCTTGCTTCATCTCATTCAGTAATTTATAACACTATAGAACTCTTCGGCTCAAAAGAATATATTAACATTTATTTTCGACATTACAGCTTAATTTTTTCTTTTATTAAGAGGAACAATAAATGCTAGTAATACATGGAAGTCAGAAATTTAGCTAAACTAACAAAAACGATTTCAATAGTACTAAATGTGAAAAATATACTTTAATTTATTGTTTAAAAAATATGAAAACAATTTTATTCTTTTAGCAGAATTATAACTGACTCACCTGATGTCAAATGAAGCACAGAAGATGCTTTTTAATTCTGAATAAAAAGTTTCTGTTTAGGTTCACTTCGGGATCATTAGTAATCACCTGTTGAAATAGATGAGGTAATGGGAAAGGGTTGTTTCCATCTCTCTCGGCACCACGTAATCATGAATTCTCCTTAAATTGAAAAGATGATGAAAAGTGAATGGAAGAGTGAACTGATATCATTTATAGCTAGTGATCTCAGTTGTACTATGTACAGTCGCTTGTTTTGATGTTCTCCAAGCCTTTTTTTATGAATTAAACTTAATGATTTGCATCCCGTATACAGTTATTGATATAAATATTAAATTATGCATGTTTATTTATTGAAATTGCCATTTATTTTATGATCTTTTTTGAGTTTGCAATGGATACAATCAGAGAGTATTAGGATATAAATTAACTTAAATATTAATTTTCTTGCTATACATAATTGGTGTTTAAAAATAGAGAATTTCTTTTTTCAAGTTTTAATGCACATATTTTAACCAAATTAGGTAAGCTCTTGTTAGGAAGTAACAAAAGATCATTAGAGATTTTACATCAGCATGAACGCTGGTAGATATCAAAGCAATTAAGATCTAAAGCACATGCACCCAAATTATGTAAAAAAAAAAAAAGGTTTATAGTAGCATATGGTTTTCTCTTATGTTTAAACGTCCTGTGAAATGTGAATCTAAAATAGAAATGGGAAGTTTGTAAGTCTGCAAGGCACTTTCCTCTCTCACTTTTTCTATCCATTTTCAGTCTCACTTTTCGAGATATATTCAGATTTCGAGAGAGGGAATTGAAGTTACGATTTTCTTAGAATTTGTATGGAGAATTTTATGAACAAGTAATTCGACAAATATTTCTCATAAATTCATCGACTCATGTGGATTAGTATCCTCGGTCAGGAAAATGAAATCAGAACCAACAAAACTCCCGTACGGAAAACATTCTTCCCGAATTTTATTATTTATTTTTGCAAATTGCTTAAAAAATTTGGTAAGCGATTTTGTGACTTCAATTTTAGTTCTCTGTCAAATTTTGGTTTAAATCAGTCTGAAAAAAAAGTTCAAAATATGCATTTGATGTTCTATTGCTTGTACGATGTTCTAGTGCCTTATTCCAACGTCAGAAACCATCCAGGAATAGACCGTTTTTACCTATTGTTTCCCAAAGAAATAAATAACATTTCTGAAGATTAAGCAGAATGTTTCGGGGAGACAATTCCCACTGATTATTCAAGTGTAATATCTATTCTAGACCTCCCTACGTGAATGAATCATGCACTTAATTATTCATGTCTGTACAGTAAATTAATATATCAATCTTTGTACTATATACCTAATATTATCAAAAGACCTATATTTCTAGAGATAATTGATTCAAATTGAAAAACAGATTGATTAAAAAAGAAAAAAAAACGTGAGACGCTAAGATTTATTCCAGGATTATAATATACTGAAAGTAAACGTAAGTAAATGTTAGCAAATTAATATTTTTTTCTATAAATGAAATTCTTTAGAAAATTTTACTTTTACTATTTGAAATGATAATAAAATAATCATTCAAAATTTGCGTAAAATTTGTTGGTTAGTTATTTGTTGATGGTAATGGTTGTCATAAATGGTTTGAGTAGCTTTTAATAAACAACAAAATAACAAATAAAATAACAGTATGGCATAATCTGTTTAGAAAGAAAAGTATTATTCAAAACTTGAATTTATTTTAAAGACAAATGATTTCCGTGATACAATTTTAAAATATTAATATTGTTCTTCAAAATGAACTTTTATAATCAAAATGTGGAGCTGTTTGAGTTTCCTCCATGCACGTTTCCTTTTAAGTAAGTAGTGCTACATGATATAAAAAGTTTCTTACACTAAAAAAAAATAGTTGAAGCAAAAGAAATGTATACATCGATTAATCTTAATTTTTAAATTGCATTCGTATTTAAAAAGACCAAGCGAGTAATGCCATTTAGATTTTAGAAAATCATTGTTACAATTTTTTGATTAATTTTTTTAATGCATTCGAATTTTTATAGATATTGAATTTAAATATAACATAAATGACTATGAGATTTCTGGCAAAAGTTTATACAGAATGACTGAGATGAGTTGATTAACTGCTTCTCCTTTGAGTAAATTAACTGCTTATCGTTTTGCCATCTTTCCCTTTAAAGGGAAACTAATTTTTAAAATCTTAAAGCAGCATATAAACAATTAGTCTTTCTTATATGAATTATACAAAGAGAAAGTATCGTAATCGACAAAAGATTAGTGATCGAGATTTTGTTGAATCTCAACATTTCACGCTTCTTGAATCCGAAAAACATATATTTGGAATCGTGTTTGCCTTCAAGAGAGATCACGATGATTCAAACAAGTTCTGAGCTAGACATAAAATTTGGTGTACCGACTTGGTATGCTTTGATATATAGACACCGAATTTGTATATTTCTATCAATTTTATATGAAATTCTTTCTGCTTGTCTGCTTGAATATAAGTTAACGTGGTTACTACTAAGAATTATTACTAAGGAAGTTAGATGGATAAAATGAGGCACACACATTTAACATCTAAAGTACAGATATCTATCGAATTTGAAACTAAATCCGTTAAGTGGTCGACTTTCTATTGGTCTGTTATTTCACAGGGACGTAAACATTATAATTGCAAAACTCAATGAGTAAAATATATCAAATCGGGTGTTGATTTTCTGATTATAATTTTAATTTGTCAAATTTTAATTACAAGCGGCTGGGAAAAATGTATCTAAAACACAAATTCGATTTCCGGATACAATTAACATGACATATTCAATAAAATCATGTTCCATGGATCATATATATTCAATAAAAATGTTAAATTCGCACCAAAAGTTAATATTTCTAAACTATTGTATTGAAATGCCCTACTATTCTAGAACAAGTTAGGTCGATAATTCCAAAATGAAAGGATTTAAATATATAAATTTGATACAAAAGTGTAGCAGCTAAAATGCAGGATCTTTTATTAAATTTTGAGCGAAATTAGTCAAAATATTGACAGTCTGTCAGTCTATGATTTTGTATGCATGTAAACATAATAATTCAAAAACACAATGATGCAAATATATGAAATTTGGTATATGAGTTCTGTGGCTACAGTTGTGGTTCTATAACCAATTTTGGTTTTAACTAGTTAGAAAAATAGTCTAAATACACAGGCAGTGGTTTATGGACAGAATCCAAGCGATTAATCGCCAAAAGAACACCACAGATTACACTATAATGGACTCTTTCATAACTGTTTTCACCATATGTATGGCGCAGTCTAGCTAAGATTGGCTCTTGCGCCAAAACCCCCATACCCAGCCCTTTCATAACTGTTGTTCGCCAATCTCATATGATTAATAATATTAGTACATTTATTGGAGAGTATGCGAGAAAGTTTCGGAGAGACTACTTATGCAATAATATTATTTATAATTAGATAAAATGCTTATATTTCGATTAACATTTGCTTAGAGGCAGGTTATAAAATGGAAAAAAACCTTATTATTTATTTCATCTATATTCATCAAGAAACAACTACATGCAAAATTCGATAGATCTAGAAGTTTGATCTGCATATGTGGTTGTGTAAGTTTAGTGCGATTTTTGAACGATGCAATTTACAGATAGTATTCATATAATGTATTAAAATAATAACGATAATCTCTAATAATATTATAAAAATTGGTTTAAATGGAATACAACCTTCTGATTTCGATTTCAATTTTATAAACTGATGTGAATTTCCTTAATGCAACTCTCTCTGATGAAAGAATATTTGAAATATCAAATGATCTGTTTAAAGGCAGTTATTTAACAGAAAACAAATAACTTTTAAAATATTCTTGAAGATCCTTTCAAGCATGCCTATTATCAGGAAATCATTTACTTCGATTCGAAAACTCAGAAAGTTACATCGAGTGCTTCCAAATGGGTTTGAATTTTCTTCATCAGTTTGCAGAATCGAATTTGTTCGCACATTTAATAGCGAGTCTTTCAATGACTAAACGAACCACTTTAGAATCGGTTAATGATTCTAAGTAAGAGCCTTTCAATTTATGAGCAATAAATGATTTAATAATTTATACTCTTATGAATCCAGTTTTATCACAGAAAATAGTCTTATTATATTAAAATTTTATATTGTTTTCAAATTATCAATAATGTATTGATGTAAGAAAAACATTTAAGTATCTTTTATATATTTAAAGTTTTTTTTGTACAAAAAATTGGTAATCACTTTCAAAAATGCCAATAGAAAAAAAAGTTAAACTATTCCGTTAGTGTTTTGAATATTTTTTTATCACGATAATGGATATTAATGAGCTGAATTTTGTATAATAATTACCTTTCATAAAGTAGATGGTCACTTTATGACAAACTTTCCAAGACTGATTATTGAAAATACTCAACTGATATTGAAAGTTAAATTATCAGATAATTTGGATAAATAAACCACAAACTTTCAATATCAATATTATTAAAATAAACTCGAATTGTTTATTCTAAGTTTATTGAGAATGCAGCTCCAATTTAACGTAATTAACTGAGACTTTTTTTATTTAAATTCGTTTTTTTTAAAAAAATCTTTAAAACGTATCTTCTTAAACTGCTTAATGTTAAGACAAAAATTCATAAAAAGATAAAGACGAAAGTACGGCTTGTGCTAAATTTAAAATTAATAAATAAATTTTTAAAAATCAATAGTTTCGTACTTTATTTAGCTTTTTTTTAATTAATCCAATTAAAACCTTTTGCTAAGTCTTGAAAAGAAAGAAATAGAAAGTTATACACAGTTACAGTTCGCCATTGCATGGAATTAATAATATACAGATACTATTTTTTTTTACTCTACCAAGAAGGATACAATTTTTATGGGCGGGACTCAAAAAATAAATATCTGAGCACTCATGGTTTCATGGACTCGTCAAAGAGGCACAGGTATTATGTGGAGGTAAGGAAGAAATAACACCTTTATTAAATAGTGCGCGAGAAATTTTCGGGGGGGTGGGGATCATTTCTATTGGTTAAATGCGAAAAATAAAAATGATAGTTATATTAATTGTAGCGTATTTTATGCTATGAAATAATATCTTTTGTTTCAAAGAAACACAGAATCTACTCTGATGGTTATAAATTTAGTTTGCTCTAAGAATTGTTAAACAATGCATTGAGTGAAAATCGGTTTATAAGCATTTAATTGGAAAAAAAATCCCAGCACTTTGTTACTCGTAAAAAATCAAGAAACACCCAAATATTACTAAATGTTTTATAGAAATTCACATGTTATAAATTATTACTAACTATAGATTTTTATAGCTTATATAATCTTAAAAATGTAATTTTAACTCAGATAAAGAACACATGTGTAATTTAAAGAATGGTTTTGATTTCGTTTCATATTCAAAATATTTTAGAATTTTGTTCTAATTAAGCACAGAAGAGATTTTTTTTTCACTAGAGAACAAAATTTTAAATATCCTACCTTTTTCTTAGTTCTATTAACCGGACTTATACTATATTTTGCCAAATATTTCGTTCAACTAATCACCTTATTTTTTTTCCATTTAAGTAAATTTTGAATAAAGAAAGTTTTTTTTGACACACTTTTTATTCTAGAAATGAGCCGCAACCTCATGATTAAAATAAGAAAGAGAATAAACTATTAGATGACGATAATTAAAAAGCAACTGAAATAATGAGGATGATATGAAATAACACAACACTGGCAGTTTATTGCAAAATGTTATAAGACTTCAATGAATCTTAGTATGTATTGATTATGCCAAAAGAAATGCAAATATTAGTTTTTAGAAAATAAATAATGTAGGAAGATTTTTTATACTTTTATTTTTATACTAAACATATTAATAATCTGTTAAAAATAATTGTAATGACAGTACAAGACCATGTCTTTTACTAGATTTTTAACTTAATGGACAAATATTTTAGAATCAAGTGTTTAATATTTCGGGTACGTACGAACTGATCTCTGTACTGGAGTTCATCGCGACTAAATATCAATTTAAACGGTTATCCAGCGCAGCAGTTTTCGTTGAGGAGCTTATTACGTCTTTTAAAGAGGGTTGAGAATTTCCCAGGGGCCATCTAAAAATTGCAATTAGCATCTAGCATCCAAATTCTTTGTGCTTTTTGCAGTGTTTTAATTAAAGTACTGCAAAAATGTTCCTTAGATTGTATTACAATCAGGAGAGACATATATATGAAATTTATTAATATAAAAATGTAATGATTTCATTAATGTTTTTTGTTTAGAGGATATTAAAAAATCCTGCTATATTATTAAAAAATGAGTATAAAATCTGAACTGCAAATAGAACTCATTTTTTTTTCTATTTCTAATTGCCAAAAAAGGTTTTTGAATATAATTATGTATATTTAAAAATGTGCATGAAAAATATTGAATAAGTTTAATAATAAGTAATGAAAAAGAGTTTCAATAAAGTGCTAAATATTATATATAATATATGAAGGATTTGTATTTAACCAAATACATACAGAGTGCGATTAGATTTATTATCAAGTGTTGATTTATTTAATTTTAAAAAGTATATCTACAAACATTTTGATGAAACTGCCGATGCAATATGGTTTCTTAATATAATGAGCCCCTTTATGTCAAACTACTAAAAAATAATATTTTCCGGAATATTTATTTATTAATTGATATTTTTTCATTAATGTTATAATTAAGAATCTTATCCAATGTTCACATTTTTTTACTTTTAGAAGCTTTAATATTTTATAATTAGTAGTAGTATCATTATTATTATTAGTAGTATTAGTAAAAGATGCATATATCTCAGAAGGGCACAGATGTCTTCAGTAGCGTTGAGATATAATGACCACGACTTCACTATCTTGTTGTATTTAAGTTAAAAAGAATTTCATGTGAAATATAACATTTTCCAGGAAATATTTAGATATATATTTCCTAAAAAACTTCATTCCTAGAAAACATCTTCAACTTACGTATTAAGGCAGAAATATTATTATTAAGGAAAAGAAAAAAAAACTTGATGGAAATAATCTGCATTGTCTTTTTTTTAAATTATGGTTTGCTACTCTTCCGTAAAGATAGATAAGATAAAAAAATATTTCGCTTATGCTCGTCCATATTTTGTAGTGTATTTTTAATATATGAAAAAATACAATATTTTTATGAAGCATTAAATATAAAAAATTTAATTGTATAAAAGGAGCAAAGCATACGATGAGAAATACTTACATTTCTTTTTATTTTGCTTTTTTAAAAGAATAAACAAGCGAACACTTAAGAAACAAAAGAGATTATTTTATATGACTTTAATTTACGTATTCAATTCTGTCTATATTTTTTATTCGGATAAGTCAAGTTTGAATATTTTTTTTCTTCTAATTTATATCTGGAATAGAAGGAAAGAATTTTTCTTGGAACAATCTGATTAAATAATTAAATGAATAAATTAAAAAAAACAAATAAAAGCAATGAAAAATATGAAGATTCACATTTATTTAAATGGAGGACAAAAATGTGAAATTTGATAGCCAATCAGTAATGAGAAGTTGATTAATTTCTTTAGAGAATCAAACAAAGTTTGCTATAAATAACTATTTGATAAATATTTTTAAACCCTAAGGTATTCAAATTATTGATTTCCAATTAATATTTTCATTTTTAATGTATGCATATTTTGTTAGTAGAATAAATTAACACTGCCAATTTAAATTATTTTTTGAAGAATAATTTTTTGTTTAAAAAGAATGTTTTCAGTTATTAAAAATCTGCCTACAATTTTTCATAGATAAGGTAATAATCATAACAAATAGAATGAATTAATAATTGAACTGATAAAAATACATACAAATTTATATATATTGTCATTTTTTTATTTATTTTTCAAATTAATGCAGATTAACTTAAAGGATAGACAAATATAACTAATTTAGTTGTGAATTTTCATTTACATTACTCATTTTTATCTCTTGAATATACTACTATTTGTAAAAGAGATTCAATTTTCCCTTGAACGAGGAATTAATTTTAATAATGGCCAATAGATTATATATAAATCCTAAGAGATGAACCAATATTTACAAGTGAAAATATGCTCTAAGTAAAAAAAATTAATATTTTAATTTCTTTGAATCAATAAATGAGTTCTTGAGTCGTGTTTAGAAAAGGGATAATCTAATTTTCTATAGAATTGCATTTCCAATAAGTCTTAATTTGCAAAGCAATTTTGATGGACATATTCATAAAAAATCGTTTAACTCTTCTCATACACCTATTGGGTTATGAATCTTTGTATATATATATAAATTACTTAAATTATTGGCAGCAGAATGAATAAACCAATGGACAACTGGCATTTTCTTAAAATGAATTTTAATTTGTCTAATGTATTGAAATTCAAATTTTCATTAACTCAATCATTTTTATTACTTAAAATATACAAGGAATTTGAAAAAATGCTTTCTTTCAAAATTATTGTTCTAAATATGATCCGAAGGACTTTTTAAATATTTAGATACCTTAATTTTTCAAAAATTCGTTATTACTCAACAAAATTAAAAAATATTTTTTACGTCACTCTATTATTTTTGTAATTCAAAATTCAAACTATACTCTTATTATTTAGAAATTAATCATCTCTGTTTAGAAATTAATTTATCCTTTATTATTTAGAAATTAACTG
>JAPMOR010029237.1:121561-164092 GCA_026543865.1 Argiope aurantia
TATAATATCATTATAATATACCCTATATACCCTATAATGATAATATATCCTACATATTATCATTATAAAATTCGGGAAACTGTAACTTGTCATATTTTATAAGAATTAATATATCATATGAGTAAAGTTTTGGTATTGGAAGGTGCTGCTTTATAAAAAGGCTTTCTGTTACATTCATGAATATTCCCTGGATAAATTGCTTTTCTTATCAGTTGAGTCTTTATTTTAAGATGTAAAACATAATATAAAAGGTATACTATTGATAAAAAGAAGACTCCCATTTTTAGAAACTCTCTCATAAGACTCTCATTCTTAAACAAGAACATAGGGAAAAGAAATAGAGATAAAATTCCTAAAGTACTTAAAAACATATATTTTTTTTCTGAAGACTCATCAAAAATACGATGGAATTTTTTTTAAAAAAGATATTCTTTTCAACAATGAAATATTTATCTATAAAACGAAACTGTTTCTGTAAAAACGAATTTGAAGAATACATCGTTTGCTATTCAAATATCATTTTAAGAATATTTCAATCTTAATATTTATGGCAGAGAACGAAACATTATTTTGCTTTCTGACGATGAAAATACTTCATTTAAAGATTTATACGATGCTAAAGTGTAGAATAACTTCTCCTCTCTTCTACTTCCACGAAAAAAAATATATCATTGGAAAAGAATTGTAATTTTCTCGCTTTTTTGGAGGGAAAACTTTTTTTAGTGAATATTTTACAAAATTTTCTGTTCTGTTCCACATCTAAAGTGTATACAATTATTTTGTTGAAAAGCGTCTTTTCACATCAGATCTCACAAAATTTATATCTTGAAAACTGTCACTATATGAAACATATTCTGCTTTTATTGTACTTTCCAACATATTTTGGAAAGGCTTTTCGTTGTAAATAATTTATTATTTCCTTTTAAAATTCTGAAGTTAATATTGTTTACAATTAAAATTTTCCTTTCCTATATTTTTGATAATTCAATTCAATTTTCTATATTAAGAAAGTTAAAAATACTTTAATGATAATTTATGTATAATTCACATTGTTTATTTATGTACACTATTTATAATAAATTTTAAAGTGTCATAAGGAATAAAATTATACTGCTATAATTTAGGAGCAGTTCATAAACATGAAATAATTTATATTCAAATTATATATATTCACCATAAAATATGAATGAAAGACTTTAGCATTATTGCCAGCTTGATCAAAATAATACTTCTAAATAATTTTATTACAGAAATATTCACTTGCATTATTTGAATCATTCATCAACAATCATTGTTTAAAACTCTATTGAAGAATACATCGTGTTATATATATATAGTATATCACTATGACGTGCAAATATTTTCATTTCAAAATTAAATTAAAAGAAAAAGACTGCGTGTAACGATAGTCACTCAGCAACTTATTTATGCTCAAGACTGATTATTTTTTGCTCCTTTCTTTTTATAAAACCCCTTTCATTCGATTGAACGTAAGCTATTTAACTTCATATATTTCAATCAAAAATAAATATGATATTCTTTAATGACAAAAAGTTATAAATATAAGAGTTTAGGGGTCTATTTTATGTGCTAAATAAAGGGTGAATCATCCGTAAGGCTACTTAGTATCATCCGCTATGTTTATCACTATGGAATAAAAAATAATGACAATAAAAAAAAGTAAAAGAAAGAAAAGAAAAAAAAAAAACTCTCGTGAAAATTTTAGTTTGGAAAGATGCTGAAAAAGAAAAAGTGGAGCTGATTAAAATTACTGAATGCAATTTCACGATTAATTAGTGACAAAAGCTTTAATTATTGGCTTATAATAATAAGGGTAAAATTGGAAAAGTCAACATTTGCCTCAGATAACCAAAATGAGGGTTAATGAAGAATAGTTTTCTTGATATAACTCGTGACTTATTTTATTATGTTCTTTAAAGCCTAAAAGTATTTAATGATCCCAATTTGTCAAGTTAAAAAAGAAAACATCTCAAAGACTAAAGAACATTTTGGACAATATATTATTTTCAACATTAGAGGATGAGATTTTTGGAGAGTAAAAAGGGCGGTCACATTGAAAAATTCTAATTTTTTCATCCTTAATGTACCATCAAATTTAGATTATTCCTATAAGCCCAAAATATCCAGCAATCATGATAATATTTAAAAACATTCAGGATATTGGTCAATGCCGTGGAGATACCCTAAAATATCTCGTATCTGTAAGGTTGTTGTTTGTTTGGAATCCTTTATCAATCCTTGTGGAGATAGAATTTGTTGAATAATATTGACGCTACGTTTAAGTTGTCTCGCTTTTGGCCTCCTATTAGTTTATTGTACATTTTAAATTTTGTTTTAGCCTCTTAAGTTTTATAGATCAAGGATAAAATCGCCAATTTTTCTTTTTCATGTTAGAAACAATACTTTTTTTCTTCATGCTATTTTTTCTCACGTCATCGTAAGTTCCCTTAGCAAATTAAATTTTATGATATCTTGATTAATAAATCGAACTACACATGATTCTGGGTATTTAATTAAAAGAAGACTGATATTAATTTCCTACGTGAATCGAGCACATTTTTAATATTTTCATTTCTACAAATAGTTTGTTATTTCACACACACACAATTTTTTTCGTGGAGTTTCATAAATGAAATAACCATAAGTAGAATATAAATTACTTGGGCAATCCGAGGAAAGAAGATAAACGAATTTTCAAGTTAATAATTTTCTTTGTTGTCCCAACATCCTAAAAATGTACAAACGGTTTGTGACAAAATTAAATATTCTCTTTCTTGAATACTTTTATTGAAGAAAAGTTCAACAGATTTTTTTTGTGTTATAAATATTAGGAGGTTATCTTCAAAAGTTTGTAGAAATGAAAGATTTGATTATTTTGCTAATAATTACATCTTACAGAATATTAAATTCTTTGATATGTTTTTGTTTGCTACTGTTATATTGATAATGGGGAATTTTGTTTGTTATATCTTATATTGGTTGTAAAATGGAAAATGAATACCAAAATATGCTTCCAAATTATTTGCAGCAATATCTTTATTTATTTATTTTTAAGGTTTACGGTCTCTATAAAATATGATTTCTAAATTTTTTCTACTTATGCTTTAAAAAAATTAATCCGGAAGTACTACTAACGTATATTATAAAAAATTATTACAATGTCGAATTTTTTCATTATATGTGACCTTCAGAATTAGTAATTAAATAAAATCATTTGCGTTTTATTCTTACCGCATATGCTATAAATTAAAAGATTTGTTTAAAAAAACCGCTCTTCCCATAATTTTTTTTCTAATCTGGCAAGGTATTCGCTGAATAATATTTTTTATGCCATTAATAATTTTTCTTACTACTTTAATTCATATTTTTTGGATTTCGTTTTCATTGCTCGAGCATAGATGAAGAGCTGTATTGCGTCTATATTAATAAAAAAATCGTTTCAGTCATGACATTTAAAAAACCATTGAGAAGTTTTTTTATGCCTTACTACAAAATTTTTAATTAATTTAGAGCAATATATTACGATATTGTAAATTGATCTGGGGAAAAGATCGAAACACACGTAAAAGCTCTCGTTTCAGAAAAATCAATTTTATGATCAATTGTTTAATGAAAATGAAGGCCAAATGTAGTTAAATTCGTTTTTATATCTTTTACAAATTTCAAAAGAATTCTTCATCGATGTTTAAAATCTTGTTTTCTAAATTAATATTATTTTTTAAGCTCGGAAAAAGATTTTAATGCTTAATATCAGGCAATTATATCTTAAAGACGAAGTATTATCCGTGGGCTGGAATTCTGTCATTAAATATTCTTATATATTAAAAAATATCACTCAAATTTTGCCAAATGTATTACTAAAAATTTATGAAAATTTCTGTTTGTTGCTTTCAAATTCTTAATTTTATAATTCTACCAGTGATTTAATAACTTTTTTTCTATTAATGGCATAAAGATCACAAAGAGGCAACAAAAAAAACTATAATGAATGCATGCCTAAACAATTAACCACGTTAAAAGAGCTTACTAATTTAAAGTTGACATAAATTCATAACTTTTTTCAGGAAAGTTTTCGAAAATAGTTTTGTTCTAATGAGAACTTTCAAGTATGAGTTGATGAAGCTATAATATAGTTTAAGAACCGTCCAGAAAAAAGTTTTTATTTTTTTATGATTAGAATTTGCAAGATTTGCAGGTGATAGAATTTTTCAAAACTTTATGAATAATTTACGTTCATAAAGTTTAATAAATATATTTTGTTAAATGCATATGCATTCGTTTGTATTTCCTTCGGCTTATTCTCTAATATATGGTATTCATATCAATAATTTGCTAAATAAAACTGATTTGTTTTCACATATTTATTCTTAAAGTTTGCCGAAGTCTTTTCGCATATCACTGTATTAATTAATTAAATGAATTAATTAATTAAGTTCACCCTCCAATACAGCAGCAGAAATTTTTACAGGATTGAAATTATATTTAAAACTCTTATATTACTCTCTTTCAATTTTTAATTCTTTAAAGTTACTAGAATTCGAATAATGTCAATGCCTAAGTCAGAAATAGAAGGTATTCCAACCTTTACACATTGCAAGGAAATCACATCTTGTGATTAACTTGTGATTCAATCGATAGCACCTTTTATTATCTTAAAATATTTTCTTAGAGTTTTCTTAAAATTATTTTCGATATTTCAGTATTTGTTAAAATGTTAAAATACATTTTTAAAAGCTATTAAATCATCTTTCTTTTTCTTGATAAAACCCATAAGCGGAAAAATAATGCATTTTGCATGTTTGTTGCATGTTTAAACGGGAATTTTTAAAGCAAAATAACCAAACAGTGAAATAAATTCTAAAAATTCAAATAAAGAAAAGCAGTTAAATAAATTCTAAATGCGCTAATAAAAGAAATAATATCTACCCAACTGGAACTGCCAACAATTTGTGTGAACAAGGACGTCATAAGATCAATCCAAAACGATGTTAATCAAATTTTCAAGACTTCTGTACGAACATAGGTGGTATGTTCAAGGAACTCTAGGTCCTCTGCCCTTGATGAAAGTGGATACCTAAAGAAATGAATTCTGAAAACAGAAGTAAAACTTAGATTTGAGGATCAAAAATTTGAAGACCTCAATGAATTTTATTTTAAAAAGGAAGGCACCCCAAACTGTGTCAATTGGAAAAATACGATTATATGTTAACATTTTCCTGGATCAATCTTGAATATCCTAGTTCATGTACGTTTTAAGCATTTCTAATTTTTTTAAAAGGATTCTTTCTCCAATATCCGTAACTCAATTAAAAGCGGAAAAAAAAGTAAAATTTTAAAATGCATTTTTACTGATATACTGAAAATTAGAGAAAAATTTTCTATAAAAAATAAAAAAATGGAAAATTTTGAATTTTTTTTTAAATTGAAAAAAAAATGCAGTTGCAAAGTTAAAATGGGAATTGCTAAACCAATACATAAGACAATCAAGCCGCCATAAATAATATAAGAAGCTCTCGAAATTTTGCTCACAAATTAAGAATTTTATGAACATTATTAAAATACCAATTCATCTATAATATTTCTATCATTAGTTCATTTCAGTTTGCTTCGAGTTCCATATTTTTGATAAAATGTATTGTTCTAAACTTTTTAGAGAATTCACAATAACGAGTCTGTTATCTTTTAAATTCATTTTTATGATTTAATCTCCCTTCCTTTCGTTTTCTTTCCATAATTAAAATGAGAAAAATATTTATTTCATATTAACGTGGTTGGATATAATTTCGAAAAATACCATCAAAATGTTCTCATAAAAGAAGCAATACAACTATTTCGGTGATGGTATATTTTGCATGAGCTTTTTTTTCGCTATAAAAACAAATTGAATTAACAATAATAACATAGAAAGAGGTATTTAGATCATCTTGTATTCAGGAGTGAAAGCTACAAATTCGCATTTTCATTTTAAAAAGATATTCATTCAACGCAGATCATTCTTCCCACTTTGATAAAGATTAATTTTGTGATTTAATGTATGAAAATGCTTGAAGAATGCAGACTTTCACTTGGGACTGTAATTTTATATTTAAACATTTAATGCTGCTTCGCTCCAGATCCGCATCTTGTTTTATACATTTTCATTACTTATTTGCTTAATTTAAACATGTTTGATAAAATGTATCGCTTTCTGCAATTTTAAAGGTAGCATTATTTTCCAATCTGTTTATTCTAGATTATCTAAACTGTCTACGAATTAGTTTTGATTTACTGTAAATGAAAGTTTCTAGTTTTCCGATGAATGAACATAAATGAATATTTATGTCTGCTGAATTGCTTTCTTTATTATTGCATTGATATCCCTATCTTCTATTGTTATTCTCTGAATTCCATATTTTAAGGCCATCGGTTTGATCCTGTTTTCGCATTGAAAGTTTTACTCTACTTTTGTCATCATATTATTTTTGAAAATGCTTTATTTAACAGATCAAATCTTATTTCATTATTTATATGGAGGAACTAATTTGAAATTAACTAAAATATATACGTATATGTTTTGGAAAAATTAATTAAATATGCTTTTAACATTTTTTATTAATTTTTTAAAGGCTACTTTTAATAACTATATTTAATTGATTTAATTTGATGTCTGCAACTTACCTATTAAGGAAAATAATTATTTAGTTATAATAAATATCGGAAATCAATTTCTTCTGTTCATTATAGTTTGACAACTTATTTTTAAAGGAAAACTATTATTTAATTTTTATTAAAAATGGAAATCAAACTTCCTACACGTTTAAATCAAGAAAAAGTGTAATTTCTGTTATATTTTGCTATCCAACAATTATTGTTAAGTCTCTATTTGGTAAAAATAGCATTTATCTTAATCAAAAGTGTTAAGATTTTTTTTGTAATGAATTAACATTTTGGAAACATACGTTGAAATCAATCTGAAATATTAAACCTTATTATGAATTTTGCTAAAAAGGTTTCTATGCAATTGATATGCATCAATATGGACTTACGCTTTCCATTTGTTTTTAACAATTTTACTTAGTTGCCAAGGCAAACAAATGGAGATTTAAAAAGAAAAGGCTTTTGATCACCGTTTTCTGCGGCTTCTTATCAATTTTTTCTTAATTATAATTTTTTTGAGATGAAAAGAACTTGAAGAAGTACAAAAATTTTATAAATGCAATGCAATGTAGAATGAGTTTGGGATTTTTGAAATAGTGCTTAAAATATTATTTAGATCTTAAATAACATTTGCAGAATGAGATAAAGGAATTAAATATTAGAATAATAATTTTTTAATTTAAAAATTTTGTTTTTTTATTTCATACCAATTTTTATACTAAAACATATTATTTACGAAATATAAAAATATTTAACTCCGATAAATGGGATGACTCTGAAAAGTTGATAATTTTATTTCCTCAGAGTGAGTAAGTAATCTTTCGACGGTTACTATTATTTACATTTCTAAAAAAATTTCAAAAGCCCGAATTTTGGTATAATTTAATATTCGCCTTTTATTTTGAAACAACCATTATTGATCTCATGATTTTAAACCGATTAACTGTTTCTCCAACGAATAAAAATATTTTGCATCTTCCCTTTGATTTTCAATAATTTATTCAGAAATAAGTGAAGTAAATCAAAATTGAATTTCTCCATAAATGCTTCGAAATACTATTGCAAAATTTAGGCTTTTTCAATTAGTTCTATATATCATCTTGTGTTTCTGAAGATAATTAAAAGTTCTAAAATAAGTTATTTTCTTCAATCGTCTAGGCATATCTTAAACCCAGAATAAAATAAACATACAAAATTACTCATTTCTTCAACAACGGCCAGTTAGAGGATCTAAGGCAAAATATATACAAGAAATAATATATATAAATATATACAAGAAACAATATACCTCCAAGATGCAAATTTTGAGATTCTGTAAGGTTTAGTGACATGCACCTAAAACTCTTTACAGAATTCGATGTCAGATGTTCAGAATTCTTCATTCTTCGTTCGAATATACCAGCATCATCAGAATTGATATTTCTAGTGAAAGCGCCAAGATCCCAAGAATGATAGAATTTAGAGTTCTCTGAGTTACAGAATATGGAATCCTCTCGACAGTATTCAGATCTGAAATGTTTATGCAGAGTGTCGGTGTTCGCATTTGAATGTCAGAAAATCTTTATGCAATCTTTATCCAATCACATCAAAGTTCGATATAGTTGAGAAATCCATTCGGCTGTGAAAAGCTGTTATTTAAATTCAATGGAAAGTGAAATTGCAAATTTGAAGTTGGTGTCATATGCTTAAAACTCGAAACCACGTAGTAACCTAAATTATTTTCATTGAAATTTAATTTAAAGGCTCAAATTTTCATTCGTTTAAAGCTGATTCTTGCTCTATGTACTTCAATTTTTTCTTGTTTAAGGATCCCAGTCATATAAAGACACCTAGCACATTTGAAACCAATTCAGAAATACTTCTA
Source organism: Argiope aurantia (assembly GCA_026543865.1). NCBI lineage: Eukaryota > Metazoa > Arthropoda > Arachnida > Araneae > Araneidae > Argiope > Argiope aurantia. The sequence goes on from JAPMOR010029237.1 coordinate 130,083, forward strand.
AAATCAGTAACTAAAAGTTTTCGAAAGGTAGTTTTAAATCAATGCTTCTATTATGGAATTTACACAAACAGGCTCATACCATATTTATGTGCTCCAGATTTGTACGTGTCAGAGCCCCAACCGGGGAAAAACATATCACAATGAAGATATTTGAAACCAAAGTAGAAAAAAAAATCAAAATATAACAATTAAAATTAAAACACATTTTTCAAATGGAATGGTAGGGTTTTTTTTCTAAAGTTTCAAAATTTAAAATTTAGATACCCAACCATTATAAGGATGAACACATTGCATATCAATTAATATATTTTTTAAATTTATTCTTTTATTAAATATAAATCATTAATGTTCCATTCCTTGAAGATTTATTTGACTCCATTTTCGTAAAAAATAAATAAGAAACTGTGCGCATAAATAGTGGTTGCGATTCTATTTGAAAACTCAAACATCATATGAAAGTATGGTCCAGACATTCATTTCCATAAAAAAGTGTATTCTGACTTTATTTATTTCCTGCTAAAAATAACTTTAACAAAAGTTTGAATTTATTCCTTTCTACACTTTTTAGTTTAGAGAACAATTATGATACAACGATTCCCTTAAATTTCAAGCATTTCGTGCTCATTTTTGTATTAGAGGTTATCACTAGTAAATACAAGTGGAAATGATTACCAAGAGCAGCAGTTTCGTTGAGCTACTTGTGATGCGTTTAAAAGGGATAGATTTAATTGGGGATAATATAAAAATTAAAACGACTAACTGTAGATTGATTTCTTTGTGCTAATTTTATTCTAAATTTTATTACATTAAGAAGAACTTTTTAATGTCATAAAAATAGAATTGTTACATTAAAAAATTTGTGATAATGTTGTAATTATTAATTAAATTTATCTGTTCTTAACGGCTTGTTAATTTCGGAAACTAATGAAATATTTTGCATTATAATATGTGAAGTAAATCATTGTTTAATATATTTTTCGGGAAATATAAATTTGTATATATAAATTCATAACAAATTTGATTATTTACAAATAATATCTTAAATATTTTTAAAAATTTAACTTTTTAAAGTATAAGAAATTTAAATTAAGGTTCCTACTGAGTGCTGATTTGTTTTTCTTTCTTCAAACTTTGCAGAACCTGTTTGGAAAAAAATGTAACAAAAATCTGATGCACTAAACCATTATATTAATACTTTTGCTAGTAGTTTGAAATGAAGATTATTTAAAATTAACAATCTAATATAGAATTTTTCAAGAATAATGAGGGAATGATATTCTATCATAACGCATAAAATATATAATTGATATTATATTTATGATTAGAGTCTTTTTTTTTTTTACTTATGCAAGTAAATTTTTGTAATAAAATTATACATAGTAAGAGTATGATATATAGCACATAATCACAATAAACCTGATATCATGTCAGTGAATATTCGCTGATTCTTACTGACAAATATTTTCCTCTATACTGTATATGTAAAGAGAAATTTCTGTAATGATAGAAAAAAAATTTGACCTCGAGAATTTAATGAATATTTAAATTTTAGATCTGCTTGAACCAGAAAAAAACATTTTTCGAATTATGTCTGTCTGTATATCAATTTGATAACTAAGATCTTTATGAACATGTTGGATAAACATATTTCACAAATTTATTCAAAGCTAAAGATTTCTATCATATTTTGAATACAATTTGTCAGGGAAAAATCTGTTTGTATGCCAGTGAATATTTGAACATAATAATTAAAAAATGCATAACAGACAAATAGATGAAATATAGTATTTAATTTTATAATCAGGATTTAATCTGCATCAAATGTTTAAAAATATATATGGATCGTCAGTTCAGCGATTTGTTTATTCGCGTATATATAAATGTGAATATTAAAAAACGTAAAGCGTAAAAGTAATTTTATATATTGCCTTATTATCAAATGTTTGAAAAATTCACATGAGCTATCCAAAAGGTAAAGGTTTAAAATACATTTTCGGTTTCTTTTGTTAAAATAAAAAAAAACATAAATATCATAATACAGTGCTTTTATTGCTTCCTCACAACATGTGACTTATTTGTAAATGCCTTCATTAATGATAGCTCTGTAATTCATTGACAGAATAAAAACTCTTAGAAGAGGAAATTAACACCGTGATCCAAATTGTGCAAGTATGCATGCAAGTGGAAAAGAAAGCACCCCACTGATTAATAATTAAATTGGTTGAAATAATATGATGTTAATTTTTTTTAAAAGGCATTTCTGAAATGCATTAATTTTGGTAATGTTAAAAAATAAATACATAACTAAATAAATTATATACGAAACCAACTCAGTATTTATAAATGCAATTATACAGTATATATTTTTAAATATCTAAATAATAGAAGAGCTTTTTTTTCTAATTCTTTTTTTATTTCATGTATAGGAAATATTTGATTTTAAGCACCTAAAAAGACGAAAAAATGTGTTAAAAATTTGTAACTTCTTAAAATTTATTTAAATTTTCAAAAAAATTAATTATCTACTTGAAATTCTGGTTCTGTTTCAGTTCTAATCAGTAATCGAATATCGATGTAATGGAGTTTTGTATCCAGTTCACTTTCTGTAACTTCATGTAATTACAAATTTTAATTAGTCTATAAGTAAAAATACATAAGCAGAAATTCTTTGGGTGAGAAAATCTTTGATTTATTGCATTGTAATTCATTTGAGAAACGACTGCATTTAAAATTCTGAAAAGTATTTTGTTTTATTTCATTGGAATTCAACTTTTAATATTATCAGATTCTATATAAAATAATATATTATATATTGAATGCATAATGTAGTTATGGTATTTACTAACGTTGAAAAAGTACAGTCTATTAATGCTATTAAAAGTTAATAATTTATAAAGAATGTATTTTGAAATATAAGTCCTGTACTTTAGTTCTCGTATCAATTGGATTTTTCATTAGGGAAAAGATAATGTTAAAAAAGGAGAAAGAGATAATCGGAAGCTTCACGGATCGACGCTGAAATAAAATGAAGAGTATTATAAAGCTACAAATGAAACGAAATATGTATTTTTTGCTATTTTAGGGAAAAACGTGAAGAATAAGTTGCTACTTAACCGTTATGCTTTTCAACAAAAGAATATTGATCCATAAAAAGAAAAATTATGTTTCTTCATAGAGGAGTTATAAAGAAATTATTACTGTTTCAGATAAAAGAAAATATTTATGTCCGTACTATCTTATCCAAATATCCTGAAAATGGTATTTAAGTTGTAATCTTGCATGGTTTAAATTGTTTCATTACGGTCCATAAAGTTGTTTTATTTGAAAATTTATAAGAGTTAAAAGCAAGGATGGAAAAATACAAAAAAAAATGAGTCGTAAATTAAATCTTTTTTCATTTACTACATATTAACAAATCCCTTTTTGCCTTTGAATCATTCGTATTAAAATTTCCAGCATTTTTTACGTACTAGGCTTAGAATATATTTTTGATGAAAATATATACTCTCAAATGCAGAATATGTTAAAAAATTGCATTCGTTTTAAATTATTTTTAGAGAAACAATTAATAACAAACTTTAAAATTTTTACAGCTACTTAAATTGATTAAAAGGATTTAAGAATCTTATTAGTTATGGAATGCTTCACAATTAAAATTAATTAAGTTTTTATATTTTACAATCATAGTTTCTAAATTGAAAACCATTTTATAAATTAGATAAATTAATTAACTTTATTTCAGTTATTTATCAACTGATAATTCTAATTTGATAGTAAAAATAATTCATCTTTTATCAAATTTTTGGACACATATATCCATTGAACCTTTTTGTTTGAAAATACTGCAATAAATAATTCATGCCTGAACATAGAACCGAATGCTTCTATCTACTCACGACTGAAAATGCTGTTTAGGTTGTTTCATTTAAATAAAGTAATATTCCGTTTTGAAGTTACACAACATTTATTTGCGTACGTAGTCTTTTATCGTTATTTAATTAGACTACACCGATTCAGTATCGGAAATGCGGAATGGAGTACGACATAGACTGCTCCGCCTTCCTATAAGGGATTTGGATTTGAAAAGTACCATGCAGCATTGACGGGAACTATGGTTGAGTCCTAAGGGCTATTACCAGTCAAAGTACAACACTTCCCGTAGAAGACAGGTCCCGTCATAGGTAAGGAGTAGCCATCTCCTCATCATTTCTGTACCTAACAAGGAGATCAGAAACAACCGCCATGCCAGAATCTTTTCATCCCCATATTTCAGGTGCCCCAATAAAGGATTGAGCCTTATTGATATCAATCGGATAGTGTGCATCTGTATCCAAGAGCGTTGTGAATAAGCAGTTAGTTATAGTTCTGCAGAACATTCTTTCCGTAACGATTAGAAAGAAATCGGAACTCAACCGAAGTCGCATTTACAATGTCGGGGCAAAGCATATTGGTTTTCTGGTACAGCTTCGAAATGGATTATTTTTTCAAAGAATTAATAGACAATATTGAAGGGAACTACGGTTGAGTCCTAAGAGCCATTACCGGCCACAGTACCCATCATAGGTAAGGAGTAGCCATCCCCTCGTCATTTCAGTACCTAACAAGGAAACAAGGAGGTGCGGAACAATCGCCATGCCAGAATTTTCTCATCCCGATATTTGAGATGTCCCCCCCCCACAAAGGATTACGGCATGGAGGACATTGATATCAATCGGACAGTGCACATCTATATCCAAGAACGTTGCGGATAAGCAGTTAGTTATAGTTTTGAAGGTCATTCTTTCCGCAACGATTGGAAAGAAATCGAAACACAACCGAAGTCGCATTTATAATTTTTGGTCACGCCACATTGACTATCTGATATCGCTTTTGATTGTATCATTTTTACAGACAATTAATTAATATTCGTAAATTTCTGAGAAGTTACCTGGCTATTACACTATAATTGCTACCCCACGTGGCATTCCCTTTCTTAAAATATAAGTCATTCTTGATCAGTTTAGGTTGGACGTGAGTTGTAACGGAAGATAAAAGGCGTTTTCCAAAACATTTTATGAGTTTTTATTGGACCATACATATAAAATATTCAGTACAGCATCCAGGGGGAAAGGAGAAAGCACTGGTTTCAAAACATTATCCGGAATACCATGACAAGTAAAATGAAAAATCAAATTTCAAAACTTCAAAATAAAAATAAATATAAGTAAAAAATAAAAAAGGTGAATCATGTTAACGCAAAACGCTTATATAAACAGGTTAACAGAGCAAAATAGACATTCGTTCTAGATAACGGAAACATATTCTTGAAGATGAGAGAATTAAAAATTAATACCTGAAAATGCATGCATATGTATGTGAATTGTTCTCATCAGATATAATAATGGAGTAGAAACACAAAAGTAAATATATATTCCAGGAATTTTAAGAATAACACAGAAGAACTAATAATCGAAAACATCATATGAAATAAAAATGAAGTTAAGGAAAATTCTGTGAGAAAGCCCTATGATGAAACAAGGTTTGAAATTAAGAAGATTTGAAGAATTCAATGTTTTGTCCGACTTTATATTTGAATAATGACGGCATATTTACGTCCCCGCAATTGCTCATTGGAGTGTATAACTTACATCAGATTGTTCTTCTAGTATGAGTATTTGAAACGAGATTTCGAGACCAAGGATTTTTATGAGCATGATAGACCTGCGTATCTGAATGACCAATCGACGCAGAAAGTATTGTATATAATCTATTCAAAATAGAGCCCATGGCAAGAGGTTAATACACACACTCCTTTCAAAGGAGGTATTTACCGTCATAAGTAACTGTCCTTTAATGAGAGAAATCTATCATTATTGTACAGCCAAGGGTATTGAATTTGGAACTTCGCATTTCTCAATTGCATTAAGGAGACTTCCTCTCAATTGATTGTGGTACTTGCAAACTAATGTAATTGCACAATATGTTTACAAAAAAAATTCTGAAGTTGCTTTGTATTGTTTTTAAAAAACACATATCATAAATAAACTCATCAGTTTTATTGTTTTATAATAAAAATTTTAATTGCGAATGTTCCTCCAAATGTTTAAGAAACGATAATAAGAAGACATAATCTTTCTTAAATTAAAATCTTCTGTTATATGTATTCCATTAATGTTAATAATTCGTAAAAGAATTTTGTTAGGCTATAAAGTACTTTATTATATAAAGGATTTACAGAAAAAAATTATCTCCGTCTGTTGAGGTAATCTTTTTATTATATATTTTTATTATTATTTTTACTACATAAAGCCTTCAAAGGGTGAAATGTTTTTCTGGCGGTAATATTTTTTTTCTCTCCTTCTAATTTGACCTTAATGGGTTTGTTTAAATAGAAATATTTTGCCATATTAATAAAAAAATTCTATTATAGAACAACAGCTTTTAAAAAATTCATTTGTAAGTATTTTTTCTGACAATGCAAATTTTTTTTGTAGCTTTAAAAAAGATTATTTGACGGTGAATAAAAAATAATTAATAAGAAATAATTGGTACTCTAAAAATAAAAATTATGATTCATGGAAAAATAAATAAAAAATTATTCTGCTGGTTGATTGCGTCAAAATGAAGTCTGAATATTCTCTTTAAAATAAAATTTTGTTTATGCTGTTTGTTCGCGCTCTTTTCTCCATACCGTCTGATCACGTGACTCAATGTAATCATGTGACTCGATGTAATCACGTGACGCAATGCGTTGATGTATATTTCTCTCTGTTCTGTGTTGTGTTGTAATAAATGTGTGAGCCTAACAGGGTGTGGTTATTTTGAGGAGTTATATAATAGAGATAGTTAACAAAATGAATGTGGTATGAGGATAAAATAATATGGTCCGTCGATGTGTTGTGTGAGGAGTTAACATTTTGGTCCGTATGACGAGCCAGGAGAAATATTTGCTACCTTTGGATTTTTTTGAATAGTTGGTTTGGTTTTCGCTGTAATCAAACGGATTGAGATGTGGGATAGAATTTATTACGGTGATATCCGGAAATATCTTTTGGCGAAGTAATGAATTATGGAATTTCGGATAAAGAGATTAAGGTGAGATATTCATAATTTGTGTGATTTAATTGTGGATTATTTTTTGTTTGTGTGAAATTGGAGCTAATTTTGAATTTGAGATTTTTTATTGAGATTGATTGAGATTTTGTTATGTAAGAAATAGCTTTGGTTGTTGGTATTTGTTATGAAAATTCATTTGCTTTCGGATTGAGATTAGTAATTTCTGTCAGTGTATTTTGTTGGGCAATTTGTTATGCAGTTGAAAGTGGCATTTCTGACGAAGTTGATTTCGGTTTAGTTTTGGAATTCATAGTGGAATTATTATTAAAGGTGTCGTAGTTTCGATTTGAAAGTTTTCCCTGTGATTGCAAAATTAGGGGTACAAAAAGGTATAATTAATGAGAGGTTGTATGTAAATATTATTTTCACGTATATCAACCATGCCTTTGAGTACTAAGTTAAAGAAAGAGGAGTTGCAAATTATCGTGGAAGAGTTAGGGCTTTCCGTTCCTGATAATGTTAAAGTAATTTAGTTGAGGGAGATAATTGAGAAAAGTGAAGTGTTTAAAACACAAACTGAAGTAGTCCAAGGCCTAGTAGATCAAGTAATACCGATACTCAGGCAAAGCTAATGCAAGAAAAATAAAAAAATTGAAAAAGAAAAATAGCTTATAGTTTCTGATAGAATTTTCGAAACACTTGATCGAGAATTAATGAATCACATTGCTGTAAAACAAGGTGAAAATTATTAAAACCCCACGAGCTCGGCAGGGAGTGTGGCATTTTCTTATCTTCGAAAAGTAAATGTAAAAGTGAGATAAATAGTAAAATCGTAGCAGGGGAAACAAAAAGATTTATGGGAAATAAATCGCAAAAATTTCTAAATTGGCGTTCTGATAAAACCGTTTCTAAAGTGTTCGTGTCAGAAATAAAAAAATTTAAGGTGTGTTATGTGTAAGAATAGTGCTCATCATCCTCTTTATAACTGCCCCCAGTTTAAGAAACTTTCTGTATGGGAAAGAGTTGATTTAGTAAAACGGAATGATTTGTGTTTCCGTTGTTTTTTACCCCATAAAATTCGTGATTGTCGCTCTGATAGAAATTGTTTTTGCGGCAAATCTCATAATCGAATGCTATATTTTCCGCTCGAGGGAAATAATAATTCTAGTTCATCGTCTGAAACTATTGCGATTCGTGAACCCGTTCGTAACGAGGATGTAGTGCAGAGCCAAACGGTAAAACAAGCATCGGCCAATACCCAGTCTAAGATAGTTACGACGAGTTTTCAAAAGTGCCAAAGCAAAAATGTTCTTCTTAGTACTGTTCGTGCATTGGTTAAAAATAGATATTCAGAGTTGGGGGAGGTTCGATGTTTATTTGATGTAGGAAGTCAGTTTTGTTTATGTACGAAAGCGTGTGCAGAACGACTTCAATTAAGATTGGAAAGAATAAATACTGTTGTATCGTGTTTGTATGACGCTACTATGGTGGTTAATAAGTGTACTACTACTATGGTGGTAATAACTTTTAGGAGCTGAAGTATTTTATGAATTGTTGAGACCTGTACAATTCCGTGATTTGAATTCATCATTGTTGTTGCAGAATACGGTTTTCGGTTATGTGGTCAGTGGTAGTGTAGATGAGGTGATAGAGAACAAAGTTCATTGTGGATTGATTTTAGATGTTGATTTGAATCGTACTATGAGAAAATTCTGGGAAATTGCAAATGTAGATAATGAGGTCACTAAGAGTCAAGAGGCCTTGTTGTTCGAGGAACATTTCGTGAAAACCCATAGGAGGAATGAGGAGGGCCGGTATGTACTTACAATGTCTTTGATAGAGGACCCCTCTTGCTTGGGACATTCAAACGACGTTGCGGTAAAAAGACTTAATTCGTTGTGGAATCGTCTGTCGAAGGATTCAGATTACTTGTCGTTATATTTAGATTTTATGAGAGAATACGAGGAGTTAGGTCACATGGAGAAGGCTGATGAGACAACTGAACCATCTTCCTTTTATTATATACCACATCATGGAATCTTTCGTCCAGAAAAGTCGACCACTAAACTTCGTGTAGTTTTTAATGCATCGTCTCCTACAACTAACGGTATTAGCTTAACACTAAAGCTACCACGAGCGGGTCATTTGACCCGCTTCCAATGGCAATTCCAATGTATCGGTGAAATGCCGGTAGGTTTAGTGTTAAATGACATTCTGATGAAAGGAGAAGTTATTGAGGACGTATTCAGACCATTACTGGTTTTCGGCGACACAAATTTGCCTTTACCGCCGATATAGAAAAGATGTATCGGCAAATACTCATCGAATCAGATCAATGCGATCTTCTGAGAGTTCTATGGAAAACAAATTTTGACGATGAGCCTACCACGTATAAGTTGAAAACTGTAAATTATGGGACGTCTTGCGCTCCCTTTCTTGTCATAAGAACTCTTAAACAATTGGCCATAGATGAGAATTCCAGATTTCCCTTGACGTCTGAAATTCTACTGCATGACACCTACATGGATGACATAGTCAGTGGCTCTTCAACTCTAGGGGTGCCAAGGAGTTACAGCGCCAACTTATTGAAGTTATGCAGTCAGCGGTTCTGAAATTACATAAGTGACATACCAATTTTGAGAAGGAATCAAGGCCATCAGAAGATAGTTATAAATTTGATAAAGAGGAGGGAACAAAAACATTGGGAGTTCTATGGAACTCTCAGGAAGATTGTTTTGCTTTTCGAGTAGATGTTAAGCCGAAACAGTTGTATACTAAAAGAGAAGTATTGTCAACTATTGCCCGAATATTTGACTCACTTGGCCTTCTGGGTCCTGTGATAGCTAAAGCCAAAATGATCATGCAAGAACTATGGCGTATAAACATTGATTGAAACGATGTTCTGCCGGAATCGGAATATCGAGAATGGCATCGTTTCTTAATTGCTCTCAAAGCCTTAAATGAAATTCTGATTAACAGACGAGTAGTCTTTGACCAGCCAACGAGTGTAGAGCTTCAGGGCTTTGCAGACGCTTCAAAACGCTGCTATGGAGCAGTGGTGTAACTGTAAATCAAGTGATGCAGAAAGAAATACTATTATTAAATTAGTTGCTAGTAAATCCAGAGTAGCACCGATTAAAAGCTTGACTATTCCCCAGCTAGAATTGAACGCCGCTCTCTTGTTGTCAAAACTTATGAGAAAAGTGATGGCAGCAATCAAAACGACAGTGACTAGTGTTTACTATTGGTCAGATTCTACTATTGTGCTTGCGTGGCTCCAGAAACAACCAATAGATTTAAAACAGTTCGTCCAAAGCAGAGTAGCGACGATTCAAGAAAATAGTACTGAAAAGTGGCACCATGTATCCTCAGAGCAAGATCCAGCTGACATCTTATCTCGAGGTATAGAACCCGAGAAACTTCTGACCTGTGACTTATAGTGACTGATAATAACTATCCTAATCATCCAGTTCTTGTATCAGAAACTAATGAAGAGTTTAATGCTGAAACTAAGAACAATTGTAAAAACTTTAAAAATTTTAATATTATTGAAGGACATTTAATGTATGAATTAATTAAGCTTAGTAATAATTATATGTCTATTTTGCGTGTTCTTAGTTACATTTTTAGGTTTAGTGACAACGCCCGAAATCCACCTGGGCGTACTACAGGTCCTCTCAGCAGCAGTGAGTTGAAAAAAGCTGAGAATTTCTTGGTTAAAGTGGTGCAGCAGCAAGAATTTGCTGCAGATATTCAAAACCTGAAACTCAAAGGATTCGTTTCGCCAAACAGTAAGTTAAAAAGCCTAAACCCGATTTTGGATGATGATGGTATTTTGAGAGGTTGGAGGCCGGCTAGAAAATTCAAATTTAAGTTTTGTATCAAAACACCCGGCAATCTTGCCAAAAGGTAATAAATTTACTATGATTATTTTAGAGTATTATCACAAGAAGAATTTGCATGTTGGTGGTTCAGATTTATTATGTATTGTTCGAGAAAGGTTTTGGCCACTAAGTGGTCGTACAATTTGTCGTAAGGTAATTCATCAGTGTATTCCATGTTTCAGATCAAAACCCATAGTGTCTAATCAATTAATGGGCAATCTACCTAAAGACAGAGTTTTAGCTGATTTTCCTTTAAATTGTACTGGTGTGGACGTTTGTGGTCCATTCATGATTAAATATAATAATCAACGAAAGAGTGCATTACATAAAGTGTATGTATGTGTATTTGTGTGTTTCGTAACAAGGGCGACCCATTTTGAGATTTTGTCAGACTTGACATCTGAGTGTTTTATAGCCTCTTTAAAAAGATTTATTGTGCGAAGAGGCAAGTGTACAAAGTTATACTCCGAAAATGCAACAAACTTTAAGGGTGCCAATAACATAATTAAAAAGTTTCTTGAGTTAGTGGAAAATCCCGATGAAATTCTGTCTAATTATTTGTCTACAGAAGGAATAGACTGGAAATTCAGCCCTCCCAAGGCACCTCATTTTGGTGGCCTTTGGGAGGCTGCTGTCAAATCGTCCAAATTTCATTTCATTAGAGTTTCGAGGGGAGCTAATTTAACTTTTGAGGAATTTCTAACATTAACAATCCAAATAGAGTCTATCTTGAGTTCGCGCCCATTCTATCCATTATCAGCCAATGCAGATGATTTTGGAGTTTTAACACCTGCTCATTTTCTGATCAATAGACCAATGAATTCGATTATCGAACCTGATTTAACCAATTTTAAGGAGCATCAACTTAAAAAATGGCAAAGAGTTACTAAATTAGTGCAACAAATTTGGAAAAAATGGCACCGAAGTTACCTGAACGAATTGCAACAAAGAAATAAATGGGTATTCGAGAAAGAAAATGTTCATGTAGGAGATCTCGTGTTGCTAGTAGAAGACAATTTGCCTACTCACAAATGGGCTTTGGGTCGAATTAAAGAAATTTATTATGGGGAAGATAAAAAAATCCGAGTGGTTCAGGTAAAACCCTAATTTGGCACGTTTAAAAGACTAAAATATGTGTATTGCCTATTCAAAAATGACTTTTTTGTAAATATATTTGTGCATAATATGTGAATCTATTGAATTATTGTTGTTCAAATAACCATATTGAGTTCTTTCTGTATATTACTTGTAATATTATGTATTTAGTTGAATGTTTAAAACATATCAACGGGAGGAGAATGTTCGCGCTCTTTTCTCCATCCCGTCTGATCACGTGACTCAATGTAATCATGTGACTCGATGTAATCACGTGACGCAATGCGTTGATGTATATTTCTCTCTGTTCTGTGTTGTGTTGTAATAAATGTGTGTGCCTAACAGGGTGTGGTTATTTTGAGGAGTTATATAATAGAGATAGTTAACAAAATGAATGTGGTGTGAAGAGAAAATAATATGGTCCGTCGATGTGTTGTGTGAGGAGTTAACACTGGTCAAACATTTATGAGTAACTAGCCACCTTTGCTTGAAAGTTTATTCGCCCAGGTTACTGACTTTTTAGGAGGTTAATTAATTGATATAGAATGTACACACACACATTCTTTAAAATCACCTTATTATTTGAAGCTACTACAAATATGAATTCAATTTAATCAGTTTACTACAGATTAAAAAGTTTATACATTGCCAAATAAAAACGTATTTTAAAATCATACTATAGAGTTGATGGCAAAAGCACTCACTTTTTTGAAGTAATCAACCAACATATTTTTTCCATCATATTATTTAAAATCATTGTGTCAATTTAAATTTAAAAAAATGTTATTAAAATTAAAGGAAAAATTGTACGGAAATGAAATTGACAATATTTTAAAAATAATTTTTTGAGAGTCTTAAGATAAGACCATTTTTGTTTTGAGAAATATGAACATCAATTTCCGTAATGAAGTCACAGCGATTATCCATTTGGAGACGTCTCAGCATACCTTTGGTACGCAATTAAGTTTTCTGCCTATTTCTTGATCTCTTTCATATCTTCCTTCCTTTCCTTAGACTGAATGAACGTTTTGGTGATTCAGCGGAATTCTCCAGATCATTTCTATTAATATTTTGCATCTCCATTAATTTTCTAAGAGAATGCAGATGTGAAAAGTTTCAATGAAGCAGTCTGAAATACGTTAGATAGTTTATTCACATTTGACTCTTACAAATCTACAATGTTATAAGAACGATTTCTATGCCATGTGTGTTAGAATTTCACATATAGAATCTTTATCATAACAATGATTGCAATCCATATTCTTTGGAAATGAAGAATAAGATTTTATTTATAATACATCATTCAAAATATTGTGGAATCATAAAATCATATTTTTAAAAAAATTCACTACCAAATCTTGCTTTTATACAGGATTGAAATTGAATCAAACAAATAATTACCAATTAAGTTCTTAAAATATTAAAATAGCATAAATATTAAAGAGGGCAAAAATGTATAAAATTCCAAAATCTCAAGCACGTTGAAAATATAGCTTTACGTTGATGCATTAAATTCAAGTGACTATTTCCTTCAAAAATTTCTAAATATTAAAATAAATGGTAATTGTATGCATGTTTTCTTTGAGTTTTGCTCTTGATTAATTAAATCATTCGATGACTTAAAATAAACAAAACTTTTCAAATTGTAATTAATTATAGCTGTTACAGATATTTGGTTCTAAAATAGTAAATTACATTTTATTCAATTATTATATGATAAAGCAAAATAAATAAATATATATGTACATAAATTCAGGGAATTGTATGAGATAGACAAACGGTTCGTATTTTCCTTTCCTTAAAATATATACCGCTTTTGTATCAGAAAATTTGACAAAGAGATAAATCAACAAATCCAATGTTTATTTATATTTTTAAATGAATTAATATTTATAGAAATTAAAGTGTAATTTAGATAACTCTTTTGCTTTAAATTTTGAAAAGCTGAATGTATTATTTTAATTTTCCTTATTTGTTTTGAATATTGATTTCATATCTTTAAAATATGGCTTTGTGCTTTCTCTTAAAAATTATTAATTGAAAAGGCTAAACTTACGTATTTTTAAAATTGTCTATTAATAGGAAAAAGAAAAATGAATAGACTACTCATTCTCCATTAATAAAAAAGGATAATGAGTGTTTGTCTTAATTGATGCTCTATGAAACAGAAAATTTGATTTAGAACTATGAACTTTTGCACAAGTATACATTAGACAATGGAAATGTATAAATCCAGCAATATATAAAAATTTTAATAACTATTTTAAATAATTAAATATTAAGGAAAATTTTTTTTATCTTACTCACTGTTATCCCGAAATTATTACTGCACAAATCTAACTAATTTAAATTTGACAATATTTTAAAATTTCAAGAAATGTCTTTCTTAAGCTACAAATTTATTTTTCTTGCAATGGTTTCTTGAATTTTGTCATTTTTTTGTAACTATATTCTAGAATAATTTTTAACCAACTAAAATGACAAAAAAATATATTTATCCGAAATGCCCATTTCCACGTATCCAAAATATATTTATATGAAATTTGATATTTTTAGAAAAACGAAATATTTATTTTGAAACTAAAATTATAATTCATTATATCTACAAAGTAATATTTTCTCTGAATTCGTTTATGGTCTTTAATGTATAAAATAAATAGTTCAGTTTCATAGAACTAATGAATGATTTTTTTTCTAGAACGTTATTGCAGAGAATTAGAATTTATCAGTTATTTTCATCAGTGAAATCTCCATTTGAAAAATTCTCCAGAATGGAATTCATTATCAAATTCAATAATTTATCAAATAACGAATATCTTGAAATTATATTTTATGTAATATTTATTTTCACCTGAAAATTAGTAAACCTAAATTTTGATTATATGAATTTACAAAAAAAAAAAAAAAAAAAAAAACGAAATGTTGAATTTACAGAATATTTAATAGTTTTAGTAGAGTTTTTAATATTTGTGTAATTCGTATTAAAAACTTCTGGTGGTTTTGTAAAATTTTATTTAGTGGTCACTCTGAACTGCCAAAACTGAAATTTTCTTTAACTTCAAGAACTTATTTGTTCTTTGGGAAAAATAGATGTTATCCCTCAAAATGCAAACCTTGTTTAAAAATTTTCATCTTACATCACTATAATAGGAATTTTCGAATATTTATAAAAGAATTGATATCATAAGTGTTAAAAGTTTTTGGTACTCTCAATAAAACACTTCAATTCTCTTCAAAATTATGGCAAAAAAAGTGTTTGAGTTCAGATTTGTTTCTTAATAGAAATAATTTGTAAAATAGTTATTTAAAAGTATAATAAAACACTTTATATTTATGAAAGGCTACATTATTCAATTTCTTATTTTAACGCAAGCTTTTTATATATGGTATGTATATGTCACACGAAAATGTCAGTAAAATTTCTCTCAGAGCCATTTTAGAAGCTAAAATTATCATTTAAATAGTATCTTTTATTTAATTCTAAATTCTTTTAATTTTGAACCACTGACAACATCTCTGCCTCAGATATCCGAAATTACTTTTCTATCGACAAATTTGTCAACAAGAAACTTAAGCTTGAACTCAATGAAACGATAATTTAACAATCAATATTTTAGTTAATTTTCCTACGCAGAGCTTTTCGATTCCGCTGTCTGATTCATATTGTTATAAGAAAGCTCCAAAGGAAATGAGTATAATGACACTAAAGGAATAATTGTTGCTTTAATGGACATTTAAGGGAAGTAATTTGCAGTATATTGATTAAAAAGCTTATAAAGGTAAATCTTTCTTTGACATTGATATTCGAATTTAAAGTGATTCCCTCCTAATTTTCGTCTTTCTTGGGAATATCGGATCTTTAAATCAGTATCACGTTTTAAATTAGGTGATGACGTAATAGATATTTTTTTTCTGGAAGAAATAAATTATGTCGGTGGATTTTCCAATGGAAGAGTAATTTCAACGATGCGGTAGTAATTTTTTAGAGTGGCCATAGTGGAGCCGATTAAAAGTTCTTTGTTTGAAAGATTGTAAAAAGAAATTTGGGATTGTTTGCTCTTTTAGATAAGCTATTTACAAAAGTTCAAGTAACTTCTGTTTTATTCAAAATGTCAAAGAATTTATTACTTCATTTTCCCGCAGCTAAGGAATAAACTTAATTGCATTAAAATGGCTAAGATAATGACTTAAAACAAGTAATTGAATTATTTATTGATTGAATTTTATTAACAATTTTAATTACATTTTACTATAGAGATAAGCAAAATATATAAATTTACATTTTCATCGTTCTCATAATGGTTATTTCAAAGTTTGTGACTAAACAGTGAGCTAATCAACAATAGGATAGATAATTAAAATGTTCTTTCTTAATTAGAAAAAGTCTTTTGATCTTCATTTGGAGATGAAATGCTATATACAACTATACAACTGTGTTAACACAATAAATTGGTGTCAATAAGATTTTTAATTAGTATTTATTTAAATAGTTGACGGGAGGTGCTTACATTTGATTCATATTCAATATTTTTTTATCAAAATTAATTCTTCCATTCATACATTTAAAATAAAAATTAAAGCTTTTATTTATATCAAAATTAATTTCGTCATTGAAATTAATCTCACACCAAATGAAATTATTGAGTTCCAATTAGTAAAACAAATTAAATTAAAGACAGGATATTAGGCCATTAAATTGTCATCGTCATACGAATTTTATTAAAGAGCTTATTGTTTATTTGTCATCAGCATTGTTATCCTTTATATAAATGATTTATAGTAAATTATATTAATAATGAAAAACATTCTTAATTTTCTATTTTTGTTATTGAATTCTTTCCATTAAAAATAAGAAAAAAATTGAAACCAATTCCAGAATTTATCGTTATTTGATTGGCTTTAATTTCTGCTTGTGCTTGAAAATGAATAACCAAATAGGATAGGTTAGCGCAATTTAACATTTAGTATTATTTAAACATTTTCCTCTTTTTATTTTCTGTTTTTGGTGGGAAAGAAGTTTTTTGCTCTAATGTCTGTTAGAAACGTTTTGTTATTACTCTATACAATGCACAAATAAGAAGACAAAACCTTGACTTCTAATAACAGAACAAGAAATCAAGGAAAACTTATAAAAAATATATAAGAAGAAACTTCTTATATCAATGTTCCATGCTTTAAGTTTTTCTGTTTTTTCTTATAAAATAATTAAGGAAGGAAGGAAAGGAAAAGAGTTTTTGATATATATCTATACCCTAATTTTTTCTTTGTGATCTTGCATGTAATTATGATCTACAATTCAAGAATACCAGAATTAGGTGGAAATTTCTATTTACTTCAGTTTCATAATATTACAAAAAAGGGAAATGAAACTCGGGATATGTTAAGATAAATTAATTTTTTCAGTATAAATACATTTTTTTTAAAAAAAAGAAGAAATTCAAATGAACACATTGCAATGATACAAAAACAATAATTGTGTTTTTCAGATAGTTATTAATCAATTAAATATACTTTTATTAATTTCTTTTTGACACAAATTAATATAATTAAGTAATAAATGTTAATTTTTAAAAAAATATTTCAAAATATACAAAACAATAGAATAATATAACATCAGCAATTATAAATGCCACATGGATATTTCTTATCTAAAAATATACAGTTTGGGCAAACTACGACTAAAAGAGCATAAATTCATATCAACTCGCTTTCTAGAATAAAAAGTTACTATCAGTTTTAAGCTTCAATATGCTAGATAATTATTCAACCGATATATTTTAATTTCACATTGAGAAAGAAGTAAATGTATAACATTGTGAATGCAAATGTATAACGAATTCAATTTCACATACATGAATGTAATTTATAAAGTAAACACTCAATGCTATTTCGCAATGAGCCCGCATCTTGCTTTATTTGCTATTTGGTTGATTGAAACTTGCTTCCTAAAATGTATTGTTCAGTGATTTTAAGGCAACATCGATTATATTTATGTTCATCCTAAGCTATCTATAATAGTGACAAACATTTTTTTTACTCTATCCAGCTTGGAATTAAAGGTTAATTTTTATTTCATCTATTTTCATGAGGACTAAATGCAAAGATATGTTTATAGGTACTCATCCTTTCTTTTTTAGTCATGTCTTTTAATAATTTAATTCAATATTCTAGGAATTATTTAGAAGAAAAAATTAGCGTCTGATTAATGATTTAAATTATCTTTCACGAAACTGAATAAATGAAGGGATTAAAAGTGAAATCACCGAAAAGGTATAGACATATGCCCAGAACTAATTTCTGAGATTCTTTAGCTCTATTTCATTAATTTTGTGCTTTATTAGTTGATTCTGACAATTGACAACATAAAATTTTAAGAAAATAATTGTTAAGCTATAATCGCATCATCAGTCGAGTTTTCCTGAATGTATATATAAATAATCATAAATGAATGATGTTAATTCATTTGTGTTTTATAATTCGAGGGACACTGTTAATCCTGAGCATAAAAAAACCTCAACATCGACCAAAATTTTTTTAATAATCAATTGCTATATTTATATAAACATTTGCTATTTCATCACGTTTCAAATATTAAATTATAATATGATTATTTTAGTAAAATAATTAGTGGATTTAAGAATTTTATACAATACATTTATTTTTGGCATTTCTATGTATTCACTTGATAGTCATTTAAAGACTTTGTGAAGGTGTCTAACTATTTTTATTTTTATTTCATATTTCAGTTTCGTCCATAAAATAGCTTATTATTGAAATAAATTTAATAGACTGAACAATTAGAATAGATTATAAATAAAGTTTATAAATGCATTTAAAAATATATTATAAAGTTAGGTACCAAAATATGTATTTAAAAAAATTGAAACATTCTTTAATACATGGAAATATCAATAATTTATTTTTCGCAGCAAAAATAACTACTTAAGTTATATGTTGCGAACCATCAATATTGTGCATCTAGGATGGTTCTTCGATTGGTTTGAATAGCAGTTGTTTAGTTATCTTATTTTATCTATTTTCACATAATTTGTCGAATTTCCCTTTATTCAACAATTATATTCCGAAATAAGCGCATGATGAGACAGAATTTTATAAAGAAAAACCTTTCTTATTTAAAGAAAGATCAACGCAACTGGAAAGCTAAAGCATGGGTCATGTCTGAAACAGTTCTTGACAACTATAACTATGCTGAAAATCCCTTATATTCATAATAGTTGCTTTTTCTTCACTCTTGTTAATAAATTCGCACCTACCATCTTCAAACAGTATCAATGCGCTTCCAAATATAAGAATCTTAAACTGTTAAATTTAGGTAAATAAAAAGTTTCAGTATTCTATAATAACTTTCTACATTGTTTGTGATAATTTACTAAATACTTTCTCTCTGATTTACAAGGTATAAATACTAGTTGGTATAAGGAATAAAAGAATCTCTAAACTTAAATTATTTCGTAAATATTTCGGTGAATAAAATTTAGCCTGAAAATTCCTTTAATAATTTGTTTTTAAGTAGGTGATCGAAATGCTTTTAACTAGCCTTAACTCTTCTACAAATTCTTTATACATTTCATCAAAAAGTATTTCCGATTCTTAATTTTATATATTTGCATTATACAGATTTTTTTAAATATTTCAGATGAATTTAAAAAGGGAAATCACAAATTTGCTGTTTAGGGAGGGATTATAAGCTAAATGAAAAGAAAATTCTGATGCGGAGAATCCAACATGTAGATTTTGAGATTCTAAAAAATTTAGTAATAGTTCTTATAAGTTTATTTGATACTTTCCTCCAAGTTGGTCAAATTCTTTTTGCATGCTTTATTGGATATGCATGTCCATCAAAAGAATATTTTTACTGAATATGATTCAGAATTCATAGAATGATAGCGAAATTTCGTAGGCGTTGCACTGCAATATTCTCCAGAAAATCAACAGACTTGAAATTTTCACATATGTTTTCCTTTATTGGTTCCGTATATCAGTAAAATTCCTCCGCACTCAGTTCTTATAATAGTCACCTAATCACTTCAAAGGGACGCAAACAGATACATCATGTAGAAAATAGTTCATTTTTATATCCAAAGAAGTATGAAAACGCAAATTCAAAGATGAGGTTATACGTTAAAAGCTCTATTGATGAGTTCATTTTCAATAAAACTGATTTAAATGAGTTTACCTTAATTTTTCATCTATTTAAGTTAACATATTTTCATAAATATTTAATGAAATTAATAAAAAAATCACACTGATTAAAAAGCATTTAATCAATCTGTAATATTTAAAATATCTAGAATGAAAATGGGCAAGTTTCCTTTTAATGTAACCTATTTATCTGATGAAATCTATCATTGCTCTTATGTATCATAAAATGCTGATTCTGGTGAAATGTATTTTTAAGAATTACTATTACAATTAGTTACGATTTACGTTTTGATTAATTTTATAAATGATTCGACTGGTAAAAATTAAGTTGATTTCAATCAGTAAAATTATTCTTAATTTTAAAACTTGTTATCATTAATTCTGCTTATAGTTAACATAATTAATTATTTTAATAACAAATTAATTATTTTAATAACAAATTAATTATTTTTATAGCTACATGATTAACATATTTATGATCGAGAAAAAAATTGTTTACAAATTATGATAGTCAAAAATTTAACTAAATAGCTAATGAGTACTATTAGCTATTAAAATGATACTAAATAGCTATTAAAATCAAAACTATAAGTCATTCGTAACAACGTCTGTGAAAATCATTGGAATTCGTGGCAGCAAAACATTTTTGCCTCGGAATTTGCCATTCAAAATGGTGACTTCTATAACCTTTCTCATCAATTTTTTAATGACCAATCACGTGCCATTGCACAACCGTGGTGGGTTCAAATTCCGAAGTAAAATAACCAGAGACCCAACTTTCAGTCGCAGGTGTGGTGACATGCCTGGCAAATTCAGTGAGTTGGATAATTTACAGCTTTGTAAGCATCGCAAACTGTATCGATCGATTTGTATGATACCAATTCGCCTGGCAATGACTGTTGGATCTTGAAGTTTAAATCGTCTAAGTCCACATTTTTTGCTGCCAAAATAGCTCTTTCTGCCAGCCACGCATGATTTATGTATTGTGTGCGTACATCGGGAAATATGCGGTCAATGAGAGCATTTTGCGAATCAACCGCAGTGCAGAAATTAGTGGGCAATATTATGCATCTAGAATTTTTATAGACAGCAATTTTTCCATCTCCGGTATCTAACAATTGGTCCAACAATGTGTCAGCAAACGGATCTTGTAATATTTGGACACGCATGTTTATTTTTAGCTGGAATTTTTCAACATTACTCCAAAGTGGCGATGATTTCAAGCAAGCGTTGATCTCATCAACGTAAATTGAACGTGAATAGGGACACCCTGATTACCTAGCATTATGAAATATACTTTACGACCTATTTTCATACCTACCAAATACACATAAAAAATGCCAAAAAGATAGGTCGAGCCGTTTCGAAGGAGTACGAACACAAACACCGTGACACGAGATTTTTATATATTAGATTATAGACATAAGGGAGTAACTTGAAATGTAAGCATTATTTTTTTTCTTTCCCAAGGGAATTAAACCTACGAGTAAGTATAATTAATCGGATAGAATTTCTAATAATATTGCATAAAATTCTCAATAATAGCTTATAGTTGTCTCATTAATAAAAATTTGAATTCAGTACCTTTAGAAAAAAAAAACTTCTATTTCAAAAGGACTCTTTCATATGCTAGAAATATTTACGTATTTTCAGTTTAAAAATCCTTTAAAAACATGCATAATTATATTTTTAATTTAATAAAAACAACGAAGAAAATATTTCGAAGATGCATCTCTTTTAATCTATTTGTATATTTTGTCAAATGTTCTTGATAAATCTAAACAGAAAAGTTCCAATCTTCTACAATAATAACTGACCGAGTCATGAAACTCAAAATATTTCTATTTTAGACATTTAGGTAGAATCTCAGAGGAGATTTTGCTAATCAAATCACAGAGATTCCTAAACGTGGTCATAAATACATTCAAATAACAACTATATATTTAATAACCATAAAATACATACATTCAATAATACGATCAATACAATTCTTTATTATTTATATTTAATTTTGGTAAACTTTTTTTTGCCTAAAATGTTTATGATATGAATATTTATGTGATATGAATATTTAATTAAATGTGAACTAATAGTAGCAGGTAAATTGTATAAAAGTTAATTTTTTTTAGATAGCGAAACATTTTGAGACGGGCTGCATGTCAGCGCTGAGAGAGATTACTTTTCACTAATGAGAAGCTCTTTACTGTGCAACGAGCTCATAACTCCCAGAACGATAGCATTTGGTTTGTAGACACTTCAAGTACTTCAGAAATTGATGAGCATTGCCAACATCCTAAGACGGTCTTGGTCTGGGACGGAATTTGCGCAAGCGGCAAAACACGTTTGGATTTTGTGGATGTTGGCATTAAAATAAATAAAAAGTGCACAAACGGGACATTCTAGAAGCTGTTGTACTTCCGTGAGCAAAACGCACTTCGGCAATGTGATATGGATGTTTCAACAAGACTCCATACCAGTTCACAAGGTCAAGAAGACACAAGAGTGGTGCAAGGTGCCTTTTCAGAATCTGGTGAGTGGGCACAAAACTCGCCGAATCTCAAACCCATGGTATACATTGTGTGGTCCACTTTGGAGATCAGGGCTTGCGCTAAACCACACAGAAATTTGGACTCTCTAAAGCAATGGCTTCGGCGGGAATGGGGTAGATTAAAGGTGCGGCCTATTGCTGAAAATTTCAACAAGATATTGCGGCTCTGCGTCGTTGCAAAAGGCGGCCACTTTGAAACCAAATGTATTTATTTAGTAAAAGTCTACAATTATTATAATTTATTATATTTTGCTAATTTACTTAATTTTAGTAAAGTTATATTATAAATTGTTTCCACGGGTTTTTCTGCCGCACCCTGTATTATTAAATTCCTCAACTATCAAAAATTCCGTTTTAATTTAATATTTTTCAGCTCATTGCTAGAAATATAATATCAAGGAATTAATATTGAACGTCAGAATGAAT
Organism: Argiope aurantia; assembly: GCA_026543865.1. Lineage (NCBI taxonomy): Eukaryota > Metazoa > Arthropoda > Arachnida > Araneae > Araneidae > Argiope > Argiope aurantia. The sequence goes on from JAPMOR010029237.1 coordinate 153,234, forward strand.
TGTTAATGATTGATTCATTCATTTCAACTTATTTATCGTTGATCCGCTGAGTTTTAATTCATTAATATGATCAAATAAAGAGCTTTATGTAAAAGTTTTATCCTGTATCAAAAAACAAATGAAGGCTTTATAATTTAATCGGATTATAACTTAAAACAAATATATGGAGATTATTTTAAAATGTGATTATAAATTCTTATGTATGCGCAGAATTCTATTCTAAGCTGAAAATTAGAGAATTAGTTTTTAATTTAACTATGGAAACAAAAAAAAAATCATATTTAAAAGATTTCTGTAATTTAATATCCTGAAATTAGCTCCGTTTTATTCTCCCATTTTGAAACATTTAGTAAGTATTTTTAATATAAAATAATTGATATTGGTTGTAATACAATAAACTATTGAAATTTTACTATATTTGCCCCATAGGATAGCATTTTCAAGAAAATAAATGCTTCTAAAAATAAGCAGTTCCAGTTATTTTTTTGCTGATTTTTAACTCTACTTTGAGGATTTATTTCCTGAAACTATGAAAAATACCTAAACTCTGAAAGTAATGCTTCTTAAAATGCAGAGAGTCTTTTACATATTCATGAAAATATACTATCTTAGCTGTCTAATTAATCTTTTCCAACAACTTTATATAATAAGCGAAATTCACTTTGATTTCAGCTTACGGCTTTAATTAAATTATGTGGGAGGATAAGTAGAATATAACAAAGAAAAGGTGGCTAGTCAAATATTCTGTTTAATAACAGTTTGTAATGTTTGCATGAAGACAGGTGCAATAATTTTTTTCTGTTATGGCTTTTCTTTCATTGAAAAAAAAAACACTATCTGTAATTTTTTTTAATCTTCAGAACTTATTACAAATACAAATTGCGTTTATCAAATAATGAAATTATATTATAATTTCAGAAATTATTGCAGAAATTATATTGAAATCTTATAATTTGATTTAAAAAAAACTTCACAAAACACGCTACAGTATAAAGCACATATTTTGAAAGCAACTGCGAGCTTCCTTTATAACAGTCATAATTTTTTTTTATAAAAAAGGTAATTTTATCATTAAAATATTTAGGATGCACCCTGCCGCCATGTGATAGCTTAGACCATCCGTAAGAAAAAGCCATGCCTTTCCGTGATTGCTCTATCTTGAAAAAGAAATTTCTATTCTCTCTATATCACTAGGAGAGGAAATTTACTTTACAGATTAAATTTTGACTCGTCACTGAACTTGATATATCATGCTATTCCCCTATTATTTTCAAACTCCTCTGTTAACAAGCATTTTCCCAAATAATTATGAGAGAAGTACCAGCTCTGTTCTATCAATTATTATAAATTGATGATAACTATTTTAAATGCCTTTCTAGCATACATTTTAATTCTTTTTGTTAATGAAATAGGCGATAGGAGAATGAAATTGCTAGATGTCTTAGAAATTGAAGCAAAATAATCTTCCATAAATAGCAAATTTCAAAAGAATTTTGAAGCGTCAGTACTGAATTTTTCTCTGTCTCAAAACGTTCATATAACGGTGTGAAGCTTTGAAATTACAAATGGTACTAGAGGACCAGAGGTTAATCATCAATTAATGGTTTCAATAGTTTGATTCCTTTGAAATCGATTTAAAAATTCTGATTAAAGCATATTCAGAATTCGGTGCGTGTTAGCTAATATACTGCTATTTCCCTGATTCAATGCAATGTGTGTTGCAAAATTAAACTAACTGGGTTGCATATACTAATTATATTAGAATTTACTATGAGAATTTTTTTTTGAAATAATTTAGGAAAATGATTATATTTTAGAAAGTATGCTTGGAAATTGACTCCTCATTATGAAACTTCAAAATATTAATACAGTATTTCGGACATAATATTTTTAAATTTATAAAAATTTGGAGATTATTACCGACGTCCTGGCCTAAAGGTTTCCCGTGATCTGGACGTCCCAGGTTCAAGTCCTGATTCGGGCACAGTTGTTCTTCATCCTATGTTCTATCTGTGAGGTGCGGAAAAGAGTCCCCATGTAAAAAAGGGGTTATGCAAGCGAGTGCGTGAGCATCATCTTCGTATGAGCTAGAAGTCAGACTTCTGCCCTCTGGTGATTAGGGGCCTTTACCCTCAGAAGCTAATGCCTCCTCTTTCCGTTGTAACGCGGATACGGCACCACCGTCATCATTAAAATTATTATCATTTGAAGAATACCGATAAAATTATTGCAACTCACTTTTTAGTATAAAAAATTCACTATTTCTTGCCTATCTTTTATAAAAAATACAAATAAGAGCAAAAAATACAACAAGAGTCTTTTCAATTTCGATATATTATTGATGCTGTCAAATTTAAGCTCTCAGATGTTCTTTCTTTAAACTGAGTTCTGAATTAGGACGAAATCAACCGTTAACCCGTAAGAGAATTCTGTAAAAAATAAAAAAAGGGGAATCTTTTTGATGAGAGAATCAGCTAGAAGACTTTTTTTTCCGAGAAAGCTGCATTTTCATTGCTCAAATAGGTCTCAAAAGAAGACGCATGACCCAACCAGATACCCCTGGAAAAATATTTTCATTTTTTTAGTCTTGTGTAAAAACAATTCTTCATATATATAATTAACACTTTAATGCCTTGATATCAATTGCAAAATGAGGTTTAAATTTTTTCTATCGTATATTTAAATTCAAGATAAAGATAAAAATACTCAATTTTTTAAATAGTATTTTTTTTCAAATATCTTTATTTTACAAAGATTCTGCATTTCCTTTTCAGAAAATGCTGCGTTTAATATATAATCCTTTCTGATTTGATCTTTTTCATCAATGCATTTGTAAAATTATATATTATTTGAAAAGTTAATTCTCATTAGATTTAATTCTGTTAATTTTATATTCTTATAAGGATTTCGATTAAAAATGACGACATGTTAACTATATATGAAAGTACAAATCATTTAACTTCAAGAAATTACAATTCAGAAAACTAAAATGAATGTTGTTCGATTGTCAAGCAAAAATTCATTATTCGAACTGTATGACAACTTATATTGCTTTTCAGTTTCATCCAACAATCGATAAATGATAGTCGAATCGATTCAAAATTAAAATGTAATGCTTTGAACCATTAAAGATTCACTCATTAAAATAACATTTATCTATAAACCATTACATTTCCGCAAGCATTTTAAGCACAGAACTTCATCTTCCATTCAAATTTCTCTTATCAAGTTCTGACATCGATTTGCTAGACTATATTTGAAACCTTTTTAATCTGACGACAAAAAGATGAAGCACCCAGCAATGCTCATGACTCAAGAGTCAGAAATTCAAGTCCGTCTTTTACAAATGACAGCTAATTTATAATTCGCGTTTGAGAAGAGGAATGGCTTTGCGGAAGCAACTTAAAAGCAATACGTCTTTTTCCTGCCACATTTACTCTTTTCTGTTAAGGCAGGAAGATGAGTGAAGAGAAATTTTATGTAAATGTGTTTGGGTCAAACGTTTACATATTAAATGGGTTGAAAAATGTAGTCCTGACAGCTTGGCGCAATGTCTCTTGCAGTATTTTTCATCGATCTGCGCTTTAGTAAAGAAATTTTTGTTAGCTTTCATCATAACCTCGTCTTTTATGAAGGAATGCTAAAATAATTTTCATTGTATCATTATGAATTGGGATTTAGGTTGTGATGAACTGCATTCTTTTATTATGAAAATACTAAATAAAAGGCTTCTCAAGATCAATTATGTTTTATATTGGTCTAAAATTCTATTCAAAAGAAACTTAAAATGCTTTGATAAATTCATGGAATGAAAAGCAAACATCTGTATAATATCTGCTTATTAATGAAATAAAAATAGGCTTCAAGGAATCCGATCTTCGGATGTTTTACGAAAAGCTCTTCATGATTAATAATTTAAAGATTTCTTCGTCAGTTTGCTTTAAACTGACTTTAACTTTTTCGTTTGATATTAAAGCTTTAAATACCTTTGTATTTTTCATTGGTTTGTTATATTACAAAGGTAAATGAGGAAAAACCAGCGGAAGAGGTCAATCCAAAATTTTCTTGCATACTTTCTAATAAAGATGTTATCTCAAAGAAGTCTTGCATGGAACGCAATAGTATACAATATTTATGAAATATTGACATCTGGGTGAATAGAGCATTTTTACTGAATCTATCGTGTCATCTTTGGTGAGTTTCCTAGCCATTTATTCCTAGCATGCGATTAATAGTATCCAAAAATTGAATTCGTGTTTTAGATGCTTTTTCCCAACCGATTGAAACAAAAATTTGACACAAAACTTCACTTGTAGTCACAAAATCCCAGACTTAATTTGATGTATTTAAGTCACTGCTTTTCGAGTTACCACGTTTACATAATTTTGAAACTACAGACCGACAGACGGTCAACCCTTCGGTGGATTTGGTTCAAAAGTTCAAAGGTGTTCAGATATTAATTCTGTATACCGAATTTTATCTTTTTAACTTTCTTCGTTTTGTAGCTATATTTACATTTGAACCAATTCATCAGATGGATTTCTTCTGAATGGAGTTTACTCACAGTTTGATGGAAATCTTCAAATGTGGTATAAAGATCGTTTATCAAATTTCATCCGTCTAGATTAAAACGTTTTGGTGGTAGTTATTTTTGTCACATAATAATAATAATACTGTTACAAAAATGTATTGTTGCTTCCCCGCAGGAATAGTTTCATCATCAGAAAGACCGTTTTACGATCAGTCCTATAGATGATGATCGGGTGCCGAGTCAGTAATCTCAGAGTCTAGCGACAAACTTTGTAACTTGGCGACGAATTTGACGACTTTGACGACAAAATAGATTTACTGGAAACTTCGAGAATTTTAGCAACTGAGCCAATAGAAATAGAAATACTCCTGATTGGTCCTGTAACTTCTTAGCCCGCATCCCGGGAACTATAAAAGACCGACACTCTCAAGCTGCAAGGAATCATTGGAGTTGGAGTTTTAAAACGAGTCGTCGAGAGGATAACGAAGCAACGGCGGAATAGTCCAGCTTTGTGTGGAGCTCAAGCGAGTGCTGAACTGAACTGTGTGCCGAGTCCTTGTGTTTATTGTGGAAGTAGCATTGAGTCCTGTGAGGAGTAGCCAGTCGTATAACAGTGTGTCGGCAGCTGGATACAGCTAAAGCGAGGGTCAGTGGAGAATTGCAGCCGTTTGGAGAGACCATAGAGTGAATATTCACTCTCCCGCTGAATTCTGTCTGGTTGCTTTGTTTGCTGTGGCTGTTATTACTATCGATTACGATTTGTGGGCTACTGTTTGTTTCAGTGTGCCGCTGTGTTGCCTGTCTTCGTCTCGTCTGTATACATTTGTCGTCTGTGAACTTGTGTCCTTTGTGTTAATAAATGTCGTCGTTTTCTACTAAAGGACTTTTTATTTCTGCATCGACCATCAAATCTTCGGGTAAGAAAGAAGAAACCCCGCCACGGTAGAAGTGATTCCGTAACATTATTTAACATAAGCTCATTTGACCAATTTGGTTCACCAGGATAATTGGTTACCTTTGATTCCAAACAAATAATTTGGATATAACTTCATTTGTAAAATCCCACCAAATTTTCTAACTCTAAAGTCGTGTTATTTTAATTGTCTTATTTAAGTCTTGTTATTATGTAGAGGAAACCTTCTAATATGAAATCATATCTTTAACAGAAATATAAATGCCGTTTTCATCTATCGTCTAAATTTCGCTTCACTGTAACCACTTTTTTATCCGTCTTGTGAACTACATAGAGATAAAACTGGGTCCCTTTTTCTCTAATTTTAAACAATGGAAACGATTAAATATTTGATGAAGCAATACAAACTATTTGAATTTCTAGGAAACAATGCCATCTATTGTTGGAAATTAAGTAAAAAAATTATTTCTTAAAAGTTACCAAAATTTAGGAAATATTTATACGACTATTTGATTAATATCATTAAAATGACGATTTTCAAAAGGTATAAAATTCTGCTATGTGCAATAATATTTTCGGAAGTTATCACGAATCAAATGCCAAAATTCAGCTTAATTTTTGATTAATTAAAATTCTAATTAAATTTTAAATTCATTCCAATTGGCGAATTTCCACTCTTCAAAATATATATGAACTTTATATATAGAGCCATATTTGGCAGCTGTAGAACAAGCGGTGTAGCCTCTGGAGAGCTAATACACATGTACACACATATATATTCATTGTTATAATTAGTAGGTATTTGAAATTAGTTCATTATAAATAACAAATTACGTTATTATATCCGAAACAGTCAATAATATTTTTAAACAAATGGTTTCGAGATCGAAACATAAAACGAACCCATTATAATTTTGATTTAAAACGCCCGTTGAATTCATTCAATAATTAACAATCCTGTCAAGAAATTTAATTTCAGTAAATATATTTCAATAGTTTAATTAATAAAAGGTTTCAGACTTGAAATTGACATATTTAAATAGGTTATGCCATAATAATATTAATTATTTTCATATTATTTGAAATTAAATCACTCAACAATTTTTTTTATAAATTTATGTATTTAAATTATGTATTTTTTTTCAAAAAGTAACAATTAGGAAGAAACGAAACAACTGGCAACATTTTACCCAAAAAAGAAAAACATAGAAGAAGTAAACGAAAATACAAATGACTAATTCTCAGTCATAATTCAACTCTTATGGTGTTGACTTTATAATTAATCAGGCGAATGAACTTTTGCCAACGTAGTAAAAGACTTGGACAATGAAGTCCGAAAGGAGGTCTTTCTTACTGCGATACTAGATGTCTCATTTACAGCTATTGGCTGAATTTTCGCAGCAATAAAAATTTCAAGGAAGAAAATTTATTTGAACTTAGAGGTTTATTGAGTATTTTCGGCAACAAAAGCAATTAAAGCATTTGTATATAGAAAGCTTTAAATATTCAACTAGCAATGCATTTTACGAAATAAATTCATTTGTGAGAGTTAAACAATTTTAGTAAATGAACTGCTTTGGGAAACTGCTTTCCGTTTGAGAAAAGTTCTCATTGCACCACTCTTTCTATATGTAGATTATTCTTGGCCGTAAATGTAAGTTTTCTAGAAATCTGAGTGGAATTATGCCAGGAATTTTTACAATTATCCCGATTTTCATTTTAGTATAGTTGATTATAATTGTAGTCTGTTTCAACTGTAAAACTGACTAAGTTGAAATTTTTATAAATGCTTTATATAATAATTATACGAATGAAGAATGTTGAAATATTCTGGAATTAGCTCACACGGCTTGTTTAATGTAAAGTTTTGAATTAGTTGTATTTTTAAATCTCACTTAGTTGTTTTAAATTTCTATGAATAATTTTTCTAATGTTTCTGTAAATGAGCACGACTTACTGGTGCAGACTGTAATAATCTACAATTAGGCTAGTTAATGAACATAAATGTGATATAAAAAGTTATTTAACAAACATCTAAATTTTTACCATCCGATTTTTTAATCTTCCAATTTTAGTGATTGCTTAATTCTCGAAATGTCATGGAAAATGTAACATGATAATATCAAAGTAACATACTGTTGATATAATTAATTAGTGTTTTTAACTTCTAAAATATATGAAACAAGCAAATTTATTGATCTTCGGCAAATACTTCTAAATCGTGAGTGATTGTTTCTCAGCTGTACTAATAAATGCACATTCTATATACATTTTATCTTAAAATAGTAAGGTGAAGAATGTTTTGTTTTGAAGAATGTTTTGAAACTTTTTTAAATACTGAAATGGTTATTAAAAGTGGAAAGCGAGTTTGAGGGTTTTGTATTTTAACGTGTAAGAATATAAAAATATCATACGGAAATAGAAAGTTTTAGCATGCATGAGAAATTCTGTATAAGAAAGATATTTTTATCACATGTTTAAATTTTATTATTTTACTGTATTGCAACATATACCATTCTTATCCATTGTCTTCTGTATTAAGTCATGGCAAATCAAAATGGATGAACATTAATCAGAAAAAGAAAATTGTTGTATTCTCCAGTTGTGTTCGTAACCGATTCCTTAAAAATTTTCCAGATTTTTTTTTAATATAATGTTTTTTTCATATAAGCGCTTTGACAATGAATTCCTTGATATAGTCCAATTGTCTTCGGATAGTTTGTCTACAAGTAGTACAAAATATAGTCAGTTGCCACAGAAAATTCTCCAGAATAAATTCAAATCTCCAAATATTAGAGCTGAGGCAGGCATCTACCAAAACATATCCAGGCATATTAACATCATTTTGACCTGCAAAAAATGTCACACTTCACCCTGAAACAGATGTTCCAGAATCGCTTTGATGTACAGAAAGCATGAAATTTCTATTTAATCAGGAATCTTTTTACTTATGAATTTAGGGCCAAATCGGACAAGAACACCATCAATATTTCTTATTTCTAAACAGATTGGTAGGATCATCTTTAGCAAATTAAACACTGAAACCTTCCTTATACCTTTAAAAGTTGATTGAGCCTTATTTTGTCATGATAAAAAACGTATTTCTATGTTTGTTAACAGGCTTAATTAATTATGTTGCTTTATGTTATGAGGATTGTTTCAGTTCGTACATGATTGGAAAATTTTGAATAAATCACTAAGGAAATATCTATGCGAGCAGTTGATACTACATTCGAATGAAAACTTTGTTTTTCAATTCCATGCTTGAGATAAAAACGAAGATTAAACTAGAAACAGGAGGGTACAAAAAGTGAATAAAATATTTCAGATAAAAGAACAACAATAGAAAAAAATTATTCGGTTTCCAAGATTATTCTTATATGAAGAATTATTATGTGTTCCAAAATCTTATAAGACAGATAAGGATTTGAAAATGGATCTAGATTGATATCGTGGGCTCTTTAGTGTTCGAATAATGTATTATTTAGAAGTTTTATTAAAAACTGCCTATGATAAACCAAAAAATGTTTGGAACAGTGCTTTCCTTTTTGAATTTTTAAAAAATAAGTGATGAAAACAAAGTTGACGAGATATATTTTATGCCCATGATAAATTGTCTGATGTTGTTTAGAAAGATTTATTTTCCTGTTTCATTCATTCAGTTTGAAATCAGAACAATAAAAAAAAACCCTCAATAAATGAAAATATATCAAATGATTAGGATTTGATACTCTTAAACTAAGACTGAATTACTTTAGTCCTTTATAGCTTAAACTCAATTTTTTTAAGATTATACAATATTTTCCTTATAATGTTATAACTGCTTAAAATGTGCTATATCTGAATACTCTTTATATTAAAGAATTAAACTGAAGCTAAGTATTAACTGAAATTCAGAAAAAGTGATACTACAATTATCGGCAAGAAGCAGAATCTTTTTTTTCCAATGTAACTAAATTCTAATAGCAAATAGAAGACTTGATTTTCTTTGATGGGGAGACATTTGGTTATTTTAAAGTTATTTATTTCATCTGTAAAAAATGAAAGAAATTCATAGTCATGTAATTTGTATTTAGATCACGTTGGTAGAAGCTTTTTAATTAATATTCATAACTGTAAAGAGCTGGGAGCAATACAAAAGCTACACAAAATCCTTTTTCTTTCTAAATTTTGTTTAATAGCTCAAGCCTATGTAAAATTTGAATTTATTTTATAAGATGCCTTTTTGATAGTAAAATATAATTCTTAAGAAAGAAAATGCGAATTTATTTTTTAAACTACAAAGGGATAGTATGGATTATCCAAAAAAGGTAGTTATATATCACATCTTAAAGACATACTTTAATTCAAAAGAAATAAAACATATTCAAATGAGAATTAAATTTCATCTGAAAATCTTACTCCAATTCATTCTAAAAGTCTTACGTGCCCCTAAATGCTTTTTTGAGCTGCTACTATAATCGCATATTTTCAGCTCATTAATTCAGAATCGTCCACTTTCTTGAAATTTATCCCCCGGATTAGATGTATAAAGAAATAAAAAATGAAGTCTAACTAACCAATAAGTTTCAGACTTATGCTTATATGTTCAAAAAATGATACGATACAATACACTAATCTCTCTATCTTATCGTTTCTAGTCTATAGTAGAAGCACTACTTAATGAATCGTAAATAAGAATAATAAAATTGAATAATTTGCTTACTACACAGTGCTTACAAATATATAAAAATTTTATTCAATGAAAAATAAATATTTTTGATTGAATAAAATTTATATTACGTTTTTAAAATGTTTTTTTTTTCGTTTGAAATATAAAATAATATACATAATAGTTTTAATGTAAATAATGATCTTGAAGTAATTCTTAAGAAAACATATATAAATTTTATAGGAGATTTATTATTCTATTAATAAGTACTTCAATTTTTTAAATGTTCATGCGTTTCTTTTTTTCAGTATCCTTTCAGAATAAAAATTAAATATCACTTCTTTTTGTAGTGGTTTTAAAGTAAGTTGTAGTTATAAATTAAAACTTCTTCATTTTTCAAGATATAATTATAGTTTACAAATTTTGTTGCTTACTTTTTTAAAATTCTTTCAGATTTAGAAAGAAAATACCACAAAATTTAATGACATGAAATTATGAATGCATAATCAATCATAAAAAATTTCCATTCACAATTTCTTTCCTTTTCAGTACGCAAATATATATGCACTCTGTAGTGTCAGGAGATTTTGAAATGCTTGCGCGATAAGAAAGAATATCATCTCAAAGGTACTAACAGCGGTGTGGCGAACTGGAGAGATGAAGCACTAACAACTTGCATACCTTTCCACACTTTAAAGTATTACGCATGATTGGTTGAAAAGCCGGGAATAATGAGAAGATCGATCCAATATTACACTTCTTCT
>JAPMOR010029237.1:164192-239838 GCA_026543865.1 Argiope aurantia
ATATGCTTACGTATATGTTGTTCTGTTGTTACTTATGGCACTTGCACAAGCCCGCTGACAAAGTCAGCGATTTAAGCCGAGTTTGTACAGTAGCAGTAGCTAGGTAAAGGCTCCTGAGCACCCAAGGGCAGAAGTCTGACTTCTAGCTCATATGAAGATTACACTCACAATTGGCTTGCACAAACTGTTTTTACAGGGAGGCTCTTTCACACACCTCACACATATGTATATGTTCATAGGCAAAGCTTTTTACACTTCTATAACCAGATAAACAAGCATGTCGAAATTCTTTTGGTTTGACAGACCAAACAGAAAAATTAATCTCGGGCTACTGATTTCGGGAATTACAGCGTAGAATCTATTGATGTTACATTTGTTTGAGAGATCTATAATGAAAATGAGACTAAAATCAATGACATTTTGATCAGTTTCGAGAATCAAAACATCAGACGCAATGAATTATTAAGCATAATATTGAAGTTCTAAATTGAGGTTAATATTGAGGATTATTGAATCCACTTACGTTTAGCAAATTTAAAGAATCAACACAGATATCAGATGAAAGTCTTGAATATCCATGCTTTTGGAGAAATGATACAATTTACTTCTCTCTCTCTCTCTCTCTCTTTTTTTTTTTGTTCAGAAAAATATTCGAACAAAATATTATTTTGCTCAATTTTTCGTTCAATAATTTTTTTCAGCTGTATCCCCAATATCTATAAATTTTGTTTCCTTGGAGATAAAATCATTGATTTCAAACCCATCCCGAATCTGTTTACAGGCCTTTTTCTTAAACTGACGGAACTTAATCTAATCTATATTTTTAAAAGATGAGAAATGTAAGGCAACTGTAGTAAAATCATGAATAATTCATTTAAAAGGTAATGAAGTGCAACTATCATGTATAAAATGGTGTACGAAATAAATAAATCATGTAATAATAATGTCAGATAGAAAATAAAGGAAAACGTGTACTAGATGCAATTTAACATCAATTTTTACCTATCTTAGTAAATTAGATGAATCACAAATGCTTGTTTTAAGACTAATAAAGATTTTACGTTTGAAGAGGAAACTTAAAAAATAAACAGATGTTATATCAAAGAAAAACGAAAATTTCTAAAGATACTATAATAAAACGAAGGATCGAAATAAAAAAAAAGCAATATCCTAAATATGTTCTTAAAAAAGGGTCTCGAATGTAACTATTTGAATTCCATTGATTTTGTACTCTGTTTACCACGATTATCAACTGCTATTAAAAATTCTCAAATTATTCCATTTTTTTAAAGGAATCTGAAATCCGACTCCTAGTTTTTCATGCAAAACAAAGATTTCAGCATCCCTTCCTGAATTGTAAGAAACACTAATAATAATTCCTATAAATTAACTCTTTTAATGATGACAGCAAATACACCGAGAAACCACAAATCGCATTTATACTTTTGTTTTGTTTGCAATTCGTATCGGGGAGAGTACAAGTGAAAATTTACTCAATTAATGTTTGATAAAGACTTATGTTTTTAAGACTATTTCTAATTGCCGAAAAAAAACATCATAAAAATAAATAAAAAGGAAATAAATTAATTTGAGTTTTTCCTCCGCTCTTGGGTGAATTTTAATTTAATAAAAAGGCAGCCAACGATTCTCCGTTTCCGCGCCCCATCTTAATGAAATTATGCGGAAAAAGATCGTTTCTAAAAAATGGGACAGAAGTTTCCTATAAGTTTACAACAATATTTTTTTAATGTGATAAGAAATAACATGGTAAGTTTCGAACATTTATTTAAGTCATTGAGAAATATATTTTTTATCTTTTCTCGGAACTTCTGTGATTGGATTTTTTACACTAGTCATTTTTATTGAAACTTAATGTAAAACTTTATAAAAACTTTCCTATTACATTCGGAAAAAAGAATGAATTAATTTAAATTTAAATTAAATCGATGGATTTCCTTGTTTTTTGGTTTGTGTTTGTATAAATTAGAAAAAAATAGTATATAACTTTTTCTAAATAAACCAGATAGAAATGTATAGTATTTTTGTGTGCAAAGAAACTCAATATAACATGAATCCGAGAATAATTAACGGATAGAAAATAATAGATAAATAATAGAAGGAAACTAGCAGAAATAAGAAAATTATATCACATAAATTTTTCAGAATAAATATTTCCTACAATGTGTGTTGACATTCCATGTACTTCTAACATAAAGGAGAAAATACGAAGAAGATAATTATTCCTTATGATCTTATAGAGAAAAAATATTATCTTATATAGCTTGATATAGAAGAAAATATTATTATATATATTTAGTAATGTAAAAAAATAATATAAAATAAATAATATATATAAAAATATTATTATATATATCTTGATATACGACTCGTATTACTATAAAGATTGAATACATGAAATAAATATTTAAAAATAGAGTGTTATGTACATAAAATATTTTAATTTAGAATTAAATTTAAATTAATTAACCAAATGAAGAACAATTTATTTGCATTGTTCATCTATCTTTCTGTTAATTTCCTTAAGCAATATCATGAAATTCACGGAAAGTTAAATGATGGCATTTGTGGGACTAATAATTATTAACTAGTAAATAAAATTCTCAGTTAAACAATTTTCAATTATTCTGTTTTCTATGTAGAACACAAAATAAGGTGTTGAAAGAGTTTTACAATTTTTTTTAAACATACAACTCTTAATTTATCTTTTATTTTTCTGGCTCATAATTAAAATCTGGTGATCAAATATCATACAATTAAATGAGAGATTAAATATTTTTACATCAATGATAGCATCTACATTCCTCAGATCTGTTTTTCATTGTATAGAAATAGAAATTTGTAGACATTATATATTTCAGAAGTAAATAATAGTTGATACTATATGCTTCAGAGCCGAGTAAAAGAAGATCATGTTTATTTCAACTAAAACAATTATTAGATAATAAAGAAAAATATTTTTTGAATTCTTGAAAAAAATTTCTTTATTTTCTCATTTTTGATTTGCAATCTTGAAAATTAAATAATAATTAATACCTTGTAATGAAGAGGCAAATCTCTAAAAATTCTAATTTATAGATTAGAATATACACATATGCTTTTGGGTTTATGAGGAAATACTTTGTTTGATGAGAAAACTAGCAGGTAAATGAAATGTCATATTAATTTTTAAATGAATGAAATTTAAGCAGCTTTTTGTGTAAGATGTTGCACAAAACTAATTAACCAATAAATTTAAGTTCAATATAGATTTAATTATGAAATTTTTATCAAAAACTCATAAGCAGTAATAGCGAGCTTTAGATGTAACAAATTAAAGCTCATACTTGAAAAATACAATAGGAAACTAAAATTCTCTCAGAAGAATCTTTCCTTCTATTTTTTATCTGACTTTTTTAAAGTTATAATGCATTTTCGCTTTATTTTTAAGCATACTTAAGTGAGATTAAATTGTTTCAATATATTATGGCATATAAAATCAGTTTTCAACATTTAAGAAGCCTGAATAAAATTTATAACATACAATAACTGTGAAAATTTATTGTACTATAACTCAAACAAATATGAAACAAATTCATAAATTGTGATCCTGAATTTTTAAGTGATCTTTTACAGATATGCAGGGTGTTTTAGTGAACCGTTTCAGAACTTCTAAAAGGGGTAGGGTACATCCTGACGAACCAAAATCATATATCCATGGGCAGTCAGAAAGGCTTTTCTGACGCGATAGATGGCGTTGTGCGAAAGGTCCGAGCTTTCTTGCAGGGAATCTTCATTTCGGACAAGAACGCCAAGTTAGTAGGATGGATGATTACACGATCGCCGAGTTAGCCGATATGCATTTGGCGTACGGGGCTGCAAATTGTAGTGGGCCAGCCGCATAGCGTTTGTACGCGGAACGATATCTGACGAGGCGTATTCCCAGTCATAATTTCTTTGCAAGACTGCACCAGAGGTTAGCTGAGACAGGTTCATTAGAAAGAGCATCACAGGGACAGGGTAAGAACAACACGGACTGCAGACGACGAACAGAATGTGCTGCAGCATGCATAGGGGAATCCAAGAACGGGTACACGAAGTGCAGCAAACGCAGTCGGGGTTTCCCATTGCAGCGTCTGGAGGATTGTCCGAGCAGAAGACAGGCATCCGTTTCACGTGCAGCGTGTCCAGACACAGAAACCGGAGTATTATGTTTCGCACAGTGGTACCTGGGAAAATGCGCTACAAATCCCCTTTTTCCTGCTGAAGTGTTGTTTTCCGATGAGGCATCCTTCACAAGGGAAGGAATTTTCAACACACATAACGACCATATCTGGGTGGTCGAAAACCCGCACGCAATACGACGTCGTGCAGCACAGAATCAATTTTCGGTCAATGTATGGGCCGGTATTGTGGGAGATCACCTAATCGGACCTTACCTGTTACCGGGTCGTCTAACCGGACCTACGTACTTGCTCTTTCTGCAGCAAGTATTGCCACAACTTTTGAGAACAGATTTCTGCATCGACGCAACAGACAATGTGGTTCCAACACGATGGAGCTCCTGCCCATTATAGCGGAAATGTTCGTAACTACCTGGATGTCACATTTGGTCAACGGTGGATTGGACGTGGTGGTCCCGTGCGTTGGAATGCTCGGTCACCCGACTTATCATGTCTTGATTTTTATTTCTGGGGTCATATGAAATCGCTCCCAAGCAGCAAGAATAGTCGCTAATTGATTGGCCAAGCCTCGGATCGTTCGGCTACATATCGTACATTTTCTGCGATAGTCGCTTTTGGGTCGGGGCGATATCGGACTCTGATCAATTTTTTTTCTATCGCCTCTAAAGGTCGCCTTTTCATCGGGGCGAGAACCCACGGCGATTTTGTCAAAATAGTCGTTTCAATGTAGTCGCCCCGATTTCCGGAAAGTGGCCTTGCCTAGATGGCGCTATTCGAATATATTTTAGGAATTTCCCATGAATCACCTGGCTTGTTTCGGAATTTATTTAGCATTGCGAGCCACCATTCCAAGAGTTTTGGTAAGTGCAATTTATTTATTATTCTATATTTGTAAATATTATAGTATTTATTCTAAATAGTGAATGAAAGAGGCTATTTTTAGTAAAGCCGTCAGAATTTGTTGATTACCTAAAACAGGGAGTTGTATGTAATGTTATTAGCGTTAGGTGTAGGCGACCATAAAGCGAAATAAATATTTAACGATTCACTGTTCATCTCTCTATTTCATTTAAGTGCTGCAACTTTACTTTGTTAATTGAGCTATCGTCATTTCTTTTCTTGTTCGTATTTTGTTTCTTGTTAGATTTTTATTTCACGTGTTCTCAAGTTATTGCAGTTATTTTCCCCTTTCATTTACAATTTCTTTCATTTTTGTTAACAACAATTTCAAATGTTCAAATGAAAGAAATTTTTAAAAAGTATTAAATAACGTTCTTATGTTTTGGTATAGCAATAACATTTGTGTAATTATTTTTATTTTGACATGAGACTAAAAAAAAAATTCTTTAAAACTTGTGATTATGTAGGCATTTTTTAATACTCTTATAGGAATAGTTTTTAATTATTTCATATTTCATAAAATAGTAACATAAATTTTACTCCCATTAGTTTGAGTTTTTTTTTATATTTCTCTATTATCCAAAACAGTTTATAAAATTTGCCTACACAGTCCAATATCAGAATGAAAACATTATCATGCTTATGAAGTTCTATAAGACTTTTGCTTGTTAATGACATATCTCCAATTGTCAACAAATATTTTATTTGTACTTTTAAAAGAAATGAAAGCTCCATTATTATTATAATAGTTTTCTAGGTTCATCAAATCTGATCCAAAAGGAAAAAAGGAATCAAAAGAAATGTTTATGTATAATTCTTTATATGTAGCTGATGATTAAGTTAGAAATAATATTTATGTAAATGTGTGTGGATTTTTAGAAACGTGAAACTCTTCTTCAAATATTACAAATATTGTAAATAAAGTTTAAATAAATTTTGTGTATAAATGATTTTGTGACAATATTTTTTTCTGGAAAATCAGTTTCTAGATGATGCTTGGCTGTACAAGTCATTACAGAAAATTGTCAAAAATTTGAAGCAAATTATTATTTTACTTTGTATTTGTAGAATATTATTTAACGAAGGACTTTGTAAATAAATTGTTTTGCATAGTTGTTTTCCTTTTCTCCAAAAAATAAAAAGTGGAAAATAATAGTTTTCTTTTCTTTTCTTTTTTTTAATATTTGCCTAAAGAAATTTTATATGATTGAAAGTAATGTTTATATTTTTGGGTATGGAATTTTTGTGAAATATTCAGAGTTAATCATAGATCAAATTTATTTCTTGTGCAATAAAACCAAACTATCATAGATTTAAAAAAAGTTAGAAATTTGAAGTAAATTATTAATTTGTGCTTGTAAAATGTTGTCTATTAGACATTAACTAACTCTTAACATTTATAATGAGGTATAAAATTTCTACAGCATGAAGTAACTTTATAAGTTAATAGTAAATAAAAGAGAATTCGTGTAAGTGAAAGAAATGTGGCATTTTTGAGTATGAAATTTTTGTAAAATATACTTTTGAAATATTTTGATAAATCATAGATCAAATTTGTTTCTTGTGAAACATAACAAAAGCAAACTAATCATGGATCAAGAAAATATTAGAAATTTGTAGTAAGTTAATTTATTTGTGATTGTAAATTGTTGTCTACTGAAGATTAGCTAACACTAACATTTATAATGAGGTATAAAATGAATGCAATATGAAGTAACTTGGTAAATTAATAGTAAATAAAATTTCCTGTAATGGAAAGAAGGGTGGCATTTTTGGGTATGGAATTTTTGTGAATTATTCATACAATATTAAACAAATTTGGTTCTTGTGCCAAAAAACCAAACAACTAAACATAGATCAAGAAAATATTAGAAGAATATTATTAATTTGTGATTGTAAAATGTTATCTGTTGGACATTAGCTAACACTAACATTTATAATGAGATATAAAATTTCTACAACATGAAGTCACTTTGTAAGTTACTTCATGTAAGTTGCTAAATATAAGGAATGTAAGTTACTTTGTAAGTTACTAAATATAAGGAATTTCTTACAATTGAAAGAAGTGTTGCATTTTTGTGTATGGAATTTTTGTGAAATATTCAGTGTTAATCTAAGATCAAATTTGGTTCTTGTGCCATAAAACCAAACCAAACTAATCATAAATTTGTTTAAAAAAATAGAAATTTGAAGGAAATTATTAATTTATGCTTGTAAAATGTCTATTGGACATTAGCCAACATTAATGAGGTATAAAATTTCTACATGAAGTAACTTTGTAAGTTCATTTTAAATAGAATCAGTAAAATTGAAAGGAGCATTGCATTTTTATGCATGGAATTTTTGTGAAATATTCAGAGTTTAACAAAGATCAAATTTGGTTATTTTGTCACAAACCCAATACTCACTAAACATAAATCATGAAAATATTAGAAATTTGAAGTGTGCTTATAAAAAAAATGATGTCTGTTGAAGAAACATATAATAGGCATTATATAATTTAGTATTTTACACAATTTTTAACAAATGCATTAAAAAAAGGGGGAGGGGGAGGGTGTTCAAAATACATTAAAATAGGAATTTGTGTTGTTAGATGTTTGTGTTATTACTTTTTAGTAATTCTTGGTTTATTGCTCACATTAAGCAATATGAAAGTGTGTATAGTAAAGAAAATATTTTTTAATAAGAATTATATATTTTTCTGTCTTGAATTGTTATGAAATAACTTTTAAAAATAGATGATATAGGCAATATTAGAAATTTAAAACTAGATGTATTATATATATATCAGTAAAATTATACTGATTAATTATAAAATTGAAACTATGATTATGTTAACATTTCTTCCCATAATAGAATTAATAATTAATAATGGTAATTAAACAATAAAAATAAATAGGATATATAAATGAAGGAAATAAATCTTCTATATAGATAGATGTGGAGTTGATCAAATTTGAAATTATCTCAGATAATTTTAACATTTGTTTATTTTTCTTAAAGAGTAGTAAAAAAAAAAGATATTGCTTAAAAATTTTATAGAGTAAGATTGTGGTAAAATATATACTATAATAATAGTTAAAAAAGTTGAAGAAAAGTTAAAATCATGAAAAATGATATTCTATCAAAAGCAAGTGCTTTATGGAATTTTAAATTTATAAAAATAAATAGCATACAAAATTATTCATAGGTAAAAAAGAAAAGTAAAATGTTTCGTATTTTCAGTCGTTTGACAAAATTTTGAAAGTAATATAGTTTTAAATATTATGACACTAATTTATAGAGTTTGAGAAAACTGAATAATCAATTAACTAATATTTAAATTTGACGCCGGAAAGTGCTCAGAAATAAATAGCCTAATAAAACACCGCTTCAGGAAAGCATTTCCGACCCCACATTGCTCTATGATTTCGAGTTGTCAGGATGTACCCTACCCCTCTTAGAAGTTCTGAAACGGTTCACTGAAACACCCTGTACTTTTGCAGAAAAATCCTTTAAGTGTTTCAGAGGGTACTTTGAAATATTATATAGATGTTAAATGGTTAATATCAGTTACAGATGCTGAATGAGTTAAACATTTTATAAAGTATATTCAATTTAACAATCTTTGTTTCTTGGCGAATATTGCATTTCTGACAAAAACTTTTATTAATAAGAAATTGTCCTTAAATTTTTAATAATACAATATTCATATTTTATTATACGGCCGGTTATGTGTGACATTTTACACATTACCTAGGGCCTTCTATAGAATTCCAAATGTCAAACCAGCAAAGATGAAATCTACCTTCAATGGAAGAAAAAGAGCCTGCTATTGAAAAAGAAAATAGCTATATTATATTCTGATTAAGTCATCATGGTAATGTCAAGCTTATATAAGAGATTTCTGTTTTTGCTACCTGTTTTGTCAGCTTAAATGAAATCAATGATGTATAGGCAAATGCAAAGTGTCATAAAAAATTCCTCCTCCTGCGGCCTTGTTAGTAAATATGATAAAAATGATATTTTGTGCTGTCTTTGTTTCTAAACTAATAAAAAAAATTGCATTATCATGATTGTTTCTTCATACTTTGCTTAAATATTAAATTGTTATTCTATAGAATGCCGGAATTCCATACATTGCCTTTAATATATTATATTTTATGTTACGTTTATATTAATTATATTATACTGGTTGATCGGAAAATTCTCTTAAATCTTTTAAATAAAAAAAACAACGTGCCAGATAGGCAGAGAAGTAACATAGTGAAGTGACTATTCTGAATTTTTGAGACATTTTGCAGCATTCCTGGAAGTGAAATAAGGAAGTTACAAAAAATGTTAATATCGTACAAAAGGTCCAGTTGGAAACTTGTACGCTGTATCATAATTAAAACATAGTAAGAAGCGTTTTGGAGTAATTTGTAAAATTGGCTGCAATATTCAACATTAAAATAAAGGCTTTCCAGGTCATGAAAAAGGGTTTGCCCTAAAATTAAAAAGTATATCTTAAGAAGATTCTCCTCTCCCGAGTTCATTTTTCAGATTCTTATTATTTTTGTCTACTTTCTTTATTGCTTAAATTTCACTTCGTCGTTGCTTAACTTGGAAAAATAATATATGAGATATTCTAGATGAACTATTATATTGCAGATTATAATTTGTTAGATGTATTGTGTTGTTCAATGTAACTTCAAACAGTGGTCAAATAATGAAAACTCTGTTTAAGTAAACCTCCGTTTCGTCGAATTTCTATATAACTTTTATATAATTATATAATCTAGGTAAATTTTCATTAATTTCTTAACAAAAAAATATATAAATCCCATTAAAAGATATAATATAATTTATATATAACTATAGTATAAGAATTTCATTGGTGGGTGGATGGGTTTTTTCCGAACAATGGAAATAATAAATAAATAGCTATGTTGAAAAAAATTTATATTTATAATTATATAAAATAGGTTTTTACTTACATTTCTTTTAAAAGACAAATAAAATAAGAATATAAATAATTGGATTAATATAATATTTAAATATTTGTA
This sequence comes from Argiope aurantia, assembly GCA_026543865.1. Taxonomy (NCBI): domain Eukaryota; kingdom Metazoa; phylum Arthropoda; class Arachnida; order Araneae; family Araneidae; genus Argiope; species Argiope aurantia. The sequence goes on from JAPMOR010029237.1 coordinate 174,301, forward strand.
CGCTTCCGCTGAAATTAATTATGAAAGTCTTTAGGTTTTTAGAGTAACTAAATTAAATTTTTTCAGAAGTTTTTAAATTATTTGGAACGCTTTATTTTATTTCTAAATTAATCACCATTTAATATATCATTATTGTTATAATTATTTTTCCCTTGTCTGTTAATTTTATTTTCACAGTTGTTAGTAACTCAATTTTTTCAAGATAAACATGTTTGTTTAACTGAACTCTTTTTTCACATTGATTTTTTATTCATTGCATTCTTAATTATTTTACTGGAAGTCAATATGTTTTTGCTTCAAACATTTATGCAACAGAATTATTTATATTTTTTATATCTAAAAGAAATGAAACGAAAACTAAGATACTGAAGGCAAAATGAATAGTAATTTAATTTCCTGAAGCAGATAACTATACAATGCAAAAGTAATTAACTTTCTTGGCAAATGTAAAGCATTTTATCATCTGCTAACTCAATTTCGAAGTGCTTCACGGTTAATCGCATTTCAGTTAAAAATAAATCTAATTTAGGACTTATTTAAAATAATCGATAAAAGAAAATAAATAGAAAGTTTTATTTAGCATTAGGAATTGCAGAAATAGGAAAAGTATTTATTTAATTTAAATTTTATCTTTACTTTACCGCAGCAAATCTCAAGAAGGAAAAACTTGAAAAGAACTTTTAAGTTATATGTTACTTTTTCCTTAGAACTTTCTACTGCAGAATGTTTAATATCTTTGAAACTTGTATATAGAATGTCCGTTCTAATCATAGCCAATCTAAATCATCGGAGATAGGCAAATATTTCGAAATGTAAGAATACTTTAAATAATGTATAAAGAATTTTGGTTTAGTCAGAAATATGTTACAAAGAAATTACGATATCAAAATTTTTATTCAGAGCCCTAATTTTTTTATTCATTTTTATCTTTATATTTACTTATAATAAAAATGAATATGTTTGTGTTGTGTGTATTTTGACTTTCTACTGCTCGATCCTTTGACGTAAAGATACTAAATTTGGTACATATATACTATGAAGGATGAGAATATGCACCTCTTAAAGAGTTTTTTTTAAAGAATATTTTATTTGAATTTAAAATTAAAAATGAAACAAAATTTTGGCGTTTGCCGTGGTAACTTCTGAAAATTTTACGATACAATTTTCTTTTACATCTTAAAATTAAAAAAGGTGAAATCGACTATCGCAAATTTCAAGTTATCATGTGAGAACATTATTATTTTTAAGTTATTATTTGTCTTAATTAATTTAAGTCATTGACCAGTTTAAACCAGTTTGAAACAATCACGAGACTTCTCTATCGATCTCTATCCCTCCTTCCCTCTCTCTCTCTCTGTATATAATGATAATTTTTTAAACTTCCATTTTCATTTTATAGCTGGCAAACAAAGTTTTGGAGCTCGACCAGTTTTAAGATGGGAAAAAAAAAAGAAAAAGAAAACATCGCTTTTCTAAATATTAACGCATGCGTAGTCTGATAGTCTCATGATTGTTTCAAACCAGTTTAAACTGATTAATGACTTAAATTAATTAAGACAATTCGTAGGAATTCAGAGAATGTATAATTTGGAAATCAAGTTATAACTTTAGTTGGCGATAAATAGCCAAATGTGACAACTTTCTGCATTATTTTCTAATAACCTTATTTTAATTAGTTGAAATTATCCCTGAACCAACAATCTTTATCGATAAAACAAACAATATTTTAACTTGTTTGGTTTATTTTGAAAAAAAAAAAAAACGTTGCACGAGTTAGGCAATAACACTGTGATTTCAAAGGGAAATACTACAACAGTAGACGATAGATGATTCAAAATCTATACGGCGAAAGCCGACTCCAAAATAAAAGTACATTAGCAGAGATAGATAATGGAAAAATTATACTGTGAAAGCCGACTCTAAAATAAAACTACATTAGCAGACGAAAGAGATTTCAAAAGCTATACTGTGAAAGCCGAATCAAAAATAAAACTACTTTAGCAGACGATATATAATGGAAAAACTATACTGTGAAAACCGACTACAAAATAAAACTACATTACAGGCGATAGATATTTCAAATGCTATATAGTGAAAGCCGACTACAAAATAAAAAAAAAGGATAATTTGTTGCCTACACATTTTGAGGCTTCAACAATTTGTTGCCTTCAAATCGCTTCAAAAACCTCAAGCCAAAACAACGTCATGTTCTCACATGATAAAAAAAATATCCTCTCAATGTTATCTATTATGTATTTTTGAATTTTCAATTAATATTTAAATAACATTTTAAGCATAATTATTAATATTAAATATCGCAGAAAATAAAAATAAAAGTTAACCTGTACGGGCACATTATGTTTGCATTAAAAAATTACAGTTTTTTCAACCTGTTGTCAACATGCTAACAAACGTTTACACTAAATGACTAAAAAAAAATAATTCTCACTGCAAATTAAACTTAGAATTTTTTAATTTTTAACATGTACGTATGAAATAAAATAAAGCAATATTTTATTTAATAGCAGTATTTTCTAGAAAGAGAAATGCAAGAAAAATGTTTCTGTGACTTTTAAATTTCACATTATAATTTAATAATTCAGTTTTATTTAAGGCAAAAATGGTTTAATATATGGAAAATATCCATGTTAATCAGAACTCAGCAGCTGATTTCTCGACCTCTAGTAATAAGATATATACCCTATAAGAAAAATGATTTAAATAAAGAAAATATTTATATTTTATATAATTTGAATTAATAAATGACCTGATGAATTACAGAATTCCATTTTTTAATACAAATTCTTGGTCTTTTAAATCATATTTAATAAAATATTCTTGAGACTAATAAAAAATGTTTCACGCTTTTACAGCAAAAACTGATTTGAGATATGAAGTTCTGAATATCAATATTTTAAAAATATTTTTAAAAACTATATTGAAAGCCTTGAAAAAGTTACGACAATAAGCGCCCGAAGACGATTCAATAAACAATTTTGTTACAGGAATAAAATGATTAATTTGTTGATTGCCCTAAAATAATGATATTCCTCCGAACTCGGCAAGATTCCTCAGAAGATTGAAACGTCTTTTTTTGATGTAAAAGCTATAGTGACAAAATTATTTTTCTGAAGATGGATCATTAGACCAATAAATTTATAAAATTTAATATTCATAATTTTTTTAGAAGTATATTTATTAACTGAAACAAAAGAAATTGTTATTATTTTGGTTCATTTAAATCCCCTCGAAAGTAAACTTGAAAATTGAATAGTACGATGCTTCAGAGAAATTTATCACTCATCATACAGAAATCGCATACTTTTGAGAAATTGCAAATATAATATTAAAAAAATAGTCTATAGTGCACTTAATTTATATTCCAATGCTGAATGATTTCATTTTCGATACTCAATTTTTTTAAAAAACATGTTTGATTTCAACAAAAAATGTTTTAGTTGAAGTTTGATCACTTCTGCTTCAAATTTAAGTTCAAATTTCAGGTTAGTTGAAAATATAAGAAAATGCAGAGTAAAATGAACAGAACTGTGTAAGGCTTCTAAAATAGTATCTGTTAAATAACTACTAAAATTTGAAGCTTAAAAATATTTTACTAAAGAAGCAGTAAATACCAATTTATATAAAATGTTTATTTGAAACTTTTACCGATCATTATTTCTAGCGAACCAGTTGGTCGCCAAAGATGGCTAGTCTTTAATAAAATATTTAATTAAAAAAAAAAAATTAAGTAAAAATTTCTGCTGCTGAAACTTATGGAGTTATGAATTTTGAGATATCAACGTTTTAGACAACTTTAGAAAATTTCCACGATTTTTTCAAGAAATACTATCCAATCAAAGAAGTATCTCTGTTCCTTCCTGACCGAATGTTGAGTGGTCTAAAAAATTAAATTCAAACCTTCACAATTATAAATTCAAATCAGCGATAATTAAAATTTCCTTTTATAAAGGTGAGTAATGAATAATTAATTAGATTTAACTAAAAAACCTAGAACCAATATAAAAATTTAAATTTCATAACTTTTTTAGCAATACATATATTATCGGCAACTGGGAACCCAGTATATATCTAAGTAAAGGTTGTAGCAGATATTTAAACACATATTTTTGATATTTATATTTTAAAATTGTATATGTTTTTTGCATCCTTGTAAGTATGTCTTTGTAAAAGCATAGAATGGCATAAAGTGAATTTAGTCATAAAAATAAATTTTCGTGAAAAGATGCAAAGACTAAACTTTTTATTTGCCATCTTGATGCACTAACCTAATTATTCTAATGCACTCATCTATAATGTATGTCATATATTTGATTCATACTATCTGTAAGCTGAAGCGAAGATGAATGCTTTTCTTTTATATTGTATCTTTCATAATTGAGCTTCAATTGAATTGTTTTAATAATGTTTTAACTTAAAAAAAACTCATCTGCTGTCAAAGAAGCATACGTAATAATAAAGCAATACTGGTAAAAGCATGTCAACCTTTTAAAAACGCATCTGTTTTGAAAGAAGCGTACATAATAATATATATGCAATTAAAAGATGATAATGAAAATTGTCATTAATGCTTTATTCATTGCTTACCCGATTTCGAGCTTTAAAACCCCAAAACAACATCATGTTCTCACATGATAAAAAAACAAAACATCGAGAGCATGAAATTTAAAGTTAAGAATAAATGAAACTCAGCTGAGAAGGGAATAATTTAAAAGAAATATTTATTTATTCATTTAAACATTTATTTATTCATATTAAACATTCGTTCAACTTTTGGTTATATGAACTATTCAACAGATTTTGTTAAATAATTAAACAAAATGATTTAGATGTTTTACAATTACCTGCTGCAAATCTATATGCTAAAATGAAATTGCCAAACATTTTTTCATGCGGACAAATATTTTACACATTTAACCTTAATCACATCTGTTGCAATTTTTCTACTTTTCATTCTGCATTTCCTGCTTTTCCAATCATATCTACAATTCATTGCATTGATAATCAAATCTTAAGAATTAAATTTTTGTATTAATAAGCGGAAATATTTTCTATATTTGTTTCCATCATTTAATTTTTTTTTCTGCAATAAAACCCATATTTTTCATTTAGCACTACACATATTTGTATTAAAAGATGTTTGCAAAATTTCTCATATATATATATATATATATATATATATAAAAGAATGACGAAATTTCCTAAATTTAGCGACTAATACTTGTAATCTTTAAAACTAATAATCACAAAAATCGAAACTGACAGTGTGACGGAAAGCTTACTCAAAGATATGGAAGATAGCGGGGAATCGTGGATTTACTTACTCCGTGAGTAGAAAATATTATCTAGTTGGGTCAATAATCTTTCCTATTTCGTATTAATTATTGCTTCTCCGGTGACACGAGTCTTAATAAAAAATTATCATTATCAGCAATTCATGTTTCGCTTTATGGTAAAAATCTGCAGTATATAACAAGAAACCTCTGCTGTTGATTACAGGAAAAATCCGCATTTAATTCTAAAATTCATTTCAGAAGGTTTTAAATTAATAATTATATAAAATTTGAAAAATTAAACCTAACTCAACCCTTTCTTAAGATCTAAAAAATGTGGACTAATTTATTCTCAATATGATAAAAAATTAATTAAACTTAAAATAAAAACTTCGAAAGCTTTTCGTTTATTTACCCTTGTAAACGAAAAACTATCATAAATCGTTTTAGACTTCAATATATTTAAAATAATTATTAATTCCTCAATGCAATCACTTTTCTACATTCACGTCTCTTTAAATTTGTATTTATTCCTTCGTAATTCGATGAATATTTTTTTATAATTTCTACAGTTGTACTTAGCATACTTTTATAAGCAATATATAAAAGACTTAACCAAAGAGGCACAAAATATGAACAATTTACTAATTAATTAATCCTTTTTACATAAAATTCGAACAGTAATTGGATGGAAAATTGATTGATGTTGTCACATTTCTTCAAATTGTCACATTTCTTCATGCAGTTTTCTTTATAGTTATAAAAGTTGATCTAATGTTAATTCTTCATAGATATTGTTACTGAAAGATGAAGAATGGATTCATAGAGACAAGCGGGATTTTGAGAAAAGTTTGTATAAACAGATATTCTTAATACTTATAGACTCTCTAATGTTTAATGATGACTATTTAAAAATATGCTTTGTTTCCTTTATTGTGAAAATTTAAAAGTTAAATTTAATTTCAAGTTTTTATCGCTGACTATTCATACTAAAATATAAAGCCATCTTTTCAGAAGAAAAAGCATTCTATTTACAAATAAAACTAAGTTATCTTGTCTGTTCTTGTCTATTCAGCAATGCAAGACAAGAATAGACTTATAGAAAAGAATAGATTTACCGTATACTTACTCTAATGGATTCATATAAAAACTATTTGCTAATTTGCCTTAATCAACCCAATGATTCTCAAGGCGACATTTCCTTTGTTAACAGTTGAAGAAAGAAAGCCATTTACTAAGGCATACGTGTTTTGAAACGTTTATTTCATTTCAACATTGATTTTGTTTTAATATGTCAAAATTATTACCAGTTTATTACATAACATTAATCAAATTTCAAAAACATCTTTGCTACTTAAAATCTGCTGTGTTTTATTTATGTAACAGAGCCCTGTAATTTGATCTCTGTAATTTCTCATGACTGTTTATTATCCTTTGTTCTGCAATTTTCCACCTATTTTTCTGTCTCTATTTTCAACAGGGTAAATTAACGCCCAATTAAAACTAATAAAACAGGAATTTAAAATCTCTGTATGGAGAATAATAAGAAATCCTTCAATAAAATGCTTTGTATAGTTAGTTTTGTTGAGATAGGAACAGAGAGAATATACAAAGAATAAATTACTAAATAAGTTAACTCTGACATACAAAATATGCTTTTTTGTGAAAAAAATCATATGAAGTTTAAATAAATTAGAAATACAATTTAGTAGTATATAAAACTTTGATTGAAATAGAGCATTTGAATTAGTGAAGAAGCGGATTTTTGAAGCAGAGGAAGATATTTTTGAATGCGTGTTTCAAATGACATCAACAAAATTAAAGTAAATCTTATTCGATAAAAAGCATAATGTCTTAAAGACAGAACGTGCAAAACATCAAAACGTGAAGATTCTCGTCGAACTATAAGTTAGAAAAATCGTTCTTATAAATACCATTTCATGATCCTAGCAATTACAACTGCATTTTTAGTTATAGAGGAATTTTACCCTTTTTAGATATGCAGCTAGTTCAATTGAAATATTTTTATGCGGATTATTTCTAGAGTTTCAGTAATTCAGAGAGAATTCTGACACTTATCATTTATTAATAAATAACATTTCAGTTTAAAAACTAGAAAAAATTAACAGCATTAAAAGTTCTGACGATTACATACTTCAAGCAAATTCGGTCCCGGAAACATTTTCTATAATTTTTAAAAAATATTTTTTATTTTATTATAGTTTAATGAAAACAGTTCAGAAATTTATATTTTTAAAATAATTTTCCTATAAGAAATCTTAAGCTTAAAATTTACAAAATTTCCTAAAAAATACTAGTTTTTTAAAATGCCACTTCACTATTCAATTTTCACCATTTGTTGATCAAATTTTTAAGAATCTCTCCAATGAGTTTAATGGAATTAGACATGTGATTTTGAATATCTAAATTAGTTTCGAAAAAAAAAATGTCTATTCAAAAAATTTAAGATGCTTTTGAAAAATATCCGATTTTTCCACTTTCGGTATTTTTAAAACTTTTTCTAAGTAATAGTTTTAAAAATAGGTAACTAATTCTATTAAGTTAATTTTAAAAGAAATTCAAAGAAAAATAATTAAAAAAATCATTTGTAACAAGCAATTTCTCAGAAAGACAAATTGAATATAACTAGGTTTAAACGAATCTCTACAAACTTTTGATCAGTATTTTCTACATGAAGCAAAATTGTATTGTAAAACGCACTTGTAAATTAAAATATTTTAATAAAGCTACTCTTTAATATTGTTTTATTAATGAATTTGACTGTCAAATATCAAAAGCAAATTTTTTAAAGACTTTATTTCGGAAATCTGATTTCCACGCATTATACCACTTAATTTTCACAATAAAATAATATGCCTTTCTGTTAATTTGTGACATTTCTAAATCTATCAGAATTAAAATAAGCAATAATTTATGTTGCAATTTTGAAAAAACTGATTTTCTTTTCAAACCAATTTAAATTTGATGGGCAGATATTAACACATATAGACTGGTAAAATTATCAAAATTACAAATATTGAATGAATAATAATGTTTTAAGAAAAAGTCTTTATTTTACTTCAAAGCAAAAAATTCGTTGGGGTTTATCAGTAAAAACGTAAAAGAAAACAAGTGAGTGGGAGAGAGCGACCTCTTGGTATCGTGTGTGTCAAATTGAATTCGTATCTAACGAATTATTTGTCAGATTCTTATAAAAGTTTTAGAGGATTTAGACACAGGATCAGAGACAATTTTTTTTAAAATTAAAACTTGCCATCTTTATCGATTTTAAGGTATCAAGGCCTCTTAGGATTAAGAAAAAAAGGAGAAGATTGGATATTTTCAAAAGAATATTACTTAGAATTATTCAAAATTCTTAGAAAGAAACGTGAGATACTTTGAATTACTTAATTTAAAATAAATAATTATAATTAATTAACCGTCGTCAGACGATTGATAAATTAATCAAAATATGATTAAGAATTGAATATGTACAAATATTATATTTCACTAATTTTAATTTTATTTTATAAATATCAAAGAATGAATCAACTTATTTATGATATTTTATATAATCAAAATGATTTAGGCATAAGCCCCTTTATTCAGTAGAATACAATTTTTGTGCAAATAATTTTTCCTGTTTACTATATATGACAGTTTTCTGTGATATGAATTCTTATGGTTCTTGTAATGATGCAAGATATCAAAAACTATAAAACCTGACGAACACCACACAAGTTCTTTGTTTCAAGGCTCTTTGCAAAACAAAGATTTTAACTAAATCCTTCATGCTATTTTAGATTTCATATGCTTCGGCAAGAATGACTAGCTGATGTGATACGTGTTTGGCATTTTTTTTTCTTTTGCATTATGTTATTTTATTCATTTAGTTGCATCTCTTAATCCCAAGTTGAAAAAAAATCATATTTATTTAATAAAATTGTTTCGTTGTTCCCTTTAAAGGATAAAGTAAAATTTTATTTTTAATCTATAATAATACACAATATTATACATTAAATTCTTATATAATATTACTCTGAATTTTCCAGTCAGTTTGTGTGTAAATTTTTACTTATTTATCTAAAGATAATAGCTAGTGTATAAAGTTAAACAGAGTTTTTCTATTTTAATAAAGGATAGTATTTTCCAAAAAAAAATTCAGAATTTCAAGAAAATTTTGATAACAACATTACCCTCTTTTTTAACGTTAAACAATATTTTATTTCAATATACAAGTATATTTATATAATATAAAGTACTTATAACAACTTTCACAACAAAATTTCTTAAAATGTCGCAAATATTTGAACGTAATTATCAAGGCTGGGCTTAAACTTCTAATATTAATTTAAACTTCTAATATTAACTTAGATAGTTATAATAAACTGTGTAGAAAAAAGATTACCTTTTAAATTTATTTAATGATGATACAGGAAAGTAACCGACTCGGCAAAGATAAATACCAGACAAAAAACAACAACAAAAAACAAATAATAAAACTTCGTACAAGCTGATAAAGAAAATTAAAAATTATGAAAATTGTATTGAAAAATAACTACTTAATATACTTTTTTAACATAAAAGCTTTTTAATTGTTTATTAGTTAATTTAATTACTTTCATGCATAATTTTATGAAAATGAATAATAGGATATATTGATATTATATAAGCAATTAATTTTTAATCTTATATAATTATATTACACTGTCGAATTTTTTAAAATATTCTATTTGTTTCTGTTATATATCAATTCAGAGTAAAATAAGCAATGCTTTGGAACTGTTTCTTTAAATTCACAAAGAATTATTTACAATAAGCCAGTTACAGAAATTAAATTAATTTGCACACAAAGGTGTTTAATTCAAATTTTTAAAAAAGCAATATATAGACTTTCGATATACTCCTGATAATAATCCAGTATTTTTTCAAATAGATTAGGATTTCAATTCGAACTATTAAATTTTTTAAGACCTGAATAACCCAAATTAAACACCATTTTGTCTACGCAATAATAAAAATTTATGCAAGCAGGAGTCAAAAGGAGGAAAAAAAACTCTAATTCATTACATTTAAGTAGCCTTGGGGCCATATTAATAATCTTCCTTAATTGCACTTTACGTCCCCACCCAATTAATAACCTTAATTGCAATTAATTAATAAACGTTTCATTCACTAAACTATTTAAACGGGATTTTTTTTATCGTAATATTCAGTGGAAAGTTAAATACAATTGAATTGTTTTAACCATTTTAACTAAAATCCTCTCGAATTGAAAAGCTTATATAATTAAATCTCAATTTGAAAACATGCACAACGAAATTCCGAGTTAATAGTAAAAAATAGTTAAAAATACAATGCATAGTTTGTAATAATAGTTGTGATATATCGGGAAATAATGCTTTATTAAATTTTTTTCGACTTTTCTTGTTTCATAATATTAATTAATTCGATAATGATAAAAGTACTGCATCTTTGGACATATCTCTATAAATAATAAGGATGAGTATGCGCGATGTGTGTTGTGTTGGCACTCTACAGAAGAAACTATTATGCTTAAAGCTACCAAACTTGGCACATATATATTTTGTAATGAATTTTTAGAAATTATAATTAGAATTTTAATTAACGGAAAATTAAACGAATTGTTAGCATTTTTTCCATTATAACTCCTTAAAATATAGTTGCGCAGAACTGATTTTTTATACCATTTTAAAGTTTAAAAAAACTTAAGGATATCAACTTAATTGCAAGTGGAAATCTGAGCCTTTTCTAAAATTTCTTTGCAGTTTTTTTAAAAATAATTTTTTCAACAAAACTTCAAATTTTTAACAAAAGATTGCATTGTTGAACTAAAATTCAAACCCTTTTCATTGCTCCATAAAATAATTAATTTCTCGATTTTCTTTTATATGCAGAATGGCACGGAAAAAAATCTCTTTAATATCTGTTTTGTTAACATGAAGAATAAGGAAGGGAAATTAACATACAGCGAACGTTAGAAGATAGATGGCCTGGACATTGTGTTTTAAATATCACTATGATGTCAGAGAATTTGATTCTATTAGGTTTGTTCTTATATTAAATAGACATAGCAGGAATAAGGTAATAAAATAATACGGATTTGATATCTATCACAATTTAATCCAGATTTTAATTAACAATTTGATTAGCAGCCCTCATTTCCACAGCTCAATTGTATCAGCATAAAAATGGAATTCTTTATTTTTCCATTCATCGCATGCTGCTCAATCGCTCATATACGTTCATGGAGAGATCGGCTTCGTCACATGAAAGAAATATCCAATACAATTATTTACTACATATTGTATACGAAAAAAAACACCAAGACAGAGTTCATTAGCCTCAACCACGGTACCAATTTAGCCAATATTTATTTCATGTGAAATTCCCTCACTTTTAAATAAATAATTAATAGTTATGTGTTCACCACTATTGACCATTAGCAAGGGAATGATCAAAAACACTATTTCACTATAAGTTCTCTATTGAGATGTGAGATGGGCAGCAGGGTCCACCTGAACTAACCACTTTGCCGATTTCACCAATTTTTATTGCATTTGAAAGCTCATAACTTTTAAATATGGTCGTCTTTTATCCTTCAGTTTTTTGAAATATTGTAAAATAAAACTTCCAAGCTGTCCTCTGCCATAACAATAGAACTGATTACTCCACATTACCTGCATCGTTAATCAATTAGAATGTTGTGTGAGTATCAAGTAAGTATGATTTAGAATAGTAATTTAATTAACTTGATTATGGCTGTTTTGATTTTGCGTATGAATATATACCAATTCCACTCTTTGGGATAGCAATCCTCCCCCCTCCGATTTAACATCAATTTTATGAAATTCATTTAAAAGAATATTTTATAACAGATCTGACACACATAAAAATAAATTTATTGAATACTAGCAAAATAATTGATTTCTTTAAAAAAATATTCTTAAGTTATATGGAATTACTTTAAATAAGAATAATTATATCTGAAGAAGTTTTAAAGAAGTGAAGAAGTTTTAAAGATTATCTTACGCCGATGGCTGTAGTCTGAAAAATGTATCAATTAGATCATGTCACTTCTCGCGTTCTTGTAATGTAATGAAGGATGGAAATTGATTTAATAATGGATACCATATTCATATCATTTCCTGGAATAAATAATTTAACATAATTGATTTTTAAAATTTGGTTTACTTTCGCTTAAATGTTTTAACAATAGTCATATCCTGTTTCAGAATTTTTTTTTTTCATACGGCCGGAGTTTGAACCTTTAAAGTTTATTCATAAAATTATTTTCTTATAGGTTTAAATCGGATAGTCAATTTGACTGAGTGAAGTTACTGAAGCGGTTAAAAGTTGTAAAAAGAAATCTACCTTTAATTTTGCAACGTATTTAACCTTGCAAATAAATTTAATTTAATTTCTCGTTACAACTTTTGATTGCTACACTAATTTAATTGTTAATTTGGCCATCCTATTTAATTCCACAAAACAATTCAATGAAAAATTTTGAAGATTCGGACAATGGTCCTATGAAAAGTAAGATCTGTAATAGGATATGAATATATATAAAACAGTTAAGATAAAAATAAACATCATTTAACCATTATATATGTACATCATACACAATGTTATGCACATAGATAAAGTGCATCATACACAACAGTTATATATATATATTATCACATACAATGTGCATATCATCATGTAACTTTTACATAATTATATTTATCGATACAAAAACTACATGCGATCTCTACACATCCCAATCATAACACAGCTTTTAGTTAAATCAATACATTATTTTCCCAGAGCTGAAGGCATCATCAAATTAATTATAAAAAAGAAAAAAATGCAGAGAGAGGTTAAACAATTTTCTCCACGTGCTAATTTCTTTCCATTCAATACCAATCTCAATTTGTACTCTCCTCCCCCAGTCTTCACGGAGCAACCGTAAAGAGAGGATTCTATTTCTCTCCAACCCTCTGCTTGCGGCTGAAGTAGATACCAGCAGCAGACGACGATCTGACGGACACACCAACAGACACACGCGCTATCCTTTCTTCGCTCCCGGATAGTAAGGAAGGTCTATCCGGCAATCAGGACAATGACTCCGATGCTTCAAAGTGCGGGAACTTTATTTTTGGAGTGCATTGGTTTGTTTTTGTGTTGTGTTGGACGGTCGTCCGGTTTCGGGTACTACAGTCACAGTGAAAGTAATCAAAGAGACGGGACGGACAGACTTCTCTTAATTCTAGTTGACGGTTGTCGATGGGATTATCCCGATCAGGACAGTGCCGGACTTCCGGGATTCAGGAAACTAGCAGAAAACGGTGTCCGAGCACCTTATGTCACTCCAATTTTTCCGGCAAATTCGTATCCTAATTGGTATACTATTATGACAGGTAACGATTCTGTTTTTGAAATTTTAATTGTGAAATAGGAATGCTGATATCAAATAAATAAAGATAAAAATAAATTACTAATTATTTAAATAAGAGAAGTGACTATTTAAAAATGTGATTAAAGTAACATTTACGTAAATAATAAGATTAATCTAGTGTTCTTTTTTTCTAAAATTATAATTATACACTTTTTTTCTCAATCAATTTATATATAATATATACTTTTTATAATAATTTTTTATATATATATTTAGCATATGCTTCAGACAATTTTGAATTTATAAACCAAAATAGATATTAATTCAATAAATATTTTGAAATGAATTTGAATATAACAGAATAAGTAATCATTAATTTCTTTCTGACTTTAGATTTATGTCTTGTTATATTGATTGCTTACGTAATTATAATAAAAATTGGGCCATAAAAATATTTTAATTTTTTTTTTGCTTTTTAAAAGAAATAACAAACTTTTAATTGAAAGATATTGCAATATATATATATATATATATATATATATATATATATATATATATATAATCTCTCATTTCTTAATTTTATGTTTATAAATAAAATATGGATAAACTATATGAAAATATATACTTTATTTATTAAATATGTGACAGTTTTCTAAGTTGTTGTTTTTTCACTTTTCTATTGAAAGTTTTTAGATATGTATTTGTTTTAAAATTGAATGTTTGAAATTATTGTCATAATAGTATGCAGATATAAATAATTGGATAAAAAATTATTTAATTTCTAAACTGAGATTACGCTGTAAAATCTTCATTTATTTTTGACTTTGAAATCAAAATTTTAAAGAAAATATTTCTTTTGCTAATATAACATGTAAGTTTTTTTCTGTTTCACTTCTGATGATTTGAAGCAGTACTATATGCAAAAAGTGTGATTTTCTCAGCAATCTTTTAAGTAAAAGTAAGAAGACGAGACTTGCATTTTTCAAAGGTATCAATATCACAAAAATATTTTTGGTGAAGCAATTCATTTGATATTTGCGACTCATTTTAATGTCGTAGAAACTTCTATTGAATATAATCATTATGGCGAAATGTTAATTGAAAATAAAATTCGAACATAATTTTTTTTTGTCAACTGAGATGTATTTTCATTCTTCGAATACAAGTTAAAATAAGAGTAGCAGGAACAATGTAATTTAGCCTCCAAATTAATTAATAATTTATATATGTTTATAAGATGCGTTTAAAATAAATTTAATTAAAAGCGATTTTTAAAAAAAAATTCGATTGTGACTTTAAAAATAAATTATTTTGTTTTATTTTTAATCATCTTAATATAAATGAAATCCTCGTGGTTATGTATGCTCCAGCATTTTCGCTCTTTTAAAACAACTGGACCAAATTCAAATAATTTTTGAGCACTTATTAAATGAGAAATGTGAAAAATTATGTTAATTAATAAAGTACAATAATTAATTAAATATTCAATTAATTAATTATTGTACTTTATAATTAATTATTTAATTGATTAGAAATTAACAAAAAAATTTCTTATACTATGAACTGCACTACTACTTTTTTGTTAAATTTCGCTTTTATTTTAGTATGGCTACTGACAAGGTGTTTACTGGTTTACAGTAATGATTTAATCCTGTTTAAAAGTCAGCTTAAGTCAATCGCACAAAAAAAGACAATCTTTCTTATACTTCAGCATTTGTGATTAAAATTTTCAATAATCTTTAAACAAATATTAATAACTTATAAAGAAAATAAGCTGTCAGTAGTATTTAAAAATCTCGGGTTTCCATAAATATACTAATTCCAATTAAGAACAGACAATATAGGGTGTTCGATAATAAAAGGATTTAGTATAATATATTATTTTATATAAAAGTAGTTTTAGTAGTATTTTATATAAAAGTAGTTACTTTAAAAATATTATACACGAAATAATTTTATTCCTATACAGCGCCAGATATATTAGATAGGTAATTTATAGAATAATATTTACTCATGTAATAAAAAATAATTCGTGTTTGTGCTTCTCTGCTGTCGTCTTTATGCTCTTCAAAGCCATTTGACTCATTGAGACCAAAATAACCCTTAGTGATCGGTTAGTATAAGAGGAAGCTAGCACAATAAAAAGATTTTAAAATTAGAATTATTTTACATATTTAATATTATCTGGTAAAACTGGGTGTTTTTTAAGTACTTAGCAACTTTTCCCAATATTTTCTCATCAGAGAACTGCAATCTTGTTAAGTTCGAAAAATCCCTTTTCTAATAAGCGTAATTTCAATTTGTGTAACATGAATGATTTTAAATGATTTTTCAATATTTTACGACACACCTTTCTTCTGTAAACATTTGCTAGATTTTATCTTCTATTATCATTCATTCCAAGCAGGCAAAATTTTATTTACAAATAAATAAATAAATTTTTAAATAAATATTAGACGAAACGATATTGTTATGATTCTGAGTCTAAATTATCAGTTTCTACATTTATCCATTTATCTGTTTTTAATAATTCTGGCAACTTTTTAATTGCCATCTATATATTTGGTAATTTATGTTCTTGGTCCGTTCTAAAAAGTTTAACTTTTAATTCAATTATATAACATATGGAATAGTGTTTTTTATCAGATTATACAAAATAAGCTTTTAATCATCATATATTTTGCGTGACTGATCTCCTGGTATCGTAAGTTTTATGTTCTAAAATATTGCATTAAGTTTTAAAAAATGTCGAATTGATCTAATAATGTAAATAAAAATGCTAAGATTATTATCTGTCTAAAAATGTCTAAGATTAACGATATTCTTCAAAAATACTTTCATGTAATTTTCATGCGCTAAAACAAATATGAAAATACATATATTAAGTATTGCCATATCCGTATAAGATAAGTTTCTGTATATGAGAATTAATTCTTTTTATCGGCAAAAAATCGCAGTATAATTTTTCTGTTTATTTTTTATTTACTTGCTCAAAACAATTTAAGATGATTAATTGCTTTTATGCTAATTATTGATTAATTATTGATTAATCATATTTTGAATTATAGAACTAACATGTATTACTTATTCTCTCGGCTGTGTCGTAACTATTTTGCTTTCTCGCTGAATAAATAGCCCTTAATTATGCAAGAAAATGATACATATGTGTCTAGTCAAAACTTGCGCAGACATTTTTAAAGTTATGTTATCTTTTTGCCTATAATATTTTCTAGGAAAAAAAAAAGCATTTTTATTTACATTATTTGAGATCATGATACATTTAATGCTTTAGCAAAATTCAACATGAAAAAATCGTTTGAATTAATATTAATCGTTGGAAATGTTTGATTTCGGTCATTCTTAATATTACTAATAAGTTTGAATTGTAATTCAAATTAAGGACGTTTTAGTTGAATGAAAAGTTACTAAAAATAATTACTTCCTTTAATGCTCTTAATATACATATAGTAATAATACCGTTCAGCGCTTTTACTATTTAACAATGTTTCCTATGGGATGATTTTTTTTTCAGAATTTTTTTGAACATACTTATATTCTATTTACGAAAGATAATTTATGCACAAAGAAGTTTTCACTGTTTCATCGTAAATGTTTTCCCAATGTTACATTATTTCTCATTTGTCGGAGTTCTATCACAATTAACCAAATTCAGTGGAAAACGTGGAAAAATGCAAACATCTAAAAAGCATTAGATCATTTGAGAAAAGTAAAAAGTTATCTAATTTTCTCCAGAATTCAGATATTATATGATATGAGTATTCTATGGAGGATAACGTGATAGCAAAGAGTTATTAAATCTAATTAAGGCATTATGTTTAATGAGAAAGATGACATTGAAAAGGTTATTTTGACAAGAAAAAATTTCAATAGTACACGATAATAATATGAAGTACATGATATTAATATAGTACATGAGTATAATATAGTACAATATTACATGATAATAATACAATATGGATTACAGTTTCAGAAAATATTACAGATGATGCGTCTTATTATTTTACAGAAATATGAAGTTCTTATAACTAAAGAGTTTTTATAATAAACCTGTATAAGGTAGAATCATAGAATTTTATACTACATAATTTATATATTAAAGTGAATAGGTAATTTTCAATCCTTGTTTACAAATCAATTCACATATTTCTAATGAACCAATGCTGTCTAAAATGAAGTTTTTAATTGAAATTATGAGAAAGTATAGACTCATCTGTAATATGACAGGTCAAGTTCAACAAGTAACCATCCTATGGATAATTTCTAAAGTTCTTTAATAAAAGCGTTTAAATGTTTTAGGGACTGTAAGATATTTTAAACAAAATAATGCCAGTACTTTTATAGTGATTATTACGATTTTTGATTTCATTATAGACAAAACTGATTTCACTCTTTATGCATTTTCGGACTACCGACTTTAATCTCTCAGTAAAATAAAATTTTGAATTCAATTTAATCTTAATGCAATCTTAAATTAGAAATTGCAATTAAATTTGAAGCATGCTTACTAAATTCATGTTTAATTGTATAATTGTTCATGAATAATTCATAGAGGATTTATATAAATTATGCAAGTTGCTATGTGCAAAAGAACAGGATATTTCAGAGTTAGAAGGCGAATAGATTCAAGTCGTATCAGAAGTGTGGCAGACAATCTAATAAATTTGAGACCAGTCTGAACAATACAGTCATATTTTTAAAATGAATTTTCATTAAATAAACATTAATAAAATTCAAAAATGTAAGAAATTTGCTTTAAAAATTTAATTTTTTAAAAATCAGATACTAACTAAATTAAGGTAATTTGCAAATAATAATTGACTAAATAATAATTAACTATAATATATTAATAGTTAAGTTAAGCCTATTATAAATTTTCTCTAGCCCTGTTTAGTCAAATTTAATAATAGTAAGTGCAAAATTTTAGAGTGAAATTCCATTTAATGTATGAAAAATATTAGAAATAATTCGGAAATATAATATAAATATATATTTAGGGCATATACAGGATTATATTAGAAATGTGATATTTCCTGCAAAAATATTATTTGATCATAGATTATTTTGTATTAAAAAGAATTTCGCAACATTTTTATTATTTCGTTTATAACTTTATTACAATCTGTAAGTAACAAAAAAAAGCAGAAAACATTTATTTTAATTGGATTCATTACTTTCCAACGCAAGAAGGAAACCAAAATTGAGACTAACATTTTCTTTATTAGAAAGCGAAATTAGATTAAATTATTAATCTCTATTAATGTTTTTTCCCGCTTGTGGTGGATTAAATTTTATAAATTAATTCTACATTAGATGAAACAAGATTACTGTAATGCGTTCTTTGATGTTAAATCACGTATTTTCCCTAATGAGGTTGGCGGAAAACTCTTACATATAATAAATTTTTCATAGTATCTTCATAATTTTAATAAATTAAGTCTTCTCTGTAAATTCGGCTAAGCCTTTTCTATGATATTTTCCTCTTATATACCTAAATTTAATTTATTTCATCAGAAAATGTTTTTATGAATAACAGTTTTACGAGCGATTACGATTTTTTATTGGAAACTCAAATAATGTAAATTATATTAACAATTTTCAATAGGTTAAGTTATTTTTATCAGTTTTACCGAATAAAGTTTTGGTAGTATAAATAAGTTGTGAATGCAAATTCTGGAAAACAGTTTTTTTAAAGATAATCGCTTAATATATTGCAATCTTTTAAAATCTCTGTAATTCAGTGGCCTGCATTCAATCAAAGTAAGTAAAGCAGTGCATTTTATCAGCTACCCAGTTGTGCTCTATCTAAAATAGAAAGAAATATTGTTGTATTTTCTTATTCGCTATGGATAAACGACATAACGATTTTTATATTGAATCACCTTTCCTGTATTATTTTTGATATTTTAGCTAATTGTGGGTACAAATAAAAATTCAGTGCTCAATGTAAACAGGTAAATAGCGCTTCGTCTCGAATCTATTGATTAAGTGAGTTAAGATTATATTACGTTATTCGGAAGAGCTCAATACTCCGGTTTTTCAATTGCCCTTTGGTGTGCTGTAAAGAATGCGCGTTTAAAATGAGTAATTGATTAAGTTATTGCCTACCATCTCACTATACATTCCATTCAGTGAATGCTAATAAGTAACTCTTTCATTCACACTGATTAATTAATTTTTCATAGCTTATTTTGAGTATGAGCATATCGAACGGAAAATTAAAAAAAGTCACAAAATGAATTTTCGTATGACAGATTACTCATTTATGAGCGAAATTGCATACTTTTCAACATGTTGTATGAGATCCTATTTTAGTTTTATTTCTTAACATTATTAATTTTATATTTAAATATTTCATACGGCAGTCATTTGACAATTCACACATTAGCAATGATGCAAATATATTTATAAAGGCATAGCAATATTTTAGAAAATGCTACTTGGCCTGTAAGTAGTCTAAATATTTAAAATTCAACGCCAGATTTTTTTTTACATTCAAGTATACAAATACCCAGTATATGATATAAAGTCTTATAGTTTTTTAAATAGGAAATTATGTGAATGTTGAATTAATGATTCAATGGGTAAAAATGTCATTTCCCCTTCCCCTTTTTACACAGACTACTCTCTTCATGCCAAAAATGGATATCAAATATTATAAACGATAAATGATCGTCAATGTTCATTGTTTTTACATGTAACAAATAATAGCAATTTAACCTTCCGTATAAAAATTTACAGCTGAAGGATATTTTAGAAACTTTTTTGAGTATTTATCTTTTCGGAAGAATGCTTTCAAATAATAGACAATGAATATTCAATAAACGAAATATATTTGAGTAGAGGCAATAATAATCAAAACCGACTTCCGTTTACAGCACATGCATGAAAGCAGAAAAAAAAAATGAAGAAAAGCATTAAGAAAACGAACTTTGAATGAGTGTAAAAAATTTTAAAGGATCTGTTGCCTATGCTTTTATCCGGGGTCTGGCTGAACTGATGCCTCTAAATTCAAAGGAAGAAAGGGTTAGTTTTGGTCTTCTAATCAGTCAATTATTAGCTTTTTTACAATCAATTGCAGTATATTTTTTTCTTTTTTAATAAAGTTCTGCGTTCATCTATTCTAAACCGGATACGATTCCACATGAGGATTTTAAAATATAGGTTTAGTAGTGTTAAATCTATCAGTTCTGTGTGCAGTACGCTTACATAGGTAGCAGAAAAGTGGATTCCAGTTTGCGTTTCTCTTCTTTGTTGATTTACTTTCCGCCTAATTTTAACGTTTTTATTGCTTTTTTTTCTATTTTCTTTGATTATGTAGCTCTAAGAGAGAAAATATAAGCAAAAAAGTAAGTTAAAAGTAATTTCAGAAGATGTCTGATCGTATACAAAAAGAGCAAAAATTCATCCAAATCAACAATTCGATTTTTGAAAAATAAAAAGTTATTAAAAACTACTCGATAAATTGTTGTTGAGGTTTATTTTATTTTCATGATGAACAGCTTTTCAAAAATACCATTTAAGCATGGAAAAGTTAAAATGAAATATATTTTAGTATTTTCCATACAAATAACCAAAACTTTCGTTATAAACTTAATGCATTATTATATAAATTTTTTTAAACCTATATCTACTTTTATTTGTCTTTAGAGGTTAGAATCCTATACAGTTGACCAGTAAATGAAACGTTTTACCTGGTATTTGCTTGAAAAAATAAAAGAAATTCTAATAAAGATTTTTTACTTTCTCTTATAGAAAATATACAAAGAGAAAGCCTTGTAATCTTGAAAAAAAATGAAATTGAGATTTTGATTAATCTTTACTTTCAGAATTCCCTGAAACACATTTTTGGACCTATGCCTGTCTGAAAACACCATAATTCAAAACTGCTTTATAAGAATGAATCTGACATATGGACGTAACACCAAAACAGCAGAATTTTTTTCAAATTTTGAACGAAACGCATTCACAGAAAGTTTGCCTGTCCTGATATCAAAGTGCGAGTGATCATGAAAAGTACCAAATAAATAAAAACACTAAACAGGCAGGATTTGATACATAGCTTTACCATATAAAATGTAGCTATTTATCAAATTTGAAACAAAATCCTTGAAGAGATTGACCATCTGCCGGTCATTAATTTTGTATGTATACAAATGAAGTAATTCAAAAACCTATTTACTTAAATAAGTAACAATTTATATGGGATTTTGTGACTCAACTGAAGTTCTTTGATGAGTTTTGGTTTCATTCAGTTGGGAAAGAAGATGCTCAAAATAAATATTTGATACCAGTGGTAAATCACCAAAAGAAATAAGCAAAAATCTCTAATCATTACATCCTAGATCCAGCAAAATTAATAGATGCTCATCAGTGATCCATATTTCGTGACTATTCTTCGAAAATGTCTAACAATAAGTGCTAGTTTTCTTTTTGTCCTATGAAGCACACAATTCTCAGGTGTGGGACTCTAAAAATAAAAATCTGAGCACTCGTGACATTCACGGTCTTGCACAAGTCTACAGTTTTGTGGGGAAATAAGGGGGAAGGGACAGAGAAACATAATAAGAGAGTATGCGAGAAAATTTTAAATAAGTCACTCCTGTTGGTTAGAATTCTAATTATTTTTAATTAGCTAAAATCTTTAGAAGTAAAAATGCACATCTTGACAGTTAAAAATCCTCTTAATGATAATTCATTAATTTTTCAAATATATATTTAATTGTTATATCGTAATTAATTTGAAAATATTGCTATTCAAATATAATTAGTAAATTTACTTTCAGTTTCTTAAATAAGAACAATTAAAACAAGTATTTATAATCTTTCATGAATTTATTTTTATCTAAATTTTTCATTCAGTTGCCAGAATATACAGATTTAATTTATTGTAACTGAATCAAACGAAGATTATTTTTTTTTACTTCTGAAGATGAAAATACTCCCAGAAAGAATAAAATGTTTAAGATTTAATTAAGTGTAATTAATCGGAAATGAATAAAAACTTTTACTGTTTCTTTGTTAATTTTTTATTCTTTTCTTGTTTTTTATTGAAAGATTTTTTTTCCTTCAAAACTCATCGAGAATTAAATTCTTTGTGAAATTGAGTTAGCCAGATACGGTTCATACGAAAGATAATCAAATACATCTGTAGACAAAGTCGTTGATAATCAGATGAATTATATTTATCCTAATTAGAAAGAATTATACTAGTGTAAAATGTTAAATATATATAAAAATGATTATGTAAAGGGAAATTCTTTTGAAACACGTTTCAAATGATAAATAACATTTTCTTATACAAAAGTAAAATATTACAATCGTCCCAAAAAAATTCGACTTAAAGTTTATCATAAATCTCCACCATTTCAACCTAATCTGAGTGTAAAACATTTTATGTCTGTATACAGTCAGTCTTATCAACACAGACGGGCAGGTTAAAATTCCAGTTTAATGCAGCAATTCAGAAACGCATTTAATTAGAGCAATGAAAATTCACGTTATCCTTACACGGAATTCGTAAATTTATATTAAATTTTGGTTGAAATTCATGCACGAGATTTCTGTCTCTTTGTCTTCCACGATAGCACTATAAAATTAAACTTCAAAAGCCTAAAATGTGAAATTTGGCACATTGTTTTTCATCATTACGTAATTGTGTATTATATTTTTTGAACGTTTATCCGTCACTGTTAACGATAATCCCTCAGTTTATTTGTGTGTATAAAAATGCAAGTTACCCCACAATACAATGACCTTGATGAACGAACTTTGTAATTTGGTCTTATAACCATGATCGTAAAACTTTTCCGCTCAAATTGCGCCCAGATTTGTATCTATACAGTGGAAAGGATAAATATTAATATTTGTTTGTTTATGACGCGGAACACAAAACGTCGTATAATGAGCGGAGGTTGTAAGAGAGAACTCTCACTTGCGAGTTTTTTTGTAAACTTTGAAGGTTTGCCGATTTTCTTCCCACACTTCAAGGGATGCAAACGCTTTAAAGGAGAAGAGAAATTCCTCAATATATGGAATTATTAATTAATTAAAAATTAAAAGCGAACACATTCAATCCCACTTGTCAAATAATTGAAGGCGCGAAATTTAAGTGATAATTTTTCTTGATACGGTAGCCTTTCAAATATTTTCAAATTTAATGAAATTTATATATAATATGACTGTAAGTAGTATATTGCTAAAGTGTGTAATGAATTTTAATGTCTTTTTAATGAGTATAAGAGCTTAAGAATTAACAAAATAAATCGTTTGACTGATTGTAGCAATTTTTAATTGGAAGAAATTGAATTATTTATCTGTTCTTTTGAATATTTTAAATTTTATACTGAAATAATTTATTTATTTTAGAAAAAAGTGGCTTCAGATTAATGGACTATTATGTTTCTGTCTGTGAACAAGATAACACAAAACTGTTTTGAGCTAAATGGATGAAATTAGGTATATAGTATATACTTCAAATATGTAGATTTTCATCAAATTTGAGACAAATTTTTCTCAGAGAGCAACAGTGAAATATAAACAAACCCATAGTACGAATTTCAGGTTACTTCATTTAATTTCTGGTGGATAATCTGAGAGAAATCAACCAAAGTGAGCTTTAATTTCAAAAATCTTCAAATTCAAACAATTCAATTCTAAGTTCATTGAATATTGTTAGAACTGCATTGAATTGAACGAGGCCATACTTGTTAATCGGATACATGGCGGCGAATGGCAAAAAGTTGTACCGTTTTTAAGAGGATAAGTCGTCAGTTATGACAACGTATTTTACATCCCTCATTATATTAGTAAATTTGGCGAGTTTTGATAGATTTGATTAGAATATTTCCCACCTTGGCGAATATTTGGTACTTGATTCTGCTGTTTTAACTCAAAAATGTCCTTTCAGTCAGAAAAAAGGAAACCTCAAAAGTAGGTTTAACCGTAGCCAGATGGGTAACCGATATGACTTGTCTAAGGAAATTATCTTTAAAAACTAATCCTTGTATTATCTAAAGGAATTTCCTTTTTAATTATATCAATTCCATTTCCATTTTTTTCTTTTAATAATTATAATCGTTAACAATGCTTTTAAATGTTATGATGGAATCCAAACTCATCCATCCAAAAATTTAATCGTGCTCTTTTAACTCTTAATCGTGTTCTCTTAACTTTTAATCATGTTCTCTTAACATTTTTTTAATTGAATTATTTGAATTAACTGATTCATTTGAATTTATATTTTTCCTTTTTATCAAACAACAATGCGAATGTTTTTTTTAAAAACAGGATGCATTCTATTTTAATGATTTAACAGCCTAAGAAGTCAGTCTGGGAAGTATGCAGGTTACCAAAATCGTCTGGTATGTGACAATCTTTCACTTTTTACTTAAAGTATTAAATGTATTAACTTATAACAGCTTAGAAAAAATTTAACTTTTCAATACCTTGCGAATACTTCTGTACCTACAGGCATTCAGAATCTCATACACTAAAAACTAGAAGAATAAAAAAAATCTAAGGAAAATTTGAAGACGATAAAATAAATAAAGGAAATTTTTTTATATTTTTGTTTTCTAGTAAAAAGACAATTCAAAAATACTTGTTTTATTCTTTTGCTAAAGAGAAATTGCTGCATTACATTGTGGTTCACTACACATTTAAAGAGTCTTTCTTAACCAGTGACGCAGAAGACTGTTGAATTTCTGGTATCCAGTGAACCAATAGAAAAAGAAATGCCAACAAACACAATATACAGATAAAGCTCGCTGGGGAAGATCGATAGTACTTACCAATAGCAATGTTTAGATTGTAAAGAAAATACTTTTTTTTCTTCTTTTAGATCGTTTTCGCTGTTTCTTAACTTATTTTGTTGAAAAACGAAACATTTTCAAAAGTACAATTTTTTTTTGGGAAAAATATACCATAATTAAAATCATGTTTTGCCTTTATTAGTCATGTTATAACCTTATATTTCTTTCTTATAACTTTAAATTCTTTATAAAGTCATGTTATAACTTTATATTTCTTTCTTTTCGTTACTAATTAAGGGAATTTCTAAAGAAAAAAAACTGACTTTATGAATATTTAAATCACTATTGATAAATTTAATTAAGATAATGCATTAAAGAGAGAAACGTATTTTAAATAAATGCTTTTTTTTCAAAGTTGTATTGTTGTTTCAAATTAGTATAAGTAATTTTTACTCTGATTGATTGCTACTATGAAAGGGTTTACAGCATTATATCTTAGCAGTAACCAATGGATATTAAAACAAAGCTTAGTTACGTTACCGAGTTAAATTTCAGAAAAGTTAAAAATAGTGTTTCATTCATACGTAGTGACAGATTTCAGCATTTTGTTACTCTAGAAAGGCACAATGTGAGGCATCACATTTCAATTAATGCCAGATAATTATTAACAGAAATATAAAACTAAATGAAAAGTAATTCATCTTCACGTTTCAAAAGATTTAGAATTTAACATCATGCAAATTGTTTAATTTATAGATTTTGTTTTGGGTTTAAAAACTTTGCAAAAGTGAACATGGATTTTATCTAATTATTGTGACTCATAATTGCGCGGCATCTACATGTGTACATATTATTATTCAAGTATACTGTCGTTTAGGATCAATACAGTAACAATTATGTGAATATATTGAAATAGACTGGAAACTAAACAATTATACTTGGCAAAGAATTCATATTATCCCTGCACTACATGATTTATAGAATTTGCAAAATTATTGGACTTATCTGCTGTCTGCTCGCACCTCAATGGATCTAGGCAGATGCCTATTCGGAGAACCATCATTATATATATGCTTAAAAATTATTTAAAAATAAATTGTTGATTGGAACACTAAGAAGTACATTATTAAGTACATTATTTGAATACTAAGAATTAATGTACATAATAATAACAAATGTGTTTGTTATGAAAACGCTAACAAATAATAAAAATGAAAAACTATTGAGAAAATGGGGAAGGCATACCTTATTTTGTTCAATCACCTGGAATTTAAACTGAAGTTACTATAAAATTCTGATCTCCGTTTCCAAAATTCTGATTTAAGACGTTAATATAACCGCATGTTATATTACGTTAATATTACAGTATAATAATACTCGTGTACTTAATTAATATAACTTATGCTAATATAATTATTGCTAATATTGTTACGAATCTGCTATATTTCTAAACTTGGAATAGTTTCATAATGAAGATGATAGTTTTACAGCCATTTTGACGGATTCTCAATGGGTGCAAGGTCAATGATGACAGATTTTACAACAAAAATAAAGATTCTCGAAATTACAATAATTAAGGCAAAATCTCTGTTAGAATTTGAGTACCAGTGATTATTCTTAAAGTTTTTTTTTTTTTTTTTTTTTTTTTTTTTTTTTTTTGTAAATCTTGGCGGGTAACTTATATAAGGCGTGAGGCGAAAACGAGTCCATGAAAGAGTTGGACACGAGAGTGCTCTCGAAAAACGCTGTTCAAGTTCAATCTGTGATACTGTATTGTGTTTTTATTCATTGAGAATAAAGTTGTTATATTTTGTTACTCTTTTATATAAGAACGAGGAATCCACGATTAAAGCAGTGCGAAAGTTCCGCATAGTGAAAGTAATAACGGCAGATAAAAGCCCAATTTCTTTGAGTAGGATATCGAATAAAGTCCGCCAGTTTGAGGAGACGGAGCGTTTGAAGGATCGTGCAGGAAGTAGAACCGTGTCCCTTTTGTACACAGTTTCAAGTGAAATTTGGAAGCCGAAGATCAAAGGGGGTAGTAGCGCCCATAAAGCTGAGAAAGAAACGGGGATTCCGAATATCAACGCATCCAACGCCGTCAATCCAACGCATTTTTCATGGAATCTTGAAATTGCATCCGTACAAGATACAGGCACTTCACCAATTATTGCAAGAACGCCCTTTGAACATGCGGTGAAAGAACAACCTTTGTAACATGGGTGTTTGCACAAATCGAACGTGACCCACAATGGTTGCTAAACATCATATGAACTCCACTTTTCACTGTATGGTCAAGTTAATATGCGAAACAGTCGTATCTAAGCGACGTCAAAGCCTTGTGAGTTCATGAATAAATCTCTACATTCTTCGTATGTGACTGTTTGATGTGGTTTCACCGAGTCCTTCACTCTGTTCCCTTTCCTTTTTGAAGAGTGTTGACCTTATTCGGTTGGATAACCTTTTCTGTCACTTCAGAACGGTATCTTACTCTTTATCGAGGGCCACGTTATGCTTGCTCTCCAGCAAAGAAGTACAATGTCTGCCGTGATGCAGGATGATGCCCCCTTCTCTGGTTGCACGTTCCTTCAAGACGTTTCGCCTAGACATATTCACTGTGGACCGAGTGATATGCGGAGGATGATGATTATCTGACTCTCACCATCGCCAGACCTTACTCCAGCAGACTTTTGGTTGTGGTGGATATCTAAAGTCTACCGGGACTCCCACTCACTTTGGAGGAATTGAAAGATGTCTTCAATGGGTCATCGGTGGCATCGATACCGACATGCTACACTCAACAATAATAGGTGTAACTACGCGCCTCTCTTACTTAACACTTTGTAGTGGCGCTTATGTTGAACATTTTTTGCTTCAAAATAAAACGCATTGCGTTAAGTTAATCTGTTCTGTTTTCCTAATTTGCATAAACCGTCAGTTTGACGTATGAAGGCCATTTTTTGAATAATTTTATTATTCCAACAAAAATAAACCAAATAAAGCAATTTTAAAATATGTATGTTAATTAATATTTTCATTTTGAATTTTATTCTTCAGAAGTTTCTATTATTTCTTACTGCATAGCTGAGAAATTTATTCCCAAAATCATTTTTAATAGATGTGGCTATATTTGCTGTATATGGATTATTTTATTACATTGAATAAATGACAGCTGTGTGTTTCGTCAATACATAATTTAAGGAAGACATTTCTTCCAAATCACATATTAAAATAAAAAAGACAAATTACTGAAGGAAGAATGTGCATTTCTTTGCTTTTTTTTTCTTTGTCACTCCCTTTTTTTCCTAGAATTGCAATATTCGCAATTACACTCAATCATATTTTTTTAATTCGTTATTGTTTGTTCATTCATTTTCCATTATTTCGTCTTACTATTCACAAGATGACGATACTTTCGTAATTCGTGAACTTGCATTATGTAGGAGTTTTGCATATTTAGAAAAAAGAAGACATTCTTCAAATACATTTAATCGTACTTGCTGTTAATATCGCAGAAAATTTAAGAAGCATACTAAATATGTAGATAGAGATATATATGCATGGAAAGTGTGTTTTAGATATGCTATAAAAGGAAATTAGATATGCTATAAAAGGAATAAAAATGGTGATTCAATTATATAATAAATGCCAAAAATCTAGGAAATATTTTGAGTAAAACTGAAAATTTGTAACTAAGCAATTCTTATAAATTGACTTAGTGAATCAATTTTTTCATCTTATATTCAATGTGGTAACTCATTATTCCTCTTATAAGGCTTTACATTTTTATAAATGTGTATGGGTATTCCCTAGAGGTCACATGACTTGTGGCATTTTAATAGTGTATTTCGAGATTAAACATATGATAACAAAATGGTTTATCAGTATGAATTCTTCAGTTTCTCAGTATGAATTCTTTAAATTTATTTTAGAACTGATTTGGGAATTTTCAATGAACAAGTAACAATTTCAAGTAACAATTTGCAAATATTATATCTGTAGTCCTCCTCCACTGAAAATGTGTGAAACGAAACATTACACTTTTTCAAAGCATTAAGCGAAATTTCCGTTTCTCACATTTTGTTATTGTATTACTAATGGAGCTGAATTCTGGTATGAATAAATTCTGTAGAATAAAAGAGAAAATACAAGACAGATTATGGCCATCTTACATCACTTATCAGCGAAGCCTCAATCGCACATTCTTTGCTAAACGCTAAGGCTAAGACGGAGGGACATGGGTGACAGTGAACGACATACAAGGCAAATAAATAGTTCTAAAGATTGGTGTAGTAACACCGTGACATTAGGGCTGGGTAATTCGACTAAGTGGCCTTAAGTGACAGATATTGAAGGATGGCTTGAAGGTCACCGGAGATAAATAATTTTGGGCCAGCAATGGGATAAAAAGAGCTGTGATGGTATTTTTCTATCACAATAGATTTATATTATGGGTGATGATTTAAATTGGTGAGAAAGACGACTGAATGAAATGCAAGGATATATTTAATGTCAAAATAGATATACGTGTCAAATCAAATCAAAAAAATCAAAGAAATACGTGTAAATAGAAAATTTTATCCTTAAAAAGTTTCATGGCAGGATGTGTGTGAAATAACCAAAAATTTCCCACAAATATTGATTTTTATTCAAATATATAAGCTTTTCAATTTCAATATATATTCAGTATTTCAGAGCAAACATTCATATCGAATAAATATTTGTGTTGTCGGAATAAACAATAATACTTTGGGAAGTATATTCAATATATTTTTTAATTCTTTTGTGAGCTTTATATATGTTTTCAACAACACTATCGAATTTTTTATTGAAATGACATTAAAATATTATTTTTATTATTAAATGAAGAATGAATATTGTATAGATTGAAAATGAAGTGAAAAAGCAAATAAATATGGCTTTTACGAAAAAAAAAAGTCTTTACAAAACAATAATAATTTTCATAAACAAAGAATAATTTAATGCCAAAATAAATGAGTTTCTACTTTGTTAAAGTGTTTTTAATTGTTTTCTGATTTTAATTTCTCGAAGGGTACTTGCACCCATACTGATCATGCTATCATTGCCTCATAGTTATTTTCTAAACTACACATAAACATATAACTCCAATTAATAAAAAGATTCAAATGAAATTTAAAAACATGCATCTTACATAACTTGTGTCAATGAATGCTGAAAAACATTTAACATTGTTTTATAGTCTACCGCCCTATTAGTTTTATATTTTTAAACATTCTTATTAAACATTTATACTTATTTTTCTTTTTATGACATTTTACATGAGTTAAGGGACTATTTTTCAATTTTTTTGCTTTTTTAGTACAAACTAACTATCCAACTTACAATTTTCTATTAAATATTCAAGCCAAAAGAGAGAAACATATACAATGGCATTTTTAATTTTATCCAAGCATTTTTTTGAAATGCCGATTATTGTTCCCTGAAACCAATTTATGTACTACCGCTAAACAGCAGGAATTAGTTTATCTGAGCATTACCTAGATAATCTGCACATTACCTGCCATACACTCGTTAATCTGCACATTATCTACTAGGCACTCGTTAAAGTGAAAATAAGATCTTTTCTAGAATAATAGCAATGTTTTCTGTACGCTAAAATTAATTGTCGTTTATTAATTTTTTGATATTTAATGAGTCAAGTTAATACAATCGAATAATCAACTCGTTAGTTGATAGAATCAATCATCAATCAACTGAAAAACATCAATACAAAGAATCAAACGATTAAAAATATTATTATTATGGAAATTGAGATAATATTATTTATTTTTCGATGTCTAAAGAATCACGTTAATACAATCAAGCAAACAATAAATTTATTAATAGAATCAATCATCAATCAGTTGAAAAATACAAGAAACACACGATTTAACATATTGTTATAATTAAGAAAATGAAGTTCCGATGATTGATAAAATTATGCTTACTTATTACCGCAATCTAAAAATTGGTGACACTTTGAATTGTACAGAACTTAAATGAACGGCACTTTTGAACTTTAACGATTCAGAAACCGCTAATGTGCATATTACCTAGTTAAAATACGGAAAACTTTTGATTTCGCATTTTAACAGCGCAAATCAGTTAATATACAAATTAGCTATGTAATCTGCACATTAAAGACTTTCGAATTTTAACGTTAACATATATACGACCCTTGGTTATTTTTAACAGCTATTACTAAGCCAGATCTAACCTTCGAGTTTCTTTACAATTTTTATAATAGTTTCACGATATTTTGCTAAATATCTTTATTAAGAACGGGAGACTGAAGTATGATTAAGATTTTGTAATTTTCTTGGCATTATGCAAACTCAAATGATTAAGAATAGAAATCTGTGTTTCATTTAATCTCCGTTTGGAAGTACCTATCTATCTCTAACGGTTGAAAGATTAGTTAATGGACCATGATTAGAAAGCATGCTCTCCATATTTGGTTTTATGTCTAGACATTTTTCGTTCGAGCTCAGTTCATTTTGTTAAATCACTGGCGAAAATTCTTCTTATATTTTTATTGTGAATTTTGGTACGGAATCTGTCATTTCATTCATTTCCCATCATTCTTTTTGGCGAGTGTCCAAAAAGTGAAAATAATATATAAATAAGATCATATCCAGGTTTGGGGTCATTTTATGGCCTTTAAAAGTTTATGGATGAAGACATATTTGAAATATACTTTTTAACTATTCAACTTTTTAAGATTGCTTATTTCAAATACTAGATTGAGAGAATTTAAAGGAATTAAAAACTTTTAGATCATTCAGATAGACAATACAGAGCAAATATTATATGCTTCTTTCTTGGCGAATATTGCTCATTCAAACACTATATTAACTATGTACATTATGTAAAATTGGGTAATTTGATTGGGGTGCATTGAAAATATATAAAATATATATTATTTGTTGCTATTTTAGTTGTATAGAGCATTTTTAGTCAAATTTTAAAATGGTACAAAATAAGCATAAAATAAACCTTTTTAAAAGTACATAAGTACAAAAATAAGCCTTTTTAAAACAAAATATAGACGAAAACAGAAAAGACGACTGTTACAAAGGATTATTTGTTAACATAATTAAATATAAAAAATATATTTAATGATCATATCGTTCATTGAAACGGAATGAAATTTTTTGATTCAGGTATTTTGAGGAATTTTCTTACAATGATGTGAGGGAAAAAAATTCAACTCTATATTTATAGTTACCATGATAAAGGTTCGGAAATTTAAAATAGAAATACCTTTTTTTATTGTACTAGAATTTTCACAATAAAAAAACCATAGATGGTGCTGGAACGTTGACTACTGGAGGTAGAAAGTTGACTACTGGAGGAGGTACATGAAAACACTGGAGGTAGTCAAACGTGGGGGGGGGGGCAAAAACCCAACAATATGTACCAACAAGTACAACAACAACAAAATTTCTTAATGTTCCAGTTTCTATTTTGCGCTCGTACTTCATAGAGGGATTCATAATGAATTATTATATTTAATGATTTATAATGATGTATAATATTATTATGAATATTTAAATAAAACATTCAATCGACAATGCTTTTAAAAAATATTCTTTTAAAAAATCACTAACAGAGGCTTTCAATTTAATTTTGTAGATAAATTCTATGTATGTTATTTCCTCAGTGATATAATTTTTTCACCCCTTTTGCCATATAAAAGAAAAAGAGAATATTACACCTTCAACGAACTATTTCGTTTGACTTAAGTATGTTAGCGAAAGAGATAAAGATTATCGATTGCTTTTAAGTAATCACTAGTCGATTACTCCGATCAGCTCTGAGGCACAAAATTAAACCTGAGTGACCAAACCACCTCGACAGCATTGGCGGGGACTCAGGTTGAGTTCTAAAGGCTATTACAGGACACTTTGCATCCCTCCGGTGGGAAGTACATTTCGTCATCTTTAGATTGCTTTTAAGCGGTAAATACTCGTTATCGGAGATATGAGCCGTATGTAAACTGTTTTACAATAAGCGTTTATTATCCGTTTGGTTCACATCATGGAAGGACTACCCATGAATCTATAACCTATTCTAGATAGTACATTTCAACAAAAAAAAAATGAATTTTGAACCTTTTGCTCTTGCCTTATGAATCAATTGAACTGAAATTGCTAGCAACTGCCCTTAACATTTTTGATTTGCTTTTATTTGTGATAAATGGTAGAAAATAATATCACTTCGAAAATAATTTTAATCATGATTTTAAAAATGTTTTTTTCTTTTTGCTTAAATTTTTGGCTGAAATAATGCTGATTGAAAGAAGCACTTAAGATTACAAATTTTATATCTTCATATGAATAACAATTATCCTGTTTAGCTCTTCTTAATTTTTATCTAATACTTAAAGGAAATGCTAAATCATAAACAATGAGAATTATGACTTTATATGATTTTATTCACTATAGCAATTGGGTATTAGCTTGTTTGTGTGAGTTAGGAAAACTTAGCAGTTAATGTATTTGTTTTCATATGATGAATATTTATTAATTTAGTTTATTTATTTTATTCATTTAGAGTCATTTTTGTGAGACTTTTTTTACCTCATACATAAGGAGACTTAACTTCGAGTATTTTTTTAACCACATATATAAGGGAAACTTAATTTTTCAAAAACATTTATTAGAAAACTTTTCCTCAAATTATAAAGTGACATACATTAAAAAATGTATTTTTCTTAGGAGTAAATGTAAGAATTTAATTTTTAAAAGTGCTTATAAGTTTTAATTTTTAAAACTCTTTGAAATTTTCGATTTGATTAGCAATTAGCATTTTAAAATGTGAATTATAAACAATCTCAATTTTGGGTAGTTTTACAAATAATTTGCCATTCAACGTGACAAATTACTTGTCAAATAAAATTCTGAGAAAATATTTTCTTTAAATCTTATCCCCAAACAAAAAGAATGATTTTTATTGAAAGATTCTTTTCAATTTTAAATTTAGAAGTCATGCATAAATAAGTATACAAACATGTAACGTCATATCCAGGAAATTAGGGAAGTAAAATGCTATCTTCCTGTAAACACGCAAGAATGGCTGAATGTCTGGAAAATTATATATTTATATTAAATATTCGTCTTTTGAAAATACGCGGAATAAAAAGACTAAGGAATTAGAATTAGAATAAAAGTATTATCTCATGTAAATTTGCAACATGAGTTGAGATTCTGGGGTTCAGTGAAAGCAGAATTTACAATTAATTGCAAAGCTTTATTGTCTGATAATAGATGAGTTTTTATGGATTTCCAATCTATTGAATCTATTTGCTATAGTTAGGCTCGAAAAAATTTTATCTTTTAAAAAATTCAAATAAAAGGGCTTATTGTCTTTTCCATATAAATTTTTCATTAAAATTAAGAGTCTTAGTTAAAAGTTGAGGTAATATAAATATAAGAATAAAAATACTTTACAAATGATAATCTTTTATTTTTTATAGTCAAATTATTTTTGAAATTCGAATACTTGTATTTGAAATTTCAATACAAGAATTCGAATACTTGTTTTTTTCAATAAAAATTATTTTTACATTTGCCTTTTAAGATTAAATGTGAATTTTTTTATTTCTTAAATCGTAGTTATAATTTTTTAAATTTTGTTCAATTATTTTTTTAAGAAAAAGTACTTGTACGTTTGATTCTAAAATTAAATGTGAATTTTTTATTTTTTAAATCGTGAATTTCAAAATCTCAGAATTAAGTTTGAAATCCAGGAGATGGCTTTAAAAATGTTTCTTAAATCCTGAAATGTCTTATATGAATGGAAAGGAAATACCATAAATAATACGTATTTAGGACACGTGTGCAATATTGTTATCATTAAATTATAATATCGATTTAAGAACATCGTTATTTTAATCTAGTTGTCTTTGATGCACACTATGTTATATTTAATTTTATCTAAATCTAGTAGGCAAAACTTAACGTTTATCATTCCATCAAAAAAGACATTTTAAAGCTTCAAATTTACGTAGTCTTACACTTGTGTTTTCTGTTAATACGAATATTTCTAAGGGGCTCAAGTGTAATAACAACATAATTAAATTAAAATCTTAAATCTTTAGCATTTTCTAAATATACATAGTTTTTCCGATTATTAAGACTTAATTTCCTGATAGTGTATATAAACTATGCAAATAAAAAAATATTGTTTTTTCTTCAGGTTTCAAGAATAGAAAATATATTTGATAAAACTAAAAGAAACTGTTTGAATTTCAGAGCAACAATGAAATGCATTGTTGAAATTGTCAAATTGTCAATATTTAAGAAGAAGAAAAAAAATTCTTCAAAAAATCAATTGGTTTCAATAAAAATAATTTGTTTCAATTTTAAAATTATTAAGAAATTTTTTCGTAAATTATATTTTCAAAAGATCTTAAAACGTTTCATTTTTAATTAATAGAAAAATCGCAACAAAGAAGCACGTTTCGATTCCCAAAAGAATAGTTATTATAAATGCTATAACTCTTTGTTATACGGTGTGGCCCATAGAGTATCCAAACACACGCAAGTCACACAGATTCTTTTGTACAAATATTATTATTTATATGTGTCAAATATTTAAAAATAAATGTTTTAATAGATTTAACACTGTTTTTACTTATCTCCTTATACATTACTTCATGTAATGGCAACCAAAAATTAAAAATTTATCTTATATGATTGCATCAGAAGATAGCAAAGGTATAAAATAAAATATATTCATATCACATAAATTTATATTTCACTTTTGTCACTTTTCTTTGTGCATCTGCAAAGTGAAATAACACAATGAATTTGATTTTCAATCACACGTGGAATATTCTAAGAATAATGTGTGGGCCACATTACCAATCTATATCAGGCCGCCCATTGTTAAAAGCTAGCTCTTACGCTTGAGATATTTGGGATAGGATAAACTAAGCGTAAACGACTATTGGCACTTCTTGATTGTTTGTATTTTTACTGGTAGAGGATGAAACTGCCATACATCATACCTTCTACCTTCTTCATGTGACAGGATATGCCTGTGACAAAATGTCCAAACTCTCGGAACATAAGGCACCTCGAAATTTATCATTAGTTGTGTCAAGTGTTTTATCCACGTGTTATAAGCAAACTCACCTATAAATCAATTTTTCTAAAACTGATCAAAATATTTTGAGTAAGAAGCATCGTTATGTTCATGTGACCATTTCCTTCTGGAGATGATCATATGGAATTGGCAAGATAGAGCACTATGGCACGTGACATTTGATGATTAAGTAATTCAACGACCGTTTTCTGTAGGCATACTAATTCTTAATACTCGAAAAAATACCGAAGCATTTATTGTTTATGAAAATGATTTCCATGTAGATGAAGAAGAACAATTTGATTATACCAGCCATTTTTTTTCAAGATCCAATCTTATTCCATGGTATGTTAAGTGACACCCTATTAGTAGTAAGTATGTTATAAAAATAATTCAGTGATTTTGTATTTGTTCAATAATTATGTTCATATAACTAAGATTAATCTGTATTTACTATGATTTGGAAATTTTCTTTCCTTCATAGATAAATTTCTTCGCATATTTTGAAAGAGAAATTGCTCTGAGAGCTCCAAATCATTTATTTTTTTAGAATTATCTTGTAATGAATTCAAATTTCTTATTGAAAATTTTTATTTAATGATTAAATTAAAAAAATACTATATTTTGGTTTTATCAGAGCAATTAATTGCATGGAATCGAACACAGAACCATTTGTATAATAAACAGTAATTTAAAAGAAGATATGTTTTTTTAAATAGATAATCTATTGCCTTCAGTAATATTTTCTATTAAAATGTTTTGAAGAAAATTTAGAAAATTAAACGTTTAAAATAACAGTTAACTTCGGAAAACGAAATAGAAGTAGACAAATTAGGTTTTGGATAGATGATGTTTCAATGCAAACAAACTTAAAATTAAAAGTTATTCGAATTAGAATTGATCCAAATCTTTCCCAATTTCTATAGAGTGTCCAACCGAGACTCTTATCTTTTCTCTTAGAAAGAAAAATAATGCGAACCTATAATTCATTAATGCATTCACTACGAAATTTTATTAGTAATTAGTGGTTAATGTCTTTTGATAACTTTTGCAGTACTCTCTTTTGGACATTTTTATTTATTTAAAATGGTCCAGTAACTTAATTGATAATAAACTCCAAAGATCTTTCAAATAAATGGATTTAATCGAATCTGACAGGGTATTTCCGAGTTAGAGAATCGCATACTCGATTTTCTCTTTCATTGAAATTTATGATTATTCCAATTTATTTGTTGATAAGGATGAATGAATATAAATAAAGAAATTTCTCCATTATATGGATGGTGAATATCCGTTAGTCTACGTAGAATTAAAAGGCTAGTAGTTTCTTTCTAAATATAATTGAATGCTAACTAACGATCCAAATATCACAAAGATCTGAGTTCACTTATATAAGTTGCAAATAAAATTCGCTTATTCATAAATTGTTCGGTGGATATACTGGAATATGATCAAAGGAATAATTCATTGGATGTTTTATTTTAATTCAAGAATTCAATGCAAAGCAAATAAACAAACAACTAATGTTATAGAAAGCAATTTTTTTAATAATATATGTTATTCTTTCACATGAGGTCACATATTTCACTTTAATTCTTTTATTATTTATTCGCCGAAGGAAATTCTATGCAATTTCAACTAAACTGAACTAATTCTAACTAAAATTTCGAAATTCTTTATTAATCCGTTAAATTTTATGAGGCACTTATATGTTGTAAAATACGATCAAAAAATCTGTTTTGCTATTTCAGATATTGTATTAATTTTGCATTGCAAACATTGTTTGATGTATCCTTTTCTTTTACTTAACTCACGGACAAGCATTCCCTTGTACAAGTTATGTGCCCTATAATGTTGAGTTAATAATTCTATGTATTTTTGTTAAAATGACTTGTTTCGGTATTTCTGCCCTATTCTTAAAATATGTCCCATAAATTAATAAACATCTTTCATAACGCCAAAATAAAATATGTAAAGTTTTAAAACATTCAAATTTAGATACATTGGTCAAAATGATTTGAAATTTTACATAAATACATTGACATGAATAGATTTTCTTTTGATAATGGAAAATGTCTTTAAAGTTGCATCAATAATTAGATCTAAAAGTGATTAGGAAGGATCCTCACAATTAAGGAATCTCTATATGCAAGAGGAAATGTAATCTGATAAGAATTTATTAAGAGGAGGAAATATTGGCTGCTGAAGGGACGAAATAGTCCACTAAGGGAAAACGATAATTTTATTGCAAGGAATAATAAGATGAACTGTGGCAACTTTCTTCGCCATATCTCGAAAATATGAAAATTTATCTGATATAGCATATCTTAAAATACACTATTATATTTTAAATACATTATTATTTCTTAAAATGCTCTTCTACGATATTGCTTTGAAATGCTTAGTATGCTATATATTCTTTTGAACTTATTTTTTGCTTTAAAATCAAAATTTAAAAGCTAGTTAGAATCGTACAATTAAAAACTAGTTCTTCTTGTAAAGAAAAGGAAATGTTCCTCTACCATGGATATGAACGGTAAAGGGCAAATTTAATGATTAATTTTAATCGAATTAATCATAATTTGAAAAAGGATATTCATATATAAACTAATTCTTTTCTGCTTAACGCTACCCTACTATTTATTAATGAAACCTGCTGCAACATTTTTCAAGATCTTTTAATACGATCGAATTTCTTGCTATAGATAAACTTCCGATATTTTTTCCGTTGAAAATGATATAGCATGAATATTCTTACTCTTTCAGTTTTGTAATTATTTCATATGTGAATTTATTTTTTGCTTATCATTCCTTTGAATATTTTGGAACTGATTTTTTTTCTAGAAAAATCTGGAAATCATCAGACATATCATGACCTAGTTTGAGAAAATGCATTATTCAATACTATCTTATTTAATCTAGTTAGAGTTTTTATAAACCATGACTCAGAAAAATTTGCATAACCTGATTGCATTAGGTTTTTCTTCTTATAGTGGGAAAAAATAGTATTGGAAGATACAGCTATCTTCTTTTTAATAACTTTACTGAGTTTATTACAAGACATATTTCTTCATTGTGCAATGATCTGGAAATATATTTTTAATCAATACATACTTGGAGAATGAAAAGAAACTTAGTTCAACAAAAGTTTTCACATTTGAAAAAATCTCTAAAGGCTTGCAAAATGTATTTGTGCATTTTTTAAATTTTAAGTAATAAAAAAAATTGGAAAAACATTTAAAGAAGTATTAGAGTGTTTGATTGAACAGAAAAAAGTAGGCTGATAGATGTTAGTCTATACTTATATAAAGCTCAATTTGTGTGTGTGTGTTGGCGCTCTACAGGCCAGACCGCTTGACCTACAGCAACCAAATTTGGTACATGTATACCTTGGAGGTTGGGAATGTGCATCTGGGGTCCCTTTTTTAAAATTTTTAATTAGAATTTTTATTAATAATTAAAAACTAACTTTCCCGCAAAAAATCTTTTCATTTTCCCCACCGCCAAATGAGTAAGGCTTCAGTTTTTTTAACATTTTTCGGCAGATTATTTCAAACGATTCTATTTATTTTCTTAATGTTTGATGCATTTAAAATTAAATATTATTAATTAATCAATCTTTCAGATTCATTCTGAAGTACTTTTGAATTAAAATAAAACAGAATAAAGGAAATTAAAAATTTCTA
Source organism: Argiope aurantia (assembly GCA_026543865.1). Lineage (NCBI taxonomy): Eukaryota > Metazoa > Arthropoda > Arachnida > Araneae > Araneidae > Argiope > Argiope aurantia. Next base: position 214,565 of record JAPMOR010029237.1, read on the forward strand.
ATCTGCATAGCCTTACCCCAACTGGCGTAGAAAAATTCACGCATTTGCGTTCCCATAACTGGCGTTGAAAATTCACGCATGTGCATTGTATTCTGATTATTGATAAATATTTTCAACGGATTGGGACATGATTTAAATTATTTTTAGGTTAGTTGTGTGCTTTTGTAATTAAATTGTATTTATGTTAGTTATATATTTTTTGTATATGCTTATAGTTTTAAATACAGTTTATTTAATTATAGTTTTAAGTACAATTTAAGTATAGTTTTAAGTACTTTTTTAAGTAGTTTATTTTAACCTGTTTTCGACCGATTATTTTAAACGATTCTGTTTATTTTCTTAGTGTTTGATGCATTTAAAATTAAACATTATTAATTAATCAATCTACTTATGATGAATCGGAGTAAATTTTGTTGACAGATTCTTCAGATATTACATAAATTAAGACATATATTCTTTAGTGTCCATAAAGTTTAAACGTTCAGTGACTCTGTTTTCATTAATCATATTATAAAAAATGCTTTGTTTCAGTAAAAAATATTAACCGAAAACACCGAAAAACCAAAACCGAAGAACCGCCACGTAAGTGCACGCTAAAGCTGTCGGGTCAAGCACCCTTCCGTTAGTGAGGAGTGGAAGCTTGGAGAAGGGGTGCCTATCCCAGGCGACACTCTCGTCATTTGGCCACGTTTCAAAATTACGATGTTATATCCCAAAATAGCCCTAGTGCTGCTTTAATACGGGACGTTAATATAACTAAACTAAAATGCCTTTTAAAAACATTGCTAATAGACAACTGTACAAATATACTAAACATAAGTAGATTTAATGCATTTTTAAAATTTTAATATAAAGATCATATATAAATTTTTCGCCTTCTTACTTGACTTCTTACTAAGCAATCGTGCTCACAAGCGAACGTACCTCCAACAACGTTTACTTCAAATTCAGGAGAGAAATTTCATAAAAGGGGATGGAACATTCAAAATTTCAAGGATAAAAGTTTTGATAATTTTTTATCTCTCGGGTTACTATGTATATGAGAAAGTACAAATAGACGTTTCCATTTTGCTTCATTTATTACAGTTTTACTTCCAACAGGATTTAAAATAAGTTGCATGGATACTTTCGTGTTCGGCAATTTTTATTCTTTAGGAAGATTTAGTTCCTTAATTAGAAAGACATGTTACTTTTCTCTCTTTTTGTATCTCTAATGACGCCATTTATCTAACTTTGCATTGCAAATGTATGTTCCTTCCTTGCATAATATTCAAATTAAGAGAATTATTTACGTTGATTGGATGTCAATAATGGTTGTAAAAGATGCTCGAAACGAGTTTAAAAACTAAAATGCTTCAAAAAGCTTATTCATTATGAATCATTGAATTTAAACATAAACGAGTTTCTCTTTTTATTTTGAAAATGCATGTTTTGTAGTAAAATACATTTTAATTTGAATTTCATTCCATGATTTAAAACACAAGCAAAAAGAAAATGGCTGGTGCTTTTGAGGTGAGATATTCACTGCAATTTAATAAATAGTGTAAATCAAAATTTATCTGAGAAATTGTACATTTGGCAATGGAAGTTGTTTCCGTTGCAAAAGAAAGGAAATAATTAAAACAAAAAAATGAAAAGTATAAGACATTAAAGGTCTATCTTTGTTTGTGGAACAGCCAGATTTATTACAATGCATTAATTAAATAAGCAAAAAAGAAAATTATTTGATTTCAATCACATTGATATTTCTGATTAGTCTTAAGATAAGCAAAAATGTGGCGATTAACATGAGCCTGACTTAAAGTGAAATGATTCAAATCTTGAAAAAGATTTTGATATTATATTGATGATTTTTTATGCATATTTCGTTAGAGAGATTTTGCGAATCAAATTTGTATATGCAATAAATGGCACCTCGGTCAAGTCTAAGCTTAGGAACTTGTGCGAATGTGCCATGGTAAATAGAAACATATATATTTTGATATAAACTGAAAATAACCGGCATATATAACGATCCCTACTGAAGAAGGAACATTCCATTATTTATGAGGATTTTCAACCCTTTTGTTAAAACCCGAGCAAGAAAAGAAAAAAAAAATGTACGGAATTGGAATTATTTTTATCTTTAAATTTGATGGTCACTTTCTCAGAAGAACATCAAAGTTAAGTAAGAAAACATATATTCTTTGTTGAATATTTTGAAATAAAATTAATTAAAAAAATGTTTTTTTATTTTGAAAGAAATTCAGAAGAATTTTCAGAAATGTTATATTTTTTAAAATTATAGCTAGGCAAAAGAATGTTTATTAATTGTTTTGAAGAGCATTTTAGTAAACATTTAAGAAAATTTTGTTTGCGAAAAATCTTACTGTATTATTTTATTATATAGTTTAATCATGATTATGTAATTTACAACGATGAGGTTCTTCTGTGTAGAAACGTATAATTATGGCAATAATAATAATAAATTTAGTAAAAACAGTCCCTTTTATTGGAATGTTAAAAATTAATTTTATTTTAATTTTTTCTTTAATTTATTATTTGTTATTATGAATATGAAATGAAGGCCCTGGTATTACATATTCTGTAATTCACAACAAGATGAGGCAATTATTATAAATCTAAATATTTAATAAATATATTGATTAATTGATGATAAAAATCTGAAAATCTGAAAACTGTGTATAAATATCGAAATAATTAAGTAAAAAAATAACAAATATATTTCCCATAATAAATATAAAATTCTGTTTTTCTTTTTCAATATAGGAATTAAAATTCACTATAAGTTGTTTTAAAATATATTATTTTGAAATAACAATATATTATTGTTATTTCAAATAACAGCAATTCCAATTAACAAAAATAACAAAATATTTTTTTGTTTGTATCGAATCATTGTAATGAAATTAAATTATATTCGGATACTTAAGTTCAGATGCTTGTATATCTGTTAAAATGCCATCTTTTATATGAATGCATCCATAATATTTTTATAGTTTCGCCTTTACATTATGGGTACATAGTTTATGCAGAAAAAAAATGAACGACAGTATGATTGAAATCGTTTCTGATCTTGAAAATGTGAAAATTGTATATTTTGATGTACATATATATCGAGCATTTTAGATATAGAAATATTACGTTCTATACAATCCTATTACGGTTAAAAACGAGGGGTAAAATCCAAACGAAATAAAATGAAATTTCAGATATGAAATAAGTTGAATATTTGAGAAGACTTATTTGTTCAAACAATGAAAATATTTTCCTTCGAAATACCTCTGAGAGAATAGGAATTTTTCATGAGACAAAAATATTCCTGCACCAAGGATGATATTCTTTGAACTTCACAATTCTTTTTAAATGCACTCAAAATAATGTATGGTAAGACTAGTAAGATCTTTTTCGTTTTATTCTCACATAATACGAATTGAAAAATACTGATTTACAGGGTGAGAAATCTATTTTAGTTTACAGATGTTTCTCATGTAACTATAAATTGCATCAATTTTCTTATAACTTACTTTATCAGCATTTTTTATTGCCTTATCTAAGTACATTAACATCCCACTTTAATGTTTTCATCTGTATAGATATGATATAATTGAAAGCATAAACAGCGTTGTATATGTATATGAAAATTTGCCGTAAATCTGAATATCATTATTCGTGTAAAATCGCCAGAAAAACAAGAATTATTATATTTACTCATCATAAAATTATAGCTTATAATCAGAATAATTAGGGAATACAGTTGTATTCATCGGCTGAAATTCCATTTTTTTACTGCTATAGCAACTCACTCAAAACTTTAACAAAGTTAAGAGCATTTAGGCAATTAATTAGCCTTTAAAAAAATTTGTATAGCTTATTTCATTTATGAAGTATCGACTAACAGCACAGCATTCAAACAGTAAGTTAGAAATAATTATTTTAATGCCATTTATAGCTATGTAAATTTTCAAATAAAGTCATTCGAAAAAAAAGAAGTATAAACATATTTTTAGTTAGAATGAACATATTTGACACCATAATTCAGTTTTTTATGGCTGAAAGTTGATTTATTATAGCTAATATATAATTCTTCTAAACTTGAATATTAGATAAAATTCGTACAATTTATTTGGTTCAGTAAATAAAGACACTACCACAATATTTCAATAGTTTAATTAAGTAACTGAAAATTAATTCGTTCTAATACTTTAGATAAAAATACTGCTAGTTTTTCCCCACTAATGGGCAGCGAGGATGAAACGCCTCCTATCCCAAATCATCTAACTTCTTATTCATCATCTCTGGGAAGTGATGAATTAAATAAATAATAATATGGCCATCCAATTCATAGGAATTTTTAAGAGATTAATGTCTTATATCAAATTTAGTCTGCACAGATACATAACATTAAACACCTTTTGTAAGAAAAATTTGAATAGCATTCGTGACTTAGGAACTAATAGCGTGATTTGCATATTTAAATTTTCTATTGCATGCTTCTCAGCTATATGCTTTTGATTCCAGTAATTTGTTATGATGAATTCCTGTTGTCTAACTTTTATATGCGCACACAGAATTTATATATTCTGTATTTATGCACCTCTACAATAGAGCAGACTCATATATTTTACAGACTAATGGATGAGATTACCCTCATATATTTTAGATCTGTTTTTATAATAGATGAGATGAGACGAGATTAGTCTGATATTCTCCTGAATTTTTGATCAAAATATTTTTTCTTTTATTAATATATGGAAAATGAGAAAAATCAGAAAGAAATGTCTGGACATAAAATAAGAAGTTAATTTTCAAACTAATCACTAAATAAGTTTTTATTCGTTAATTTAATTGCAACTTATTACTAATTTGAAAAATGCTTTTAATATAGCAGTATAATTCTGCAAAATAATAATTATGAAAAAGAAATGCTTAATCATTTTTTTATTCAAAAGTGGGGTAACAATGATTTCAAATGTGTGACAATGGTTCATATTTTCAATGGTAAAATGGGAATGACAATGGTTTCGTGGCTTGTACCTGGCTTCAGTTACATTTTTCAGACCCAAATGAACAAGTTAAAGTTAAAGAAACAAAAGTCACATTTCTCACATATGCAGTAACTCTTGATGAATGTTTACCTGACACGTTAATCTATCAGCCCTTGCTTATTGCAGATTCAGTATAAATGCAAGAAAATGTAGAAGAAAATGAAAGTCAATGCAAATGTTATAGAGTTCTATGTTATCAACAAATTTGATGCCTTCTCTTTTGTTTTTGTCAGTATGAGTCTTTATTCATCCCTTTATTGGTAAAAGGGAAATAATAACACACCAACTTTCAGGAATATAAATAACCTGTTGCTTGCATGTTATTCATTTGTTCCAAATTCTGTGCCTTTAAAATATAAATATGCTCAACACCATAGGTTTTCACACAGTTGTAGTTATTCTGTATAATATTATCAAATTCTGTATTCTGTATAAAAATCTGTATATTATTATTCAGATTATATTTTCATTTGCAGCGTTGTATAAGAATATGTACTTTAGCAATGAAAACCTTGATACTGATAAATCTCGTCTTCTATTTCTGAAAGTTTCTGTTCTGTCAGTAGCCTCAAAGTGATATAATAGATATTACATATTTCCTTCAGAAAACATTACTTTATATAGAAGTCCAGAATCAATTAGCTCTCTGCAAGCTTTTAAAATCAAGGAGGTTCAAGTCCGATTCACGTTGCATTGCTGCCAAAATAAAATGGTTGTCTCCTCTAATCTAGAATTGTTCTAGATGAGGAGAATATAACTGGATACTAGATGTTATCTAGAATATAACTGGATACTTGATGTCAGCTGTTAACAGTCTGATTTATCTAGTTCTGGTTTATTTTTTATGACAAATTATTTTGAAAGAGGGGATTAACTTACTCTTATTTTAATTCACCCAGATACAAAGTAGATCCATAATGTACACTGGACTGGTGCAGATAGAATCTGCCGATGGTCACAAATTCGCCCGCCATTCTAGTATTGCCTGTGTGTGGAAAATATGCACTCCCTCAAGTGTATTTTAACGCAATTCAAAATAAGAAAAATAACTTTCTCATACAGAAAATAGGTCATCTTCAAATAACCTTCTTGTTACAGATAATATGATATACAGTGGTACTTAGATTAGCGTTCCAGAATCTTACTTGTAATGTGAAGCACTCTTTAAAATTTTCAAAGAAAATGTTAATTGTAATATTAACTATTTCCTATGAAAATATTAACGAGTATTTTCTCGTAAAACAATATTTCCATAGGAATCCGTGTTAAAAATGACAATGCGTTTTATTCTGAAAAAAAATTCTAAAACAAATTTATAATAGTATCATTAATTATTTATAATGCATATTTTATTACAACAAAATTGCCCAAAAACATTTATTTTAATTATGCTTCAAAATTTGGCAAAAATGAGACCCAGCATTATCATTAAAGAATTTATAGCATGCATAGCTGTTGCTTTATCAAGGTGATGCTTCCTAAGAAACGACGCAATAATTTCCCATGCTTTCAGAATCTCCCTTTTTCAATAAAAGGTTGTTGCGCTGTTGTGTCTATTATTTCTTCCACTACGCACCAAATCTCCTCTTCAGCTTTTTGCTGTGACAAAGAATGCCGTTCCTTAAACTATTTGCTAATTCTGGCTATGCTCTTCTACCAGCTCATCGATGTTATTTCTATCAGTCTCAAATCGCATAATCTTAGAAAGTGATAAAATTTCACCGATTAAGATTCCATCGGCGCTTAGTCAAATTCCTCAAAGTAGCATTCGACAACGCTATCGGCCAAATCTTCTTCCATGTAGATATAAATGCTCTCTTCAAATAGGAGCCCAATATAGACAGATACAGTATGTGACGTCATGGTGTCTCCTCGCCTCTCGTTCTTCAAAACATCGCTTTTGAAGAGAGTTATTTTTGAATATTTTGTTTTCTACGCTAATATATCTACGAGAATATCACTTGTTATGTAAGGTGCTCGTTAAGTCAATCTTGAATGTAAATTTTACTGTACTAAAAACTGGACTGTACTAAAACTTGAATTTTATCAAGTATCTATTCAGACTTTAAGGGTTTTTAAAAATAGGTGATTATCACTGTTGTGACGTCTTCAATACAGATCATAATCATAATTATGTTCAAGAAATTTGTAATGAGAATTGTAACAAAAAATGACTTGATATTTGCGACTGAATCGTACAAACTTGCTGCTGTTTGAAATGAAAGTAGTACAGTCTATTCACCAAATATCAATACAGAAATAATATTTTCTTTGTTTCCCTGTGGAATTCTAGCTTATAGTTGGAATGAAATTCTAGTTCTTTATTTCTTTTCTGTGTTTGATTAGAAATAAATCCAGTAGCGTTTTCAATCAAGTTCTGAAGATATTGACTTCTGGGACCTTAGAGACATTTTATGTGACCAAATCCATTGATAAAAGAAATTATAACAAACCTGAAACAATATTTCGTTTTTTTTTGAAGTGCAATGCACAATTATTAAAAAAAAGGAAAAATGAAATTCTCATATTAATATATATTTTAATGAGTGAAGAAGCTTTTAAATTGTATCGAATAAATTATTTCATCCTAAATTTTGTCAAATATATATTTTTATCGTTCATCTCGAAAGTCATCAAAATATTTCTGTTTTGATAAAATTGTACCTTAGTAGATTTTCTTTAAAACATTGGAAAATAAAGGGATATATGACACTTCCATAGACTTTGAATTAATATGGCTTACAACAAAAATTGAAGTTGATTCAAGAAAGGAATTCAATCAAATAAAATTAAATTGATTTTTGTATTAATTAAATTAATTAATATTTAATTTACATAATAACACATTGTTGCGTTTTGGGATAAGAAACTTAAGCATCTGCTTTTTTTATTTCACCGAGAAATCAAATTAGAACTACGTAAATTATCTTGTTAACGAAAAACCTTGGTACATTTCTATTTAAAGTTTGTAAAAAAAATAATGATTAGTTGATAATCAATTTTGTAAATCACATTATTTCCTCACTGAGCTTATTAATATATTTTAGTTAACACTTTCTGCTAAAAAACTGAAGCGAGAATCAGAACTCTGTAATTTGAATAATAGAAACAGGAAAACGAATTTCAGAACTCACTTTACATGTGAAATGAATTTTAATTTGGAATTACAAATTAAAATGTTTTTCAAATAACAAGAAAATTGGTTCAATTTCTGAAAACTATAAAAATATCTTCTACCTTGCCTTTTTTAGAGAATTGCTAGCTTAGCTCTATTTGACCTCTTAGTAGTAGTAGACAGTAACGTACTGACCTAGATTCCACCGACGTCTAAACTCAAATCTAATTTTAAAAAGCAGCAATAATATTTCTAAGACAAATTAATTTCAAATTCAAAATTTGAATATCTCTAGTAATAATGAAAGCGAGTGCATATTTGTCTTTTGGCGCTCTATAAAATATACCGTCTCATCTACAGATGCCAAATTTGGAGCAGATATGCTTGGGAAAACTAAGTGTGCACCTACCAAAGAAATTAAAGATACATTAATTTATGATCAAAAATTTATATATACATTAATTTATGGCATCTGGAATTATTATCATATAAAAAATATGATGCTTATATAATTAAAATTATATATATATTTGTTAATTTATATTTATATATATATAATATTGAGAAAGCTGTTAAGCTGTTGTTGCAGCTGTTGAGAAAATTGCTCCTGTATTTTAACATTTTAAATCCATTTTTATGTAAGTTTAATATGTTTCATTATTGTTATGAAATTTAAACCGATTTACTGTTGTTGCAAGTATTTATTGGCATGATTTTTTTCAATTGCTGAAAACCAAAAAATTTGAGATTCTGTTTATTTTTTTAATAATCTTTGACTATGTAGCAATGAATTATATTTTAGTATACTTTTCAATATTCTATAAAAAATACCTCTAATATTGCTTATTACACCAATTATTTTAAATAATTATTTTTACTATTCTTTAGTATCTCCCATGTTAACACTTTAATAAGAATGCCAGTTAGTACCATAATGGGTGAGTTTCCATATTACAAATAAACTCCATATGCCATTTTAATGTTCGAATTCGCAACGTTGGGCCGGGTTAGCTCGGTTGGTAGGCCCTTGGGCTCGCATCCATTAGGTTGTGAGTTCGAACCCCGCAGGTCAAAAACTCTCCTTGTTTGTGGTAGCTGTAGCGCGTATAAATCTGACATGGTCACAACGTCCTCCATGTCGAGAGTAAAACCATTAGGAGTACTGGTTCAGAGATGATCGTGCTTTGGTTCAGGTCTAAATTACGATTTGTGGATGATTGAATGAAATGCATGAAGGCCGCCCCGTAAAAAGGGCGGTGACGCGTGTGTATTTGCGGACCATCTTCATATGAGCTAAAAGTCAGATTTCTGCCCCTGGGTGCTCATGGGTCTTTACTCTCAAAAGCTACTGCGAAAAGACTTGGCTTAAAATAGCCACAAGACGACGACAAGAATTCGTTACGTGTTTTATATGTGGTAAAAGAGTACAAAAATAGAAGTACCTGACGTTGTATGATAAATGATATAGATAGGTAAGTTTTTCATGTGACTGCAATAACATATAATTTGACTTAATCCTGGATGCTTCAAATACACTAAATATAGAACAGATGTAAAAGTACTAAAATAAAGAGGTTTAAATACCTAATTTACATTAATGTTTAAATCACTTCTTTAAAGGTTTTGTATTTATTAATAATAAATTTATATGAAATTAAATATAACAAATAAACTAGTTACTCTCTAAGCCTGACTCTTATGAAATGAATCTATAGAAAGAATATATGATTTTGGAACAAATAATCTAAATAAATTGTAAAGAAAATTTAGAACATTATCAGAAGTAGATTAATATAATAGATGAAAATGTAAAATAAGATTATGAATAAAGTGAAGAGAATAGTTGATTCAATTAAAAAAAATTTAAAACTGTAATAATAGTAAGAGCATCGAATATAAATTCAAAAGGCATTAATTCCTTAAAATCTTTCGTCTCAGGACATCTCATTTCATAAAATAAAATACATTTTACGAAAAAATATTTCACGTAAATGTAATTGAATTATTATTTTTATGAAAAATAAAAAAGGAAATCTTTCCATTTCTTTAAAAATTGTGAAGAAGGAAAAGATGCATAAGTAAAAGTAAAATTAATAATTTATTTCTCTTGTCTCTGAATAATTTCATAAAATCATTATTATTATCCATACAATATATAAAATATTTATGGAATATTTAAATAAAGTATAGCTATTTATAAACACATTTTCTATGAAAATAATAAAAAAGAAAATATTTATAGAAAATTATATTATTCTGCTATTTCCAACTAATGGTATTAACTATAAACCATTATACTAAGAGGAGCACTAAAAATTAAAATTTATCTAGAAATATATATTAATTGCATTCTCTAAGGGCCTTGTCAAATTGTGAAGAATCATAATATTTTTTCATTTGCGATAAAGAATATTAATTCTTTTCAGAATTATTCTCTTATTTTCGAATTACTACCTTAAGTCAGAAAGAATTCAGATTTAAGAGATTTTATTCCTTTGAGATACGTTTGGAATCTTATTGATATGACAATGAAGAAGAACGTTGTTAAAGAGAATGATGTAAAATATAATGGCAACTCTTGAGCTTAATGTCATAGAAAATAAACTAAAATCAGTAAATTTAAAACGTGGAAATGAAATCGTGTTTCTCCTGTATGCAATTTACAAGAATTTTGCATTAATAAACGACTATATACTTTTATATATTATAAGAGAAGTTGTATTGGACCCTAACTAACTAAAATATCAACATTTTATTTCTTTTTAATAAAACTGCTAAATGTAAGCAGTAATTTATATTTTTCAAAAATTTTTCCCTAAAATATAAAAAAAACGCCACTTATTCAACGCATTTAATTTTTACTCATTTAAATTCCAATATTCTCTTTCTTAAATGTTTAGAAAATATTTGTTTAATTTAAGATGAGATAACAAAAGAATTTGATTTGTATCTTAAAATAATGAAATATAATTGATTTTAAAAAAGAAAAATAACTGCTTTTAAAACTCATCTAAATAATAAATTATTTTTTTAATGTATTTTAAAATAATTAAATAAAGTAATTTTTTAAAAGCATCTTAGAAAGTATCTTATGTTTTAAAATTTCACTACATTTAATATATTAAATTAAGAAGTGAAAATGGCTCTATATTCATATATTTCTATCTCAGCTATAGCAATTGTACTATTCAAGCATTTTGTACATAAACATGCATTATTCGTTATTTAATTAAACATTTTTCAGAAGGAAAAAATATATCGAAACGATTTAAGGTCACTTTGGAATTATATGTACATAGGAAAAGAATCAAAACGTCTTTCAACTACTTTTCGAATACATTTATAAAACTATTAAATGATATATCTGTTTTATGGAATTACAATGAATTCTTTCGAAACTAGAAATCAAATCAACAAAGAATAATTCACAGTCCAATTTCGTGGAAAATTTATTAAATTGATAAGACTATACAGAATTGAAAATATCTCTCTTTGACTTTCTTGTCAAGAAATTAAAATTTTCTGTAAGCTACATATTTATCATATTCATACTCGCAAAATCAAAGCCACACATCAAATTTCATTTGATTAACTTTCTTAGTTTTTAAGTGCAACGACACACACACATGCACACACACACTGCAGCTTCGAAAGTTGATACATGATTAAGACAAGACACATTGTTACGCAGTTAATTAGTATAGGGATTTTAGCGAAATTTTGTTGTTTTGTTGTATGCATTTAGTTTCAAAAACATCTACCAATTTCAACTGCTTAATTTGTCTATTATGAAGCTTTCATTACTCATGCATATGGACAAACAGGCTAACTTCACGTTAATATTCAATATTTAAATCATTTAAAATCATTTTGTTGTAACCAAATAACAAAATTTCATTTATTTAGCTCCCTCTATTTTTGAATTATCTGTTTTATAGGTATACAGAAATGCAATTTAAATCCTGATTTTTTTTTAAAAACTAAACTAGATCTAAAATATACTCCTAAACTACTGTTTAAAGTATTGAAGAATAATCTTTTCTTACAATTATAGTATTTTCTCTTTGTGTGCAATAACGGCGAAAAGTAAAGTGTCTCAAATTATAGTCCCGCATTTCATAAAGTGTTGAACGTGAGCTTTTATGTAAGCTCTTGATTTACGACACGTAGAACTGAACGGAAAAAAAAATCTACTATCAGGAACAAAGCGCACAAAAGAATGGCTTAACATTTATTTTTTCTATTTTCCTCTCTTCTTCCTTTTCTGCCCTTTTGTCCCTTCTATTTGAACATTACTTGCGTCTCTTTTAAAATATCTCTTCCTGCTTGTAGCTGCCTTAATGTTGGCAATCATTCATTTAATTTAGTGATACGGTAGCTTAGGGCATTGAGGATTTGCCTGGTTGTGACAGCAGAATCACTCAAGTTGTCTCTGGATTACATAATGGAAAAGATTTTCTGTTTCTTTGTTTCTTAACCCTTTTGTGTCACAGTGTGATTTCTGATACTTAAGATTTAGAATTGCAGCAAACGAAAACTGGCTTTATCTTGATTCATTAAATTATCGATAAATCTAATAAATAATTAAGCAGTCATCTGTAGGTTTTTATAATTATTTTCAGAATAAAATACTAAAATGTTAGAGTTTGTTGTTATTTTTTCAAATTTCAGAAAAAAATTCTTATAATTAATAATGAATTATCAGAAACATTTTGAATCTTGCATTGCAATGAAAAAACGCCACATTTCACAGAAAACAACAAAATACAATTTTAGGTCATACGAAAAACTTTATTCTTAATTATTGATTGATTGATATTGATTGATTTTAGGACCATAGATATTGATTATTATTTTAGGATATTGATTGATATTGATTTTAGGACCATAGATTTAACATTTGTTGGAAAGAATAAATATATTAGGTCTATCGGAAAGTTCTGTCCGCTCCGGTTACAATCATAACTGGGGATGAAAAGTGGATTACCTATGAAAACATCATAAGAAAAAGGGCATATTGTGAACCCGGAAAACCTGCCCCCACTACCTCTAAACCGAAGTTGAGCCTGAACAAGAGAATGTTGTGTATATGGTGGGACATTCGAGGACCAATACATTTTGAGCTGTTGAAACCAAACGAAAGGCTAAATTCGGAGAGGTACTGTCAGCAATTGGATAAATTAAAAACAGCAATCGAAGAAAAGAGGACGGCGATGTTCAATAGGAAGGACATCATACTGCTTCATGACAATGCCAGGCCACATGCTGCTTTGGGGACTCGTCAGAAAGTAGCAGAGCTAGGCTGGGAAATTCTGTCGCATCCACCATACTCCCCGGACCTAGCACCATCTGATTATCACTTGTTTCTGTCCTTACAAAATTTCTTGCAGGGCAAACAATTCAAGAACGAAGAAGATATCAGACAAGCACTGGTTCAATTTTTGGCCTCTAGAGATAAGACATTTTTTAAAAATGGGATATACAAATTGTCATCACGCTGGCAAGTAGTCATAAATAAGGATGGCAATTATATTATTCAATAAAGTTTCTCCAAAATATGAAAAAAATGTATTCCTTTGTTTCATTCTAAAACGGACAGAACTTTCCGGTAGACCTAATAGTTGACCTATTATTTGCAATGGAATTGTAAAATTGTATCAGATATTATCAACTCTTTAAATAGTCTTTTAACAGCCCGTTCAATCATCCCTTTTCAATAGTAATTAATAGATTAGGAAATATTTCCCTATTTGTGAACTAAAAGAAGTCTAATCTTGCAGAATTCGTTAAACTTTCTCCAAACAATTAAGCTCCTACTCACAGCATGAGATGCATGTTTGTCACTAAACGTATTCATTTTTAACAGCTGCGGTGGCCTGGTGATATGGTCTCGGCTTTGGAACTTAGGTGTAAGTTTCGAGACCCGATTCCACCCAAGAACCGCCGTGTAAGCGGACCGGTCGCGCACTTAATCCGCCGGAACTAGATGCCCTCCCGCTAGTGGGTGCGTTGTGGAAGCTAGGAGGTGCCAGCTCAGGTGTCGTCCTCGTAAGCTGATCGCTCACAATTTCCATCTCAAAATATCCCTAGTATTGCTTTAAATCGGGACATTAATGTAACTAAACTAAATTAAAAGTACCGATTTTTAAATGTATGTTGTAAGTAAGCTTAATAAATTCATAACAAATAAAATGCATTAAAAATACTTTAATCCTATCACAGGATTTAGCAATCATATTATAGTTATTTTTTATTTTTTGAGACAATAATATAAAAACCTAAAGAATTTTTTTCGCAGAATTGTCGCCGAATTTTTATTTCAAGTAAAATCTTAGCTGTTCCAATTTTTGTGTTAATCTTTTGCAAAGTGTCTGGATTTGCATATTAATTATTAATAAATCAAATAAATTAAAATAAAAATTCATTTTATGTAATATTTTACAAGAAAATCTTTTCTTAAATCGATTTCCATCTCAAAATTATTTTAATACAATATTAGAAAAAATGGCCCTTTGAAAAATTAAATATACCACCTACTTTCAAGGTCATATATCCAGTTTGAAAAACAAATATATTGTCAAGTAAGTTGTTTAGTAATTTGTATAGATTCACGATTACCCACAATTCTTTATAGCCTACTAAATATATCATGTTGAATCTATGATACAGAGTAATAATTCACTCTGAACTGTTGCAATACGATTTAAAGAGGGTTGTGTATTTCCCGAGAGGCAATCTTAAAATTACGGATCCTATTAAGTAATCCATTGCACTGCACACGGCTTTTACAGTCATTATTGGTTTTCTGAAGGAGAACTGTTTTCTAGGCCATTAACGTAATCAAAGGGAAGAAATATTGCGTAATTACTTGAAACGAAATTACAACTTCCTTCCTCTTTTTGGTGATTCACCCAAGAGCCTGTAGTGATATCATTAGCATGCCCACGAATCAGTATAATTTGGCGACAGTAGACAACTTTAAATTCTTGGTGGATTCAAGCGTCTAATCTTAATCAGAAACTGAAAGGAAGTCAAATTTCTTTAAATATCAGAATAATGGTATTCTGTTAATAAGGTAAAAATATTAAAATACATAGTAGTACGCTTACTCCACATGTTGTTGTCGAACTAAAAATTCTATAGCTGCTGCTTAACTTACAGACTTTATACGAAAATATTTATGTTTCTAGGTATTATATGGCCAGCTTATACACAATAAGTAAGCAATAAATGAATTTTCATACAGCAGAACATTAGCTAAAATTTTAAAAAAATGATAGATTTCATTACAAAAAATAATGAAAAATTAGGATCCAATTATTATGTTTGATAGGAAACATCAAGAAAATGAATTATGGTAAAGAAACTAATAGTGACTTTTGAAAAACTTTTAAGAAATTTTGTTAAAAAAATAAAAGACTTGTAGTTTCACAAACGTAATACTCGATAATTTCTTATTTTATGATTTTATCTAACATGGAAATATTTAATTTCTCTGAAATACTTATAATCTATGAAAATTAGTTTCCATGCTAAAGCATTTATTATAAATTTTAATAAATGTTATAATCAATTATTAATTTTATATAAATATTAATCTTTTTAAAATAAATGGTTTGATTTTTCCTATACATATATTGTTCGTGACACACAAAACGTCCCTGTAATAATCAGTTTTTTTGCCTAAATTAGTTTGTTTTAAAGCAGAAAAACGGTAATCCGCTCAAATTTTAGAGAATTTTACACATTTTATTTTTGTTTCTGGATTTCTTGTTAGCATTTTTTTTAACTTTATTGTATTCATAATTTTACATTTTTGAGAATAATATAAGAATCTGAATTTAATTTCTTCTTTTTATAAAAATTATTAAATATCATACATTTTTTTCTAAATATTCGTTTATTTCTTCTGCAAATCAATTTTATGAAATTTATTTAAAATTTGTAAACTTCTTTTTCGTTGCTAACCTGATAATTGCTTCCATTTAGATCGCATTAATTATTTCGTTATGAAAAGAAAGTAAAAAAAAAAAAAATACAACTTCAAAGGCTAAATATAATGTAACCATTAAACATTAAACTAAACTTTAAATTTAAAATCCTAATTTTCAAACTTGTTTAATCATTTTATTTGTTTATTCGAAGTTTTTTGAATGAATACAACCTTGCTTATAGCTTAAAAATAATAGCATAAGAAGAATATTAAAGAACCAAAAGCCCTTTCTTTCTTCTAAAAAGAAGAATCCATTTACAACGATTGAATATAGGAGAATTTTTTCAACTTACAAGACAAACGATTCAGATATAATAAAATCTTAATGAATAAATGAATTTTAATCAATATATTAAAATGGAACAATTCTTCTTACTTAAAAATAACCAGGAAAAATTTAAAATTAGATTTATCTTTGATAACATAAAAACAGTTAGAGCGAAAAATAATTCTGAAGAAAAGCTATTTTAAAATGATTTTTTTCTACAATACTTTGAAGATTAATAATATGGATATGCTTTTATATTCTATTTCTTTATAAGAGTCGTTTGAGATAATAGAAATAAGATATTTTCTTGATTTTAATCTTACAATTAGTTGATGCCTTGAGAATAGACAACTGCAAAGTTTTAACAGAATTATGCATGATTCTTTATCTAAGGATGTCTTTTTGCTTTAGTTCATCAATGTAATAAATTACGTAAAGGGTGGATAAAAATTTTTAAAGGTAAATATATTCCTTACAGATAAGTTTTTAAAATCTAATTCTGTTAAATGTAATATTGTCTGTAAAATGTATTCGTTGCTTGATTCTATAAATATATGATTATTTTTCATTGGCATAATTTTTATTCTCGAATTGAAGAATTTCTGGACATAGCAGGAAAATCATAGCATTATTCAATTAGGGCTAGTTTATTTAAATTAGCTTACCCCTTTTATTACTTCTTGAATAACTTTGAGGCATATTTCGAAATTGAGAATCATGTTTAATTGATGAGTATGGCATTTAAAATGGCACCATATTTCTTCTCGTCCTGCCAGTGGGAGGAAATTCATGAATAAGATCCCAGCAATTTAAACACTCCAAAAGGGGAAAAAGTAGTTCTTATTTTATAATTTATCATTTAAGATATAGAAGAAGTTTACAAGCATTTAAAAATCTTAATCATCATTTATTTAAATTTCATAAATATGATAGGCATTTCTTCTGTAATGGAAAGGGTTGATTAAAATACAATGAGTTCTTATAAAATAGAAATTTAGCATTCATTTTTTCATAAATAGCATTCATTTTTTTACAGGCGGCTTTTATTAAAAAATTCGACGTGAATGCTTCAAAGACATTGTTAACAAATATGTGCATGCTACTTGTTGTCAATTGAAATAAATTTTCTATCATAATGAAACTAATTAGTGGAAGGTCAATAATGGATTCATTAGCCCATATCTCATTCGGAGTTTCATTTTATTTGTTTGCAAAATTTGCAGCGTCAAAATTAAATCTAATAAGAAACGGCAGTATAGAAAGTGCCCTCTGAGATGCAAATTTATTTACATGTAAAAAACATGCAAATGTAAAATGAAAATACAATATGTGGAATTGGAAAGATGATAATTATTAACAGTGTATTCCTACAAAAATAAAATCAGACTGAAGAATTAATTAAAACTGGGACTTTTTGGTATTCGTAACTGTGATCAGTATCTTTCTTTGTTATATATAGTTTGTCTTAAGTCGATCCTTTTCCCATGAATAGACTGAAAAGAATCCTCATACATCAGATTAAAACTATCTTGGAAACATACTCTTTCAGATCACTTTCTTGGTATTGATTTTTATAAAAGGCATTCTAAGCAAAAATGAATTATTTAGAGGCCATAACTTCATCGCTACTAAATTTGGCAACATCACGTTGTGAAAGTAAATGATGTCATTCTTTTTCTGGCTGTTAACTCGTTTTTTTTTTAAATCTTTTTTCAAAATCATCCATTTTATTGCCGTATAATATTGTATGAAACAATAATTTTATATCCCAATCCAAAATGATGTTTATTTACAACCGAAACCGCCACTTCGGACTAATTATCATCGATGAAATAATCAATAATATAAAGAATTCTTATTGCGTGATTGTAATATTTAAACTTAATACTATTTTGCTAATCTCGTTTTTATCGGAAGCCAGTTTTAGATTTATTATAATACATCTAATAATAGCATACAGTAATGTTTTAGTATAGAACAATTCAATTATATATAAAAAGGGTAAAGGTAATGAGAATTTCAAATCATCAATCTTCTGTAACTATATTGTTCTTCTATTTCTACGCCATAATTTACATCCGATATTCTATATTATCACATTTTGATAAATTCTGTGAGTGCCGCTGTTGCTTAGTGGATACGTCTTTGATCGGCGGTTCGAGCCTGAGCGAAGTCCTTTGGTTTTTGTGCTATTAATTCTTGTGTTAATTCTTGATATATGCAAATTAAGTGTATGTAAATATAAATTCATTATGTATGCAAATTAACGTTTTTTGGATATTTAATGTTTAAGGTTTAGGATATTTAATGCTTAATGCTTAAGTAGCTGCTATAAAGATGATGTCAATTCAGGAATCTGAATACTTACTCTTTGTATCGAACGAATAAAGGTTTCTTCCTTGTCAGATTTGATTCTGCGTGATAATATTGCAGCTTTATCTGACATTCTTAGAGGCTTCTTTGTGACTGATATATACTTCTTATCGTCGAAGATATATTATTTGGTAGGCGAAGTTTACATTGCTCTCCAGTAACTCGCGATGAACAGAGTAAGGCAGTTTAGTTACCATTACTAACTTCTTTAAAATGAAAAATGTTCTGTCAGGTAATTATTTTTCCAAACTTTGCATTTTTCAATCAACAACACTGGTTTGATTTTATTTGATTAGTATTCGTGTAATAAAAAATAAAAAAATAAATAAAAAAGCTTATTTTCTGCATTTGATGCTGGCTGACTAGTTCAGAAACAAGATTCTTATCATGCTGTGTGCTATTTGTGGAGACACTTCTGTAAGTCAACGATGATTTTTGAAATTCAGTTGCTGAGAATACCGAGCTTAAAAGTACGCAGTACTCTGTGTTGTTATGCGCAGATAATGATAACCAAATTAAATAATACTTCACAAATAATAAACTTACTACCTGACCTGAAACAGAAAAATGTGCTCAAAGTATTGAATTCTATAATTTTTGAGCATTTTATATGAGTGGCTTCGGTTGTTTCTTCGATGTTTGGATTCACCATATGTTAAGAGAAAATCTGAATTGGGCTTTCAACTTACAATTTATTGCAAAAGCACAACAGAAATTATTCGTTTTTTAAAAGATTTATAACTAACGATGATAAATGATTAATATGCAATTATATAAATAAAAAAATGACCTCGTAGTAATTTGAGCAAACTGTCATTAACCACCATAAAGGCCAATATTCATCCCCCAAAATTTTTGTCCTAACAATACACCTAAAAGGACATTGCCTATTACGAGTGCTGCTGACTACTAGTCCATAAATTCAGTTAAACAGAATGACCAATTGGAAAATTTGAAGAAAGTTGTTAAACAGAAGTCTCAAGAAACAGGTTAATAGTAAGGGAGTACAGTTCCATCAGGTTAACTAGATGACATGTGTATGGATATCTGGCAAAAGTTGGATTTCAGTATAGATATTCTACTCCGTCTTTATTATTATCCTTTTTTGGAACTTTTGGATTACTGCCTATTTCATCTATAGAACAAATATAAAAAAAAGGAAGTTCAATTCATTGGAGGATTACAAACTGTGTTTTGAGTACTTTTTAAAGATATGCCAAGAAAGAAATAAAAATATGTCATTCTCTAAGAGTGGGATGATGAATCCTTCAAAAGGATGTCAAACCTTTATCAAGTAAAACGATAAATATATAAGGGAATTAACACCACCGTTAATACAATAAATTCTTTTTAATCCCCCCCCCCTTTCAAAAGAAGACAGATACTTTCCATGCGACCCAACAGAAAATGAATCCATTATATGCTAGCAAGTAAAAAATATTGACCCGTAGAAAATATATCGAAAAGACTGACGAGACTTTGCTATGGTGAAAAATATATTACTCCCTAAAAACATGTGCATTGTTATAAGAGATGCACATGTCAAGTGAAGTTAGCTTCTACTGAAAATGTTTTCAATTTTACGGACATGTTTTGCATTTTTCCATTCACTCAATGGTGGAAAAAAGCAGCATTGAATTATTCATTTAGGCAGTTTTACATTTCACACTTATTAAGAATTTCTAAGTCAAGCCAAGGTTGCTTAGTTTAATATAAAAGCAAGTTTATTACGCTATTTTTTATCATTTTTTTCAACTTTGTTTGGGATTTTTTTTTGCTCTAAAAAGGTTTTAGAAACTTTTGTTGTTTGGACTCAGTTTAATTTAAGTTGCACAAAAATAATAACAAAATTGTGTATAAATTTTGCAATGGAAGTTTTTATTATTAATATAAGCAATAACTTGTTCAATTACATAATTTGATTTGCTATATTTTATGAATGTTTATTAATGAATTTAGTATTGTTTGTGGAGTTATCCAAATAAAAGTTCATTAAATATTGATTAATTTAAAAAAATCTTTTTAAGAAATTCTAAGAAATGAGACGGAGATAAGATAATATAAAAAAATACATACTGTCCTTCATGTGTGTGTGTGTGTTATTTTTTCAAAAACATTAATAAGCATCACGAAAGAGCATTAACATTTAAAAATAGACTTAACGCCTTGAAATGCCAAATTCTTTCACAAAATCTATGCCTATTGAGATTTCCATCTAGATCTAAGTTGTAAGTTTAAAAATTTCTTTATATATTTTTCGCAAAGATTGACTTATTTCAACCTTATACTGTCTCATTTTTAAATTCATTTTTAAGAAAAGATAAAAATTGGATATTAAATGCAAAATTAACATTAGAAACACTTAAACCTATTTTTCATAGTACCCATCATTAATCATCAGAAAGCAGGATTCGTGTTTTCCAAAACTCATTCTAATATTTTTTTCTATTAAAAAAAGCAACTTCTTAAGACATGTTCTACAAACAAACAAACAAAAAAAATAAATGGAATAACACAGCTATATATATATATATATATATATTCGTAAGAGAAGTTCAAAGAAGCAGATAGCGAAAAAATTAAGAGTTGCAAAAGTTTCTCACTCTTTTTATAAGAAAACGAGTGAAATTTTCTGAATAGTAGTAGTTTTGAAAGAAGTTATTTTCTCATTCACAAACAGAAGTCAGTGAAGATTCTGGATAAATGCCAAGTCTCATGCTTTATTCAAGAATGTAACTTTATGCTGCTTAAAAGACTTTTTCTTTGAAATTAAATGTATACTCAAAAGCTGAAAAAATTTAAAATCAGTAACCATTAAAGGAAAATTGAAATATATCGTATGAATTGTTAGGATTACAATGAAAAATTTGTTTGAAAATAATTAGTTTTATTTATAATCTTTTGAATGCTTTTTTATTAAAAAATTATTATCACGTGTAATTTCGTCACAATCATTATGTTAAATGTATAAGAATTCTTATATTTAAAAACAGAGTAATATCTTTCATAATGAATTTATATGTATTTATAGATTTTAAACAGGAATTTGCCCTTTATAAATTATATTTATTTAGAATTTTCTTCTAACAGACAAATTATATTTTAAACACAAAAATTAAAAAAAAAACTAATTAAACCCAAATCACTAATTTTGATATCTATAAACCCAAATTTTGATATCTATAATTTTTTTTAAAGATTAGGTTTGAATAAATGCAATATTTAAGTTTTTATACGCCACCCCACCCGACTACAAAAAATATCTCAAAGAGTAAAGTAAGCGTTATACTTTAATACGGTCATGCACAAAATTTCAACATTTTTATCTTAAAAAAATTGTCAACTGTATGGAAATACATACAGGCTGACTTTTCAATGTCTAAATATGAGTTGACAAAGATAAAAAAATCCTGACAAGTAATTGTGTTTCAGGAGCTGTGCACAAATTATCGGAAAAAAAAACAATTGTTAGATAAATAAGTAATAAATTTGCTATTTATTGATATAAAAATATCTAAACTTAGTAGAAAAATAGCTTTACCCAAATTTTATAAAAAGTTTTCTATCCATACCAATACAGATCTATATTCACCTAATGATATCTCTCTGTATTCGATTAATTTCTTATTCGTTGATGTCACAACAACAATTTTGAATGCATTGTTGCAATTCTGCTTTATTTAATTGCTGTGACAAATTAAAAAAAATATTAGAGAAAACTACCACAAAAATAAAATCCATAGATGATCTGGAGGTATGCAAACTCCTGAAAGTCAGTCCCAATCGACTTGTGCATGCAAATCAAATCAATTCACTTCTCATATGAATTCATTATTTAGTCAATGTATCTCAATTGTTATATGATAAATTGGAGATCTAATGAATGACTTCTGGTGAAGATTATCACGTGACGTGAATGGATTTGTGTGAGATCAGGAGCGTTCATTTTGAGAATTTATGCGTCTATCTTATTTAAAATAGAATTAGTCACATTAAATTTGCATTTTTGGGAAACAAGGATTTGCATTTCCTGATAAAGAACCTAATCACAAAAATCTAAATAATGCTGGTAATTTATTGACTCTTCTTGTACATGAATGTCAAATCAATTCTATTTATTTTGAATGAATTTTCTCCTCACGTGGTATTACACTTTTGAAGCAATGGCATCCGATCTCTACTATAAGGATGACTACATAAGAAGTCAAACTATCCATTTTTTCAGCAATTTTATGATGTCTTTTTCTACCTAATACACCCACAAGATGTATATTTCCACAAGATGTATATTTTCTCTTTCACACATTCCGTGTACAATCGGGAAATAAATCTACCCGAAGAATGTCAAGAATAAGGAAATGTATATTGATATATCCATATAGATGCGTTATCATTGCAATTACATGCATTATACAGCATGCTGTATCTCTGCTGGATTGAGACAAACTGTCTGTGCAGCTATCTACACTTTTAAAATGTATTAGAAATGTGAAATGTGGAGATAGTCAGAATGTGAATGATTCGTGTAGATTGCCTCTCTACGCATATAGCCTTTGCCCTTACATATGCAATGATAGTTAATAATGGCAGAGGATAACTTTTCATGTAATAAAGCGTCTATCGAGATTGTGTGACGCATCGATCAAAGGTAGATATTTGCGTATTTAGAATTTTGTGAGCTGGTTTAATTTTTATTTTGAGTACATTATTTCCAAGATTTATTCTGACATTCCTATTATGTAAACTTCAATTATGCCTTCTGAAAAATTCAAAGATATTTTTCTGATAGCCTATTTTTGAGATCTTGTAAATAAAACTAAAGATAAGATATATTTTTTTGCTTATACTGTATTTCTGTTTTTACTTTATTTACTTTCTAACTGTAAACACTTCCATTTTAATTTAAAATTTACCATTCATCATTTTGTTTAAACATGCCTCTGAGACTTTTCATTATATGAGACTTTTCATTATTCACTCACATTTCCTACATCATATTATTAATGTATAAGGCCCATTGTGCTCACTCGGATTTTTTTTCACAACTTACATTTTTATTAACTATACATTTTGCATTCATTAAAATGTAATCTTCTGGAAACTTTACTCAATTTGATAAAATTATATACCTTCTATTCTTTATTTTGTGATTTATAATACATTTATATTTTCAATAATGCAGGAATGAAAGCTTAATTCTATGTTTGGAATACCCAATATAATTTCGAACTTTGAATATAAACACTTCTTACTTCTAATTGTATTGATGTTGGACTTCCAGAAAGTTTTTAATTCCCTCATTTGTATCTTATATCTTTGTAATCATTGTATAGTATAGAAAAAAATTCGGATTCCGTAACAAACGAATTTAAATTATTTTACGTTTGAAATTAGGTGTTCTACAAGCTTTCAACTCTATATGATTTTTTTTTCATTTTTGTAGAAGAATTAATCTTAAAAAAGGACCCAAAGAAATTGTCATTAAAATACTTTATACTCATAAATAGAACAAAAAAAAACAGGAATTGGACGTGCGATTCAATTTAGCCGAAGTCATTTAATTGTTTTTAGGAAACAGTATTATCATCTTGGTAGTCCTGTTTGTTGTTGTTTCTTATGGCACTTGTCATGGACAAGCCCGCTGTTACGAAGACAGCGATTTAGGCCGGTGGGGGGGGGACACCTCTTGTTTTTATAGTAGCGCCAACTAGGGCCAAGAATACGACTTTGCTACTCATGCATCACTCATTCGCTTGCACAACACTTTTTTTACAGGAGGGCACATTCACACATAGAACAACAACCATGCCCAAGCCGTCAAATTTCCATCGAACCCAGGACGCCTACATCACGGGGAAGACGCGCTACCCCTATGCCAGGACGCCGGCCTCCTTTGTTTTACAAATGCCTTACGATATTATTAACGTTTAACTTTCTTGAGTCAAAAATTTTCAAATATGGAGTTTTGTCAAGCCTCTCGAGCATGATCTACTTATGTACTCAAAAATAATGCATCACATTGATTTTCCAATGCAATAAAAATGTAAATATAATTCCATCAAATACGCAAAGTCATTAATAAATCAGTTTAGTTTGAAACCCAAAAGCAGGAGAAACTTCCTTATATAAAATTCCTATTTTGACTGGCTAAAAACAAAAATCTATATATACAAATTTAAGCTATAATTTTTCTTTCTTTTCGTATTAACATTGTTTTCTATTTTTATATAAATTTCCATCAAATATCTCCTAGTTTACAATTTCTGAAGAATTAAATAAATAAAATCAAAATGAAAATAACTATTATCTAAATACGACATTAAATTTAGTGTGAATAACATTGTAAATCGAATTACATTAAGCATTTAAAATATGTTATTGAATTATTTTAATCTGGAAATCACTAGCTGTAATGCGTTGAAGTATTTAAATGGCATACTTAATTAACTGCTTAAACACAAAAATCGATATTTAAAT